>CM031244.1:341103126-341291686 GCA_018340775.1 Taxus wallichiana var. yunnanensis
TGTCCATAATTTGATAAAAAAATTAGATTTTCTTATGAGAAATGGTTAGAATAAGGGGAACATTATGAATAATGCTCCACTTGTTTAAGGAGAAGCAACAAACACAAAAACTTGATGAGATCCTTGTTGCCCTTTTGGACATAAGAGATCATTTAGATGTACTTGAACAACAAGTGATGGGAAATGAGGAGGAAGAAGAAGCTGGTAATAAAAATCAGCCACCTCTAGAGGACAACCCCAAATTGGGTGTCAATAACAATAATGGTAGTGTGCCTGTCCAACCAGAAAACAAAAATGCTAGGTTGGCAGCGGAACTCACTAATGATATAAAAAGGATAAGTCCACCTAAATTTTATGGCACCACATTAGGAGATGGAGTTGAGAATTGGCTCGAGCAAAATGGAGAAGTAATTTGCAATAAGAAAATTCTTAGAGAAACCAAAGCTATTTGGGAGAATATCAGCTTTCCATGAAGCATCTTCATTGTGGGACAAGCTGTAAAAATTTGAGTTAAATATTGATGAAACTAACATCACTTGGGATCGATTTAAAATTTATTTTTGGCAACGTTGGCTGCCTGACTTTATTATGATCAAAAAATGACAGAATTTTAGAACTTATCCCAAGGAAAGCTAACTATACCCGAGTATTGGGAGCAATTTCTGAAACTCCTCAAGTATGTACCTCGGTATCAAGCGATGAGAAGTTCATAATACAAAAATTTATCATGGGGTTGAATCCCGTTATTGGGGAGAGTTTGATGTTCACGACCAACCACTATGGAAGGGGTTGTTGAAAAAGCCATAAGGGGAAAAAAATTTAAAAGCTATTTATGCTCATAAAGAGGAAGTGCGACGGAAGAAAATTCCAAACTCTTCTTGACTTCTCTTGCACCAAGAAGAGACCATGGAAAAATTTTGGTAACAAAAATAAGTTTTCAGCTTATAATAATAAGAAAATAGCAACAAACAAGCCCTACGGAAATCTGAGGAATAATTTTGCCAAGAATAATAATAACTTAGGCATAAGTCCTATGGAGGTCAACATGATAATTTTAAGGCTGGAAATAATTATGAGCCTAAAGGGACCTGTAGGAGGCTACTTATAATTGTGGCAAAGATCATTACGCAAATCAATGTCCTTTGAAGAATGATGACATGTCAGTAGCACAAGATACATCTTTGCGGTAGTTGACAAGCAAGATGAAAAGTAAGCTACACCTATTGAAGTTCTGGTAAGTTATTTGGCATACACACATGCTTGTTATTTTTGATACGGGAGCTACTTTGAATGTTTTATTTCTAGTAAACTTGCTTTGAAAACTTAAAATAAAATTTGGAAAAATGGATAAATCATGGTATACATTATGGTAATAATTCTATTCACTCTGATTAGTATGTGTCTTTTTGGGTGAGTCCTTGATTTACCTAGCTTTCTCATTTGAAGTTGATCTCTATGTTGCACTTTTGGGATCCTATGACATTGTCATTGGTGTTAATTAGTTAAGTGAGCATAAAGAAAAAGTGGTTGCTTTGAAAAACATATAAGATGTTTGGATGATTTGCGAGGAAAACAGTAGAGATTCAAGGTGTAAAATGAGAAATTTCAGTTAGGAAATTGTCAGCTATGCAACTTAAAAAGGCCAAAAATAAAGGTTGTACCTTGTATGTGGTAAAAATATTTGAATACATAGAACAAAAAAATGATTTCATGGTACATTACTCATTATTCTGAGAATTTGGTGATGTATTGCGGAAGAATTCTTGGTTTTACCACCCGAAAAAGGGGAGTTTAACTTCGCCATTGAAATCAATCCAGTGCAGAACCTATTTCTAAAGCACCTTATCGAATGACTACCACATGAGAATTAGTTGAGCTTAAGGCTCGATTGCAAGAAATTTTATCTAAAGGCTTGATTAGACCAAGTGTTTCACCTTGGGGAGCACAGATGATATTTGTGAAAAGGAAAGATGGAACACTTAGATTTTGTATTGAATTATAGGATGTTAAACAAAGCAACGATCAAAAATAGATACCCACTTCCTAGAATTGATGATTTATTTGATCGGATGTGTGGAGCATCGGTATATTCAAAGATAAAACTTCGATCGTATATCATCAATTAAAATTAAGGATGAAGATATTCATAAAAAAACTTTCAAGACAAGTTATGGGCATTATGAGTTTACGGTTTACCCTTTGGTTAACTAATGCACCTGCATGACTTTTATGAACTTAATGAACAATATATTTCAAGAATACTTGGACAAGTTTGTGCTTGTAGTCTTGGACGACATTCTCATATATTCTAAAAGCATTGAGGAGCATCGGGAGCACTTGAAAATAGTTTTGGAAGTGCTGTGAAAGAGAAGGTTATATGGTAAGTTGTCCAAATGTTCTTTCTTTGATACAAAGTTCATTATTTGGGTCATGTTATAAGTAAGAATGGGATTGTTGTAGATCCATCTAAAATAGTGGCTATAACCGGAGTGGCTGCACTGAAGAATGTACATGAAGTAAGAAGCTTCATGGGCCTTTTTGGTTATTATAGAAAATTTGGTAAACATTTTTCTAAGGTGGTTGCACCTTGATAACTTCATTGTAGAAAAAGGATAAGAAATTTGTTTGGAATGATAAATGTGAATATAATTTTATAAATCTAAAAAAGTCGAGTTGACTTTAACACCTATTTTGGCTATACGAGTCCTAATTGAGACTATCTTGTTGTGATGGATGCATCCAGGGGAAGGCCTTGGAGGTATTTTGTTACAAAATGATCATGTTATAGCTTATGAAAGTAGAAAACTTAAGTTACATGAGTTAAATTATGCTCCACATGATTTAGAGTTTTTTGCCATAGTTCATGCACTTCAAGTTTGGAGGTATTATTTACTTGGTAAACCATTTGAGTTGGCCAGATCATCTTGGGCTAAAGTAAATTTTCACCTAGCCAAATCGAATGCAAGACAATGAAGGTGGTTAGAGTTTTTGTCTCAATATGATTTTGATATAAGTTACATCAAAGGAAAAAAGAGAATAGAGTAGGCACATTGATGCTCTTATAACATTAAGAAATCAGTTTAAAGATGAAGTAAAAGTGCGATGGAATCGATTTGTACTTTCAACAAGTAAAAATAGCTTCTTTGTAGATCCAAAAGATGAAAGGTATAAAGGTTTTCATTTCGATAATGAAGGACTATTACGTTATGAAAATAGAGTATACATAATACCTTTGCTTAATGATTTGAGAAAGAAATTGTTAGTTGAATTTCAAAACTCACCCTTTTCTAGACACCCAGGCATCACTAAAATGTTTGTTGATATAAAACAACAATATTTCTGGAAGGGAATGAAAAAGGATGTTGTTAATTTTGTGACTCATTGTCTTGAATGTCAGCATGTGAAAGCGGAACATATGCACCCAGCTGGATTGTTATATCCCCATAGCATACCGTAGTTAAAATGGAAAAAAATAAGCATGGATTTCGTACAAGGGTTGCCTATGTCAAGAAATAAACATGATGTTATTTTAGTAGTTGTTGATAAACTAACGAAAGTAGCTCATTTATTTGCTAGAAATCTGAAGGACGATTCTCCTGTTTTAGCTAAAATATTTGTACACGAAATTTTCAGATTACATGGAGTACCTGAATTGATTATACCAGATAGAGATCCTAGAATGACATCAATATTTTGGCAAACACTTAATGCAGATCTTGGAACTAAATTAAACTTCAGTTCTACGTATCATCTGGAAATGGATGGATAGACTGAAAGAGTAAATCAAGTGTTAGAGGATATATTAAAGATGTATTGCATGGATCAATAGCATAAGTTGAAAGAGTATCTCCCATTAGTTGAATTTGCATAACACAATACATATCATGCTTCTCTTAAGATGGCACCTTTTGACGCAGTTTATGGAAGAAAATGCAGAACCCACGTTAGTTGGGACAACATTGAGGATAGAGAAGTAATTGGATGTGAAATCCTTATGGAAATGGAACAACAAGTTAAAATGATTCGTGAATGCTTGAAAGAAGCGGTAGATAGAGAGAAGAGTTATGCTGATTTAAAGCAAGTTGATCACAAATTTTAACTTGGTGAAAAGTTTTTCTTCATGTCAAACCAAGAAAGAGTTCTATAACTTTTGGCAAGGCTTTGCAAGTTATCACCATGTTTTGTGGGACCTTTTGAAATTGTTGAAGTAATCAACCCCATAGCTTATCGATTATCCTTACCACCTACTTTGTCACGAATGCATGATGTTTTCCATATTTCTTTGCTTAAGAAATACGTTTTAGAATTATCACATGTGTTAAATTGAAATTCCTTGCAAGTCAAAGACCAGGAATAATCATGGTTAAACCCACTTGAGTGCTGGAAACTCACCGATTTGCATTTGAGAAATCATGAAATAAGACAATATAAGGTCCAATGGGAACAGTTTGATGAAGAAAGTGCAACTTGGGAAAATCTGGAAGTTATGAAAACTACTTTTCCTTTTCTTTGTAAGCAGAACTAAATCTTTTGGTGATAAAAAAAAGATATTTTATCTTTTACATGACATTAAATAAGCAGTTTGGGTAAACACTTAGTCAATTTGAGTAAACAATAATATGATCTGATTTTTGGAACTATAAAGTTTGAAATAGTTGATTTTGATAAGTAAGTAAAAGAATTGACTGCCCATAAGGAATTTAAAGGTTGTAATCATCGAAGCGATGATTCATTTAGGAGTGAAGCATGTAATACCACTGAACTGTTGTTATTTCCTCCTTTGCATTCAAGTGTTGATATGTGATTTTCCCTTATGAGGATATGTTCTTTCGATTATAGGAAGTCATGCTTGATTTGGTTGTCTTTTCTACTCTTGAGATCTTTGATTGAACTGGAATATTTGGATTCATTTTCTCTCATTTCTCGCATGTGAGTGCTATCGACTTACGGAAGATTGTAAACTTATCTATCTTATGACTCCTCGTTGGATAAATTACATTGATCTAATGGATGTTTTAAATATATTGGAATGAACAATTATGTATTGAAATTTCATGAATTAATAAGTCTGGAATGAACTTATAATATATAAGTTCTTTTTATTCTCCTTCATATGAAAATATTTCCAGTTGTGGAAAGTTTTATTGGATTCTTGAAATTGACACTGGCAGGTCATTGCAATCGAATTTTGGTTTAAGCCATTTATGGCTAAGGAGAGAACTTGGACTTAAGCCAGGTAAGTGATATTGTTGTTCGATCTAAATTTATCTTACTTGATGCAAAATCAAGAATCTAATCTGGGCGTATTATTTCTGTTGAAATTTTGAAAGGTGATTTCAACCTAATCTAAGTTTGGCATAAACATGAATCTAGAAAGGTTACTAGTTATTAATTTAAACTAGAACTGTTATTGCAAAGGTTGCTCAATCTAACCTAGTTCCCTAAACTATGTATTTTGGATACTACCTAAGGGTTTATCTAAACCTAATGCTAAGATAATTAACTAATGTTATATCCTAAGGTGTTAAATTTTAATTTCCTATGATCTAACCTAAGTCATTAACCTATCCTAAACTATTGCTATGAATGGGAACCTAAGGGGTCGCAAGTGTTGGGTGGTGGTTTCTATGGCATTTAAGATGGGGATAAGGTTAAGGGGACGGGAGTACTACCAACTTTGGCGGAGGTTAATTTGGTTAGTGGGGGTATATGTGGCAGCACCTCTAAAAATGGAAACTCTTGTTTATTTTAATTTGGGCTTGCCAACTTTGGTGGTGGTGCAATGGAGAATAGGTGGGAGAAATAGATTTAATGCAATTAATTTTCATGGGTTATCGAGCTCGGATTACTTTGGGGAGCCATGCAAATGGAATTTTTCTTGGTTTTTTTTTTCATGCATTCCATTTTCACTCTACATGTACACTTGGTTTTTTCGAACAAGTAGTTTTTCCTTTGTTGTATGGCAATTTTGAAAGTTTCAAATCTATTTCTAGTTCATGGGAATATATAAGGCATGGAGGAAGTAGTATTTTTTTTTGATCTTTCGTGGAAAAGGAGGGAACAGGAAGTCTCAGCTAGAGGTCTTCTTCGATTATTTTAGCGACACTATCAGGCATGATAGGCCCTAACTGTTAAAACCTTACTTTCCATTAAATGTTTTTATTAAAAGAACTCTGTTCTAATGATTTATGTGCATTTTTTTTTCTTGCCTAGTAAAAATGACTTTGTAAGGTTTGTGTGAACTTGGATTTTTGGGTTAAATCTGGAGTTTTACTTGACTTCTATGGAAAGTTGTTTTCATCACATTCCATATGTATTGGATTTGGGAACATTTGAGCAAATCTGGAAACTTCACAGGGTTTTAAATTGTTGAAATTGGTTATTGATTTCAATTTCTTTAGAAGTACTTATCATGGAAATAGATCTACTGTTCTCGTTAAGTTTGGAGTTTGAGTAGTTGTTCCTTTTAAATTAATAGAATCATATGAGTGGGTTGAGTCTATTTGAATCGAAACTCATTCGGAAAATGGAGCAGTGTTGTTTATGTATACTGGATTATTACATTCACATTTTTACTTTATAGTTATTTGGTTTGTGAATGAATTCGTGAATGGTTTCTTTGGTATTACCTGTGAAACTTATTTGTATTATAAGTTACGTGATTTGGAAACATTGTATTTGGTTTAAGTCTGTACCTCCTCATGCGAAAGGGGTTTGAATGTGTTTAAGTTCACATTTCTTGTGAATAAAGGATTATATGGTTTAGTTGCTTGTTTTTGTGAATAACCATGAGTATTAGTAATACGGTTATGCACAGCAGGAAAAGTACTTAGATGAGTTGTGCTTTTCTGGTGAATTTTGGGTTGATCTTGGAAAAGCATTAATAGGAAATTATGTTTAATATTTTTAGGTAGATAAGACTGTGTTTAATGTTTACCTTTAACAAGATTGTGAAATCTAGTTTTTAAGGTGTATTAAACGATGGTGGAAAACTCTTTTGAATCGACTTAAAAGTCGACAAGTTTTAACAATTTCTAGATATTACATGCCCTTTTGATGTTGGAATTAGGGTTGTAATGTTTTTAATGCAACTGAAAGATCTATTTTATTCTGGACTGATAATGCATAATTCATTACTATGATATGAATAGTATGGCTTTTGGGTACTGTTAAATCTGCATTTTGAATATGATTATTAATACTATATATCCATTTTTGTTTAGTGTCTTGTAATAAAATAGCAACCAAGCGGTCTGCAATGGTTCAAATGATTCGAGTCTTTGATTATTTGGTAAATAAGGATAATGTGAAGTTACCTAACTTTATTTTAAACTCGAATGGTTCGAGTTTTTGAATAAATGTAGGTTGTTTCATTTGGATCGGGATTATAGTCGAGTTTTGATCGGTTTGTAATGTTTTATATTAAAAGTTGTTATTGGCTTTTATTAGATGTATAGTTCTAGATCATGTAGGGATCTATTTGCAAACCAATAAATTGCTCTACCTCACCCGAGCTAATGGGTGAACTTAAGTGTTAGAACTACTCATCTTCTCCTTCCTTGTTCGACTAATGAATGTTTATTACTCCTTGGAAGTTTGATGTCATTCAAAACTCGATTACAATAGTGTTTTGATCTTCTCTGTTTTCTCTCTCTGAGCTGAAAAGGAAAATTGTGAAAGGGTTTTAAAAATAAGAAAGTTTTACTACTCTCTTTTTAAATGTTAGTGTGCTCTTCCTTAGAATTCTATAAGGAACTCAAACAAGTAAGCTTATGAGATGACTTGATTTGTTATATTAAGTGAAACAAATAGTAGGAGGTGGGATGCTAACTTGGAAGACTCCTTTTGTTTTATAGCAGTGTTAAGATCTTGTTTTAGACTTACTTGATTGTTATTCTTTTTCAAAAAGGGAATTCAATAGTTAATATCTTGCATACTTTTCATTGATTGAAAATCAAGTATAATGAGATGGAGGATAGATTGGTAGGAGAAATTTTAGGTGGCAGTTAATCCATCCCTTCGTTTGAATTGCTTTTGTATGAACCTGTTTGGATGAATACTTTAAATGGTTTAGTTTTTAAATAGAAGTTGATCAAATCATGATATACACTATTTCAGCTTTTTGGATGGTTAGGTACTTAATAAACAGAATGTTCCTTATTACTTTCTTGCATGAAATGAGATGATTCATCGAAATAGATTAAGTTGAAATTATTTATGAAACTTAAGTTATGATATGAGTTGTATTATAAATGTAAGGAAAGTAAAACCAGAGTAGATTATGTTATGAAAACTAGAATCAATTACACTTTTAATTCAGGCGTAGGTAGTATAGAATATACATCCTGTCCCTTTTGTTTTAAACAGTGTATTAAGACTTTTCTTATTTTGACATTACTTAAAGCTTAGAGAGTATGAAGTAATTTTGGCATTAAAACAAGGTTGTTTAATTGAAACAATTAGTGGAATGCAATTATTTTAAGGATTAGTGACTATCATGCTCGGTTCATTGAATTGACCCATGCTAGTAATTTTTGTAGATGGACTTCGTAAGTGGTAAAGGAAGGAAAAATCTTATATGATGCATAGATTGCTCTAAGTTGATTCTTATGAAGAATTCTTATTTGATTTCTAAATTTTATTGTGAAAAGAAAAGTTATCTTTTTGTTTGAAGGATATTATCCTAAAGTATGCTTAAAATGCATAAGTTGTAATTGTATGGTTTGGAAATGAATGGAAAAGTGAAATTACTTAAGTTAATTTTTTAAATTATCTTGTTTGGGATGATCTTTTTATTATCTTTATGATTGAATGTGTATTCTTATTGATATTATATAATGGAACTTAGATGAATTTCCTAAGTAAGCCATAGCTAATTAAGTGGCTGAATACTACATTCTTGATTAAGTGAATCATTATAACTTATGATGTGATTTAAAGCTGTAACACAAATCACTACAATTACAAGGAACATTGAGGTGGGTTAATCCTAAAATGTATCTATGAAGAGGAAGCTAACCTTCCTCTCTTATAATGAAATAAATATAAAAAGAATATATGATAATAAATCCCTAAGACTTAATGTACTAAGTATTAAGTGTCATATATATATGTCAACCTAATGAGTTGTTACATTTCCTTCATTGGATAAGTTATTTAAAATAATTAAACATAAATAGTTGTTGTTCTATTTTTGGATAATGGGTTGTTAGGTCCCAACTAACAACCTGGAAGCAACCTTAAGTTAATTAAGATATTTTTGAATAACGAATCCTAATTCAAAAGGGAACTTAAAAGAATGTTGGACCGGGGTTTGGGTGGTTTGTCATAGTATGTAGTCTTTTAATCCTAACATAACTTAACGTAAGTAAATTCATGGAGGTATGTACATATTATAGAGGCTATTTCGTAGGATGTTGACACATGTCAACTGCAAGTTTGTACATTTGAGAAGATTAGGATCTTCTCAAGGATACAACAATGCAAATGACATGTGGTAACACCCTTCTGCATTGATCGTTGAGATTTACACACTTTGAACTTGATCAAGATTTCTCTCTGGATTGGTTAGGACCTTAATCAGGATATGAGGTAGCCCTTTGAGATGCAGGGTACCTTGGCACATGGGGTTAACTCAGGTTGACCCATAATGCCAATTTACCCTTAGTCTTTGAGACCTTCTTCATATCATGACTTAAGATGTTAATCTGAACTAGAGTGAGACCTTGGGTAAGAGGACTGACAGAAGTAAGTGTAAGACATTCTATATAACAATAGAGTGGGGTGAAGGATGTATTCCATATTGACGAGTATGCCTTCAAGGAATAAATAATATGAACAGTATGTTCTAAATCTTTGGCCAAAGTATCGCAAGTTGCTGATTGTGTTGTCCTATGTCACCTAGTCTAAGGATCATGATGCCGATGAGTATTGGTAACAATTATTCGAGTTAGGTTCCTTGGACAGATCACTCGAGAACTTGGAATAGGGTAAGAGAACCAAGAATATGAAGTATTCAATAGAACACTTCAAACTCAATGTTACGCATGAATAGATCGGTAGCTCACCGAGTCATGAAATGAATAGATCGGTGGTAAACCGAGTCATTCTGATTGCATATGGTAATTTGTTATAAGAAAGATTGTTATGTGATGTGAGTTCTAAATTATGTATTTAGACAGAGAACATTTATAAAAAATAAATAAAAAAATTCCTTTTCTAAAGTCTTAAAATGGGAATGTTATATCCTTGGTATCAGAGTTGAAGGTTGTAGCTCTTGGACCTATTGTGTACATAATCGATAAAAACTTGGATTTTCTTGTAATGAAAATGGTTAGAACAAGGGGAATGTTGTGAATAATTCTCCACCTATTGAAGGAGTAAACAACCCAAAAACTTGATGATATCCTTCCTGCCCTTTTGGACACAAGAGATCGTTTGGTTGTACTTGAAACATCAAGTTATGGGAAATGAGGAGGAAGAAGAAGCTCGTAATAACAATCAGCCACGTCTGAGGACAACCTTGAATTGGATGTTGATAACAATAATGGTAATGTACATGTCCAACTAGAAAACAAAAAGCCTTGGTTGGCGTGCAGAACTCACTATTGATATAAAAAGGTAAGTCCACCCAAATTTTATGGCACCACATTAGGAGATTGAGCTGAGAATCTGCTCAGTGAAATGGAGAAGTACTTTGCAATAAGAAACTTCTCAGAGGAAACCAAAGCTATTTGGGGAGCATATCAGCTTTCCCATGAAGCATCTTCATGGTGGGACAACCGTAAGGCTGAGTTAAATATTGATGAAACTAACATCAATTGGGATCAATTTAAAGGTTAATTTTGGCAACGTTGGCTGCTAAAAATTTATTATGATAAAAAAATGACAGAATTTCAGAACTTATCCCAAGGAAAGCTAACTGTAACTTAGTATTGGGAGCGATTTACGAAACTCCTCAAATATGTACCTCAGTATCAAACTGATGAGAAGTTCAAAATACAAAAATTTATCATGGGGTTGAATACCGTTATTGGGGGAGAGGTTGATGTTTACAGCCCAACCATTATGGAAGGGGTTGTTGAAAAATCCATAACGTAGAAACAAAAATTAAAAGCTATTTCTACTCATAAAGAGGAAGTGTGGAAGAAAATTCCAAACTCTTCTTCAGCTTCTCTTGCACCCAAGAAGGGACCATGGAAAAAGTTTGGTAACAAAAATAAGTTTTTAGCTGATAATAATAAGAAAAATAGCAACAAAACAAGCCTACGGAAATGCAAGGAATAATTTTGCCAAGAATAATAATAATCGGGAAGAAGTCCTATGGAGGTCAACATGAAAATTTTAAGTGTGGAAATAATTATGAGCCTAAAAGGGACTGTAGGAGGCTACTCTTATAATTGTGGCAAAGATCATTACGCAAATCAATGTCCTTTGAAGAATGATGACCGTAATCAGCAGCACAAGATACATGCTACAGTAGCTGAAAAGCAAGCTACACCTATTGAAGTTCCTGGTAAGTTATTTGGCATACCTGTAACTGTTATTTTTGATACGGGAGCTACTAAATGTTTTATTTCTAGTAAACTCACTTCAAAACTTAAAAGAAAAGCTGGAAAAATGGATAAATCATGGACTGTACATTATGGTAATAATTCTGTTCATACAGTTAGTATGTGTCTTTTTGGGGCAGTCCTTGACTTACCTAGCTTTTCCACTAAAGTTGATCTCTATGTTGCACCTTTGGGATCCTATGACATTGTCATTGGTGTTAATTGGTTAGCTGAGCATAAAGCAAAAGTGGACTGCTTTGAAAAACATATAAGATGTTTGGATGATCTACAGAAAATAGTAGAGATTCAAGGTGTAAAACGAGAAATTTCAGTTAGGAAATTGTCAGCTATGCAACTTAAAAAGGCCAAAAATAAAGGTTGTACCTTGTATGCGGTAAAAATATCTGAATTTGTAGAATAAAATAGTAATTTCATGGAACGTTACCCGTTGTTACAGAATTTCAGTTACATATTTCTAGAAGAATTACCGGGTTTACCACCCAAAAGGGAGTTTGACTTCGCCATTGAAATCAAATCGGGTACAGAACCTATTTCTAAAGCACCTTATCAAATGACTACCATAGAATTAATTGAGCTTAAGGCTCAGTTGCAAGAAATTTTGTCTAAAGTCTTGATTAGACAAAATGTTTCACCTTGGGGAGCACCACTGATATTTATAAAAAAGAAAGATGGAACACTTAGATTGTGTATTGAATTATAGGATGTTAAACAAAAAGCATCAAAAATGGATACCCACTTCCTAGAATTGATGATTTATTTGATCGGATGCGTGGAGCATCGATATATTCCAAGATAGATCTTCAATCTGGATATCATCAATTAAGAATTAAGGATGCGATATTCATAAAACAATTTCGGAGACAAGGTATGGGCATTATGAGTTCACGGTTTTACCCTTTGGATTAAAAATGCACTTGCAAATTTTATGAACTTAATGAACAATATCTTTCAAGAATACTTGGACAAGTTTGTGCTTGTATTCTTGGAAGACATTCTTATATATTCTAAAAGCATTGAGGAGCATCAGGAGCACTTGAAAATAGTTTTGGAAATTTTGAGAAAGAGAAGGTTATATGGTAAGTTGTCCAAATGTTCTTTCTTTGATACCGAAGTTCATTATTTGGGTCATGTTATAAGTAAGAATGGGATTGTTGTAGATCCATCTAAAATAGTGGTTATAATCGAGTGGCCTGCACTAAAGAATGTACATGAAGTAAGAAGCTTCAAGTGCTTTGTTGGTTATTATAAAAAATTTGTTAAAGATTTTTGTAAGGTGGCTGCACCGATAACTTCATTAGAGAAAAAGGATAATAAATTTGTTTGGAATGATAAATGTGAATCTGATTTTATAAATCTGAAAATTGAGTTCACTTCACCACCTATTTTGGCTATACTTTGATCCTAATGGAGACTTTCTTGTTGTGATGGATGCATTTGGGAAGGCCTTGGAGGTATTTTGTTACAAAATGATCATGTTATAGCTTATGAAAGTAGGAAAATTAAGTTACATGAGTTAAATTATGCTCAAGTGATTTAGAGTTTGTTGCCATAATTCATGCACTTCAAGTTTGGAGGCATTATTTACTTGGTAAACCATTTGAGTTGAAAACTGATCATCTTGGGCTGAAGTACATTTTCACCCAACCAAATCTGAATGCAAGACAACGAAGGTGGTTAGAGTTTTTGTCTCAATATGATTTTGATATAAGTTACATCAAAGGAAAAGAGAATAGAGTAGCTGATGCTCTAAGTCGTAGGAAGCACATTTATGCTCTTATAACATTAAGAACTCAGTTTAAAGATGAAGTAAAAAGTGCAATGGAATCTGATTTGTACTTTCAGCAAGTAAAAATAGTGCTTGCTGCAGATCCAAAAGATGAAAGGTATAAAGGTTTTCATTTCGATAATGAAGGAATCTTACGTTATGAAAACAGAGTATACATACCTTTGCTTAATGATTTGAGAAAGAAATTGTTAGCTGAATTTCACAACTCACCCTTTTCTGGACACCCAGGCATCACTAAAATGCTTGTTTATATAAAACAACAATATTTCTGGAAGGAAATGAATAAGGATGTTAATTTTGTGACTCATTGCCTTGAATGTCAATGTGTGAAAGCGGAACATATGCACCCGGCTGGTTTGTTATATCCCCATAGCATACCGCAATACAAATGGCAAGTAATAAGCATGGATTTTGTACAAGGTTGTCTATGTCAAGAAATAAACATGATGTTATTTTAGTAGTTGTTGATAAACTAACGAAAGTATCTCATTTTATTCTTTGGAAATCGAAGGATGATTCTCTGTTTTAGCTAAAAGATTTGTACACAAAAATTTCAGATTACATGGAGTACTGAATTGATTATATCAGATAGAGATCCTAAATGACGTCAATATTTTGGCAAATGCTTAATGTAGCTCTTGGAACTAAACTGAACTTTAGTTTTGTGTATCATCCGGAAATGGATGGACAGATTGAAAAGAGTAAATCAAGTGTTAGAGGATATGTTATGGATGTATTGCATGGATCAGCAAAGTATAAGTGGGAAGAGTATCTCCCATTAGTTGAATTTGAATACAACAATACGTATCATGCTTCTCTTAAGATGACACCTTTGAGGCACTTTATGGAAGAAAATGCGAGAACCCCTATTATTTGGGACAACATTGAGAATAGATAAGTAATTGGACCTAAAATCCTTACAGAAATGGAATAACAAGTTAAAATGATTCGTGAATGCTTGAAAGAAGCAGTAGATAGACAGAAGAGTTATGCTAATTTAAAGCGGGTTGATCGAAAATTTGAACTTGGTGAAAAGGTTTTTCTTCATGTCAAACCAAGAAAGAGTTCTATAACTTTTGGCAAGGCTGCCAAGTTATCACCACGTTTTGTGGGACCTTTTGAAATCATTGATGTAATCAACCCGTAGCTTATCGATTAGCATTACCACCTGATTTGTCACGAATGCATGATGTTTTCCATATTTCTTTGCTTAAGAAATATGTTTCAGATTTATCACATGTGTTAAATTGGAATTCCTTGTAGGTCCAAGACCAGGAATAATCGTGGTTAAACCCACTCGAGTGCTAGAAACTCACCAGTTGCATTTGAGAAATCATGAAATAAGACAATGTAAGGTCCAGTGGGACCAGTTTAATGAAGAAAGTACAACTTGGGAAAATCTAGAAGATATGAAAACTGCTTTTTCTTTTCTTTTTGAATAGAACTAAATCTATTGATGATAAAAAAAGAAGAGATTTTATCTTTTACATGACATTAACTAAGCCATTTTTGGGCAAACACTTATTCAATTTGAGTAAATAGTAATATGATACTGATTTTGGAACTATAAAGTTTGAAATAGTTGATTTTGATAAGTAAAAGAATTGACTGACCATAAGGAATTTAAAGGTTGTAATCATCGGGACGATGATTCTATAGGAGGAAGTATGTAACACTGAACTGTTTTTTTTTCCTCCT
This sequence comes from Taxus wallichiana var. yunnanensis, assembly GCA_018340775.1. Classification (NCBI taxonomy): domain Eukaryota; kingdom Viridiplantae; phylum Streptophyta; class Pinopsida; order Cupressales; family Taxaceae; genus Taxus; species Taxus wallichiana. The sequence continues at coordinate 341,118,184 of CM031244.1, forward strand.
TTGCATTCAAGCATTGATATGTGATTTTCCCTTATGAGGATATGTTCTTTTGATTATAGGAAGTCATGCTTGATTTGGTTGTCTTTTCTACTCTTGAGATATTTGATTGAACTGGAATATGCTTGGATTCATTTTCTCATTTCTCGCATGTGAGTGCTATCTCGACTTCCGGAAGATACTAAACTTATCTATCTCTATGACTCCTCCTTGGATCAATTACATTGATCAAGGGATGTTTTAAATATATTCAGAATGAACAATTATGTATTGACATTTCATGAATTAATAAGTCTAGACTGAACATAGAATATATAAGTTCTTTTTATTCTCCTTCATATGAAAATATTTCCGATTATGGAAACTTTTTTGGATTCGGAAATTGACCCTCGCGAGGTCATTGCAATGAATTTGGGTTTAAGCCATTTATGGCTAAGGAGAGAACCTGGACTTAAGCCGAGGTTAGTGATATTGTTGTTAGATCTAAAGCTATCTTACTTGATGCAAAATCTAGAATCTAATCTAGAACATAATATTCTTGTTGAAATTCTGAAAGGTGATTCCAACCTAATCTAAGTTTGGCGTAAACATGAATCTAGAAAGGTTACTAGTTATTAATTTAAACTAGAACCTGTTATTAAGGTTGGTCAATCTAACCTAGTTCTAAACTATGTATTTTGGATACTACCTAAGGGTTTATCTAAACCTAATGCTAAGGTAATTGACTAATGTTATATCCTAAGGTGTTAAATTTTAATTTCCTATGATCTAACCTAAGTAATTAACCTATCCTAAACTATTGCTATGAATGGGAACCTAAGGGTCATGCAAGTGTTGGGTGGTGGTTTCTATGGCATTTAAGATGGGGATAAGGTTGAGAGGAGGGGAGTACGCCAACTTTGCAAAGGTTAATTTGGTTAGTGGGGTATACGTAGCGGCAGCACCTCTAAAAATGGAAACTCTTGTTTATTTTGATTTGGGGCTTGCCAACTTTGGCGGTGGTGGCAATGGAGAATAGGTGGGAGAAATAGAGTTAATGCAATTAATTTACATGGGTTCTCGAGCTCGGATTACTTTGGGAGGCATGGAAATGGAATTTTTCTTTGTAGTTTCATTTTTCATGTATTCCATTTTTACTCTGCATGTACACTGGTTTTTGAACCAAGTAATTTTTGCTTTGTTGCATGGCAATTTTGAAAGTTTCAAATCTATTCTGGTTTGTGTGGAATATATAAGGCATGGAGGAAGTAATATTTTGTTTTTGATCTTTCGCGGAAAAGGAGGAAAAGGCGAGGCTCGGCTAGAGGTCTTCTTCGATTTTTTTAGTGACACTATCGGGCATGATAGGTGCTAACTATTAAAACCTTGCTTTCCATAAAAATGTTTTTATAAAAAGAACTATGTTTTGATGATTTATGTGCATTTTTTCTTGCCTACTAAAAATGATTTTTGTGGGTTTTGTGAACTTGGATTTTTGGTTTAAATTTGGAGTTTTACTTGAAGTTTGTGGGAAATTGTTTGCATTACATTCCATTTGTTGTGGATTTACAAACATTTGAGCAAATCTAGAAACTTCAGGACTCAGGGTTTTAAATGGTTGAAATTGGTTATTGATTTTGATTTCTTTAGAAGTCTCTATCATGGAAATAGATCTACCTATTCTCGTTAAGTTTGGAGTTTGAACAATTGTTCCTTTTACATTTCTAGAATCATACGAGTGGGTTGAGTATATTTGAATCGAAACTTGTTTGAAAAATGGAATAGTGTTTTTATTCATACTTGCTTATTACATTCACATTTTTACTTTATAGTTATTTTGTTTGTGAATGAATTGTGAACGGTTTGCTTAGTATTACCCCTGTGAAACTTGACTATTATAAGTCGTGATTTGGAAACATTGTATTTAGTTTAAGTCTGTACCTCCTCTGCATGAAAGGGGTTTAAATGTTTTTAAGTTCGTAGTATCTGCGAGTAAGGCAAAGTATATGGTATAGTTGCTTTTTTTGTGAATAACCATGAGTATTAGTAATACGGTTATGCACGGGAGGAAAAGTACATTGATGAGTTGTGTTTTTCTGGCGAATTCAAGGTTGATCTTGGAAAAGCATTAATAGGAAATTATGTTTAATATTTTTGGGTAGATAAGAATGTGTTTAATGTTTAACTTTAACATGATTGTGAAATCTAGTTCTTAAGGCCGTATTAAACGATGGTGGAAAACACTTTTCAAATCCGACTTAAAAGTTGACAAGTTTTAACAATTTCTAGATATTACATGCCCTTTTGAAGTTGGAATTAGGGTTTTAATGTTTTGAATACAACTAAATGATCTATTTTATTCTAGGACTGATAATGCATGATTCATTACTATGATATGAATAGTACGGCTTTTGGGTATTGTTGAATCTATATTTTGAATACGATTATTAATTGTATATGCATTTTTTTTAGTGGCATGTAATAAAATAGAAACCGAATAGTGCAATAGTTCAAATGCTTGATCTTGATTATTTGGTAAATGAGGATAATGTGAAGTTACCCTAACTTGATTTTAAACTCGAATGGTTTGATTTTTGAAGAAATTTAGGTCACATTTCATTTGGATCGGGATTATAGTTTGAGTTTTGATCGGTTTGTAATGTTTTATGTTAAAAGTTGTTATTGGCTTTTATTGGATGTATATTTGTAGATCTGTAGGGATCTATTAGCAAACCAATACGATGGCTCTACACGACCTGAGCTAATGGATGAACTTAAGTGTTAGAACTACTCGTCTTCTCCTTCCTTGTTGGACTAATGAATGTTTATTACTCCTTGGAAGTTTGATGTCATTCTAAACTCAATTACAATAGTGATTTGATCTTCTCTATTTTTTCTCTCTCGAGCTAAAAAGGAAAAATTGTGAAAGGGTTTTAAAAATAAGAAAGTTTTAATACTCTCTTTTTGAATGTTAGTGTGCTCTTCCTTAGAATTCTATAAGGAACTCAAACAGGAAGGTTATGATATGAATTGACTATTATATTAAGTGGAAAGAAATAGTAGGAGGTGGGATGCTAACATGGAAGACTCCTTTCATTTTATATAAGTGTTAAGATCTTGTTTTAGACTTACTTGATTTCTATTCTTTTCCAAAAAGGGAATTCAATAGTTACTTATCTTGCATACTTTTCATTGATTGAAAATCAAGTATAATGAGATGGAGGATAGATTGGTAGGAGAAATTGCAGTGGCGCAGTTAATCCATCCCTCTGTTTGAATTTCTTTTGTATGAACCTGTTTGGATGAATACTTTAAATGGTTTAGTTTTTAAATAGAAGTTGATCAAATCATGATATACATTTTTCAGCTTTTTTCGGATGGTAAGGTTCTTAATAAACAGAATGTTCCTTATTACTTTCTTGCATGAAATGAGATGATTCATCGAAATAGATTAAGTTGAAATTATTTATGAAACTTAAGTTATGATATGAGCTATATTATAAATGTAAGGAAAGTAAAACTAGAGTAGATTACGTTATGAATTACTCTGGAAACAATTACACTTTTAATTCAAGGAAGGTAGTATAGAATATACATCCTGTCCACTTTTGTTTTAAACAGTGTACTAAGACTTTTCTTATTTTGACATTACTTAAAGCTTAGAGAGTATGAAGTAATTGTTGGCATTAAAAAGGGTTGTTTAATTGAAACAATTAGTGGAATGCAATTATTTTAAGGATTAGTCACTATCATGCTCGGTTCATCGAACCGACCCGTCTTAGTATTTTTGCGAGATGGACTTCGTAAGTGGTAAAGGAAGGAAAATTCTTATATGATGCATAGACTACTCTAAGTTGATTCTTATGAAGAATTCTTATTTGATTTCTAAATTGTATTGTGAAAAGAAAAGTTATCTTTTTTGTTTGAAGGATATTATACTTAAGTATGCTTAAAATGCATAAGTTGTAATTGTATGGGTTTGGAAATGAATGGAAAAGTGAAAAATTACTTAAGTTAATTTTTTAAATTATCTTGTTTGGGATGATCTTTTTATTATCTTTATGATTGAATGTGTATTCTTATTGATATTATAAAATGGAACTTAGATGAATTTCCTAAGTAAGCCATAGCTAATTAAGTGGCTGAATACTACATTCTTGATTAAGTGAATCATTATAACTTATGATATGATTTAAAAATGTAACACAAATCACTGCAATTACAAGGAACATTGAGGGTGGGTTAATCCCTAAAATGTATCTATGAAGAGGAAGAGGACCTTCCTCTCTTATAATGAAATAAATATAAAAATAATATATGATAATAAATCCCTAAGACTTAATGGTACTAAGTCTGATATATATGTCAACCTAATAGCTTGGTACATTTCCTTCATTGGATAAGTTATTTAAAATAATTAAACATAAATAGTTGCTATCATGTTTTCGGATAATCAGGGTTTTAGGTCCCAACTAACAACCTAGAAGCAACCTTAGGTTAATTAAGATCTTTTTGAATAACCAAATCCTAATTCAAAAGGGAACTTAAAAGAATGTTGGACCCGGGGTTTGGGTGGGTTGTCATAGTATGTAGTCTTTTAACCCAAACATAACTTAATGTAAGTAAATCCTTGGAGGTATGTACATCTTTTCAAGGATGTTCCGTAGGATGTTGACACACATCAACTACAAGGTTGTACCTTCGAGAAGATTAGGATCTTCTCGAGGATACAACAATGCAGATGACATGTGGTAACACCCTTTTGCATTGATCGTTGAGATTTACACACGGTTTGAACTTGATCAACATTTCTCTCTAGGAGGATGGTTAGGACCTTAATCAAGATATGAGGTAGCCCTTTGAGATTCAAGGTACCTTGGCACACGGGGTTAACTCAAGTTGATCCGGTATGCCAATTTACCCTTAGTCAACTTCATATCACGACTTAAGATGTTAATCTAAACTAGAGTGAGACCTTGGGTAAGGGGACTGACGGAAGTCAGTGTAAGAAATTCTATATAACAATAGAGTGGGGTGAAGGACGTATTCCATATTGATGAGTATGCCATCAAGGAATAAGTAATACAAACAGTATGTTCTAAATCTTTGGCCAAAGTATCACAAGCTGTTGATTGCGTTGTCCTCTGTCACCTAGTCTAAGGATTGTGATGCCGATGAGTATTGGTAACAATTACTCAGTTAGGTTCCTTGGACAGATCACTCAGAACTTGGAATAGGGTAAGAGAACCAATAATATGAAGTATTCAATAGAACACTTCAAACTCAATGTTACGCATGAATAGATCGGTGGTAAAATGAGTCATTACAGCTGCATATGGTAATTTGTTATAAGAAAGATTGTTATGTGATGTGACTTCTAAATTATGTATTTAGAGCAGAGAACATTTATAAAAAATAAATAAAAATTTCCTTGTTACTAAAGTCTTAAAATGGGAATGTTACACTTAAAAGAATGCTTACATGAATGATGTTAGACATGTCATGTCTTATATAGAGCTGAAATATCCTACGTAATTCTAACCTCAATCTCACGGGGTTATGTATCATTTTGTATCTTAAAATAAAGCCTCCCAAGGCTGAAATCTCCCTCTTCCAAATTCCATCAGCCCTTATGGAAAATATCCTATAGGGAAAATGGTTCTGAGACTTCTTCCTAACTACAAAATCCATCATCCCCTATGTAAAATCTCCTACAGGGTCAATGGTGTCTAAAACTACTTCTACGAGACAACATCAACACCTGTCAAATTAAAACTTATAGGGTCAACATTGTAGAAGCTGAGAAAAATATATATTTATAAGTCTCTATGATACACCTACTTCTTCCCGCCTGTTCCTCAAGACTCACACTATTATCATCTCACTACATAACTCATTCATGATGAGTGGGATCCTCTTTAAGCACTTGCCAAAATTCTTAGCCAAATCCCTTTTCTAGAGCTCATGCATACATCTCCTCACCACCACAAACATCTAATGACAATCTTATTTGACATGAACATCCCCTTTCCTCCCACGTTAGGGTGGAATCCCACATTACATGTCTCAAAGGAAAGCATTAGTCATCAATGTGAGGAGCTCTCCATTCATAACAACCTTGCCACAAATGGTCCATCTTGAATTCATTTCCCTATAGCCTCCATGATTCCTAATGAGATATTTTTTTTGCAGATGATCCACCTATTTTCATCTCAATTTGGATTATTCACACTATGGTTTAAATTGATATCATTGACAAAGGATCTAACACATGTGTTACCTCATTAGACCTCATAAGTCTCTCGGGATACTTCCTGACAACTTGAAATCTATACGAACCAATTTTCAAGGGTATGACCACTAGCAGATGCCTCCCATGGGATGGATTTGGCTACCCATCACCATTCCTCCCAGAATTTTCCTTGTTAAAATAGTGTTTTTCAAATTTCCCTTATCTTATAATATCCTCCTAGGGTGGCCTTGTACTCATCACATATGCACAATCACTTCTTCCACTTTAAAATGTGTAAAATTTACACAAAAGGGAGTTATCTATAAGTATAGAAGATCATAATCCTTGGAACTATGAAAAACTCTAAAAAAGGAGACATAAAAATCCCAACAATAAACGAGTTATTTTTCATCCCTTTCGGGATTATCAAACTTTAACTATCCTATAGATTCTCTCTATGGAAATATCGGTCATCTGAATTGATTGGGTGTACACTTCCCAATATCTTAGATTCTAATGATGATGCACCCGATGAGATCACACTTAGGATTAATACTTACAATCTTCTTGATTATCATATCCTAGTTGCATCCTTTATTTTGGCCCCATTCTCACAAGAAGGATCCCTCATTTCCCATTGTCATATCACGTACACCACAACATCCATTATAGCATATGGTGCAATGAAAGACTATAGTTGACTATGATGTGATGGATACCTCCACATCAAACTACAATGATGGTTATGCTAAATATGATCCCCACCTAGATACTTATACCAAAATTTGTGATAGGGAAGTCGTGTGTTACCAAGATATCCTTCACACCCAAAATGCTCATGACATAAACTTCATCCTCATACAAGTGGACTCCTTGAGTATGGATGATGCTTCTCTCAACTATCCATTATTCGAGCCTCAGGTCACTCCACTGGCCTCTTTACCTAATATTACCCATTCATACTCTACCATTCATTTATTTGACATGTTTTCCCTTACATAAGTGCATTATCGAGTCGTTAGTTTTGACTCAAGCCGGTGACCTCATGGGTGATGACCCAATATTGTACTTTTATGTGAGATAAACATTTATCCATCGGATACATCTTCATCCATTACATCGATGCCTTCCCCACCTAGTTTCATTATCCCTCCAAATCTTATGCTACTTCGCTCCCTACATTTTTCTATTAGGGAACCCGGTTCACCTACGACCCAAGAGCCATATTGGATATGGAACGAGGCCACGGGGGCAATGATGTTTGAATCTATAACTTATCGACGACGAGATGAAGAAACTCAAAGGAAAGGTAAAACATAACCAAACTAGGAAGGATGTAATACCTTCTTCTTTAGTTCCCTTATTTTATTCTCACCATGGGTATTGTGCACATATTGATGTTGGTTTCCGAGTTATGCATAGAAAGCATCATGATCTTGATTTATCTTCACATAGAAGGAAGCATAGAGCCAACTCCTCATGGAACTAACCACCTTCCCCTTAACTGAAAATACCACAACCTACATATGGAATGCCACCTCATCATGATCCTCATCCCACTATGGATGATATTTGGCATAACATTATCATCTAGGTGGTGGATTGGATTGATGACACCCTATCTTCCATAATATTTAAATTTCATTGGGTATTGCACACATATTGACGTTGGTTTTTAGGTTATGCATAGAAATCATCATGTTCTCGATTCATCTTCACATGGAAGGATCATGGAGCCAACTCCTCATGGAATCAAGCACCTTCCCCTTGATCAAATAGACCACGACCTACTTATGCGCTGCCACCTCATCCAGATCCTCGTCCCACTATGGATGATATTTGGCATAACATTATCACTTGGATGGTGGATCAGATCAATGACACCCTATTTTCCACAAGTTTTGAAGTTTATTGACAATTCTCTATTAGGAAAAAAACCATAGAAGACCTTATGTCTCGAGCTACAAGTCACATCTTACACTAGGATGATGATATATTCATCGACACCTTACGATATTTTTCCCCTCGTGGTTATCTATCTATAGTACCTTGACTACATTTTCTTTGTCTTTTTCAATCTCGCCTTCTCTTGGGATCTCAGCCCAAACTTGAGTTTTTAAAAACTTCCTATATCTCACCTTCGGTTGGAATCTCGACCCCCACTTGGGTTCTCATGCACTTTCTTGTATCTCACTTGCTTCCTCACTTGGGATAACCACCGTTCTTATATCTATCATTCCTTATGTCATGGCTCCTCCTACCGTTGAATTTTTGTGGTCTTTATTCCTTCTATTTCTTCTTTTTCACACCTCAAAATTTTCCATTAGATCGATGTGGTATTATGTGCATCCTCGCTTAGTCTTATGGCCTTGGTTAGATTTATTTACCTAATGATTTACCCGACATCCTCGTCATTAGATATCACAGTCATTTTTGTCCCCTTGGCTTCTTCACATCAAGTTGGTTGGGCTACCTTACTGATTCCCCCTCCTACCAAGTTTACCTATCTAATGTAATGATCATTTCTCCTCGTACCATGGGTATCATCACATGCATGCAAAAAGAGGAAAGTGATAAGAAAAATAACATATAAACATCCAATAAACAAAAATTCCATAATAATGTGTATGTGTGTGTGTCAAATCAGTTTTATACATAGAAAAAGTTCTAAAAACAAATACATGGCTCTAGCCCATCTACAATAACTCTTAAGCATCCTCACCCCTGCAGGGAGTCTCGGGTGCTTTGGGTTGATGGGTGCGAATTGGTATCTTGGGTTGTGCGAGCCAAAGAATCCACTCTAGATTGGGCTCCAAAGACCTCTCCCTATGAGCTCACAACTTTTCCTCAAATTAAGTAATCCTCTTGGTCACCCTTTGGGAATTTGATAATCATGAAACCTGATCTTATACCAAGAAATCTTATGCCTACAATTAATTGTATAGAATCACATTTATGCTATATGTGGTTGTATTTCCTATACATCCCCATATCTCTACAAGGTCTTGGATGCCTCTCTAACCATATGGAAGGCACCCACTTTGTGTCTCCTGCCAATGTTGCTGCTAGATTGTCCATCACTGAAGTATCCTAGACATTTAGTATATGATCTAGGTACTCATGGTGGGAACTCTCTATCAAATAATGCCACTCCTCCACCGTGTGCTCTGTAAAACTAAGTATGATGATGCATGTCATTGAAAATATAGATATAACACTAGAAATATTCTTAAAACATATAAATAGAATAATGACACACATACATGGATGTGAGAGCCTCTCTAAAATGGTATCACTATCTCCTCGATCACCTAGTGCCTCCCCCTTGTCATCATGATGAGGTATAGCTCTCATAAATTGTGCCCACCTACCTCGGGGCACTACTATCATGTTCCCCATGTTCTTTAGTCTAGGCTTCTATATCGGGTGCATGGCTATATGGGCTCTAATAGGTGTCATGAAACCTCCTCCAAACTAGCACATTTTCCTCTCCCTAAATCACCCTACTAGTTCTCCCAATACTAATCCACCGGTCTAGGACAAGATCCACTCGTGCCTCCATGTTATGGACCCATGTCAACGGATCCTCTATTAGATCCTTCCTCTAGACCACCGTTTTCTACATATCTAATAATATATGGTGGGCCCTAAGCATCCCCACCACACATATGTTTCTTCCGACCATGTTTTCATATCGCTCATACCCTATGGGGCCATAGTTCTAGCACCCTCACCTCTCCTCCCGTAGTCTCTCTAGCATGCCAATATCGGTATGGTTGTAATGGTGATACCACCACAAGAATTGGTCATCTAAACTATCTCGGGACCCCACTTACCGAGTAGGTCTCCACCCAATATAAGCAATGCCATGCCACCTTAGTAATGTTCTCTAAGTCCTCTTCCCTTGGCCAACTAGGAAACTGGTCAACATTCCCTATGTAAGGCTATTATAAAACATCATCCCAACCCACTTGTGCTTTAGTGGCCAAAATGCTCAAAGTGTTATCACCACTAGCCCTTGTTCCCATTAGAGTACTCTCGGGTCATTTACTACTATCACCAATGTTATACCTATCATTTGATACGAAGGAACCTCTCATAAATCCATGTTGTCGAGTAATTATGGGCACATAATGACCCTTTTTCCTATGTGTTTGACCCGATAGAGATCATACACTAGTTATACCCATATGGCGAGTGCCCCATTTGAAAGACACACCATGATCCACAATGTTCCTACATATTATTATAAAAATAATATAATGGATCCATCTACCTTGTGATACACTATTTTTGCCACAAAATACCCATAAACACCTTTTAGATCACCGAATCCCACGAGGCATACACTTCACCGAGTCGAAAATACAACATACCATCATCGTATATCTTGCTCCTAGTGAACCATATGGCTAATGCCCTCCACTTTGAAGAATATTGAGTCAAATCATAGTATGTACGGGTCCCCAAAATTAGTAACCCCAAAATCCCATGGACATCCTGTAAGGGTAAGGCCATCTCCATGGTCTCCTACCTCATCCACCACCAAAAGGTATTATACTTTGTCTCCCACACAACCAAAAACATCCGGGTCATATCCAAATCTAAAGGTATCATGGGCATCTTCATGATGCCTTCAAATTCCTAACCTTGTAATTGGATCACCTCTTCCTAATTCAATCGGGAAATAAAACCACTAATCCATGCCACATTAACATTCCTCCACAGGTGGATCATATGATCTCTGTGCACACACAAAATGATAAAAAAACCAAAATTAACACCTTGAAAAATCAATTAAGTTCACAAAATACTAATCAAATAGAAGAACACAACTACTCAAACACCATTGGCCTCTTTGTTGAAACCATCAACTCTTGTTAATTTTTTTATAAATCCTAACACCATCATCCCTCTTACTTCATAGGGTCTAATGGAATCTTCCCAAAAGAGGCCATGGCATTTCAAAGAATAAATTCTAAAAACTACAAAATGATAAAACAAAATTCAAATCCACACCAAACCCACTCGTATTTCATCCTAACCTACCCTATAATGCAAGTTTGGATGAAAATGGCACATTAATGACCCCAAAAATGTAAAAAAACAAATTACATCTAATCTACTCAACAACATTAAATAGTAATGGTCGCACTCGTCGTGTGCACCACCTCTTTGTCCCATATCACCACCTTGTACTCATGCCATGTAGTCAAATAAAATTCCAAATTTGGAAACTAAAACTTAGTTGTCTCAAATAAAAAAATAGCAATGAATAAATAACTAACAAAATCACTATATAAAAGTGACATTTATATTCAAAATCAGATTCTGATAACCCTCAAACTTCCAACAATTTGCCATTTTTTCTCCCGAGCTCTGAAAAATATATCATTTGTTTTGTTTTGACCATAACCTTGAGTTTTTCATTTTGAACTATTGCACATATAAATCTGATGAATTTCATTTTTTTACCTATTTTTAAAACCTTTCTATGATAATATGACATTATGACCTCATGACACTATGAGATGAAAGCCATCCCGTGGGCCCCTAGATAGGCAATTTATGTATTATTTTATTGATGATAGTTTAGTGTTTCTTTTCAGTTTTTCTTCTTCAGGGTTCTCACAGCATGGATTGTTCCCACACATGGTATGATGATCACACACTATCAGGTACGTATTAGTGGGTATATTTCATTTTAGCTAGTCCTTTCTTAATTTCAGTATTTCCTTTCAATTTTGGTGTTACAAACTATTTCATTTCATTGACCACTTCATGTTTTGCTATTGAAACATGTGGTGATCAATATGGTAGGGGCATATGTATACACCTAACTTTTTATACTTGTTACTAAAAATTATTTTTTGTAGATAAGGGTTATTGATGCATCTATTTCTTGAGTGGGTGCCTTAAAGGGCCTTAGGGGATGGGGTTTGACTATTCACATGGTTATTATGGGTTAGAGAGAATAAAAAGAGATACGTACCACTATGTGGTTCTATATTTAGTTACCTTTGCCACCATAAATCCATTTATGTTGCACACACTAGCACTCGACACTTGTTTGCATCTGAAATCATCATTGACACCTTTTTCACTTCCTTAGCCTTGATTAGTGAAATATTTTCACTTCAATTTATATTGGGTTCCCTTTGGCTGATGTCATCTCTTGTAGGTGATGGCATCAGCTATATATGCACACCACACCTAGACATTAAAAGAATGAATGACATGAGAAATCCCTCTTCTCTGCTCTTTTGCATCATCTTTGTATTTACTCACTTTGTTCTTTGTCTTCCCTTCTACACCCACAGAAATTATCTCGGGAATATTGTTTCTCTGGAGAGATAAATCCATCAATGACCACCCCTCGGGTAATATCTCTAGCCTTCTTTACCATTTTGCATAGATTAGTTGATCTCCTTTCCCATTGCTCTATGTTAACTTAGTATTGTATTCACATTGGTGCTAATTAGCATATTGATCTTATATGATAAGCTCTTTATATTTCCTTCATTTACATTTTAGTTATATTATAGTAGTGTATATTTTGCGTGCTATCCTTATCTTTCTATTGATCTACCTCTCTCCCCCATTAACCAATATCTTAGAAGCGTAATCTCCTCTATCTTAACTATAGGCCTTGGAAAACCTAGGTTAACCGAGTGTAGGGATCATGTTCCTCTAGATATGCAACCTTATTTCTTGTTGTTGCTCCTTTAAATCAATAAATTGTATGTTGGTCCATGTATATCTCCTCTTCATTTCCTTATACCATTATAGAATGGAATTCTTAGGATTGCAATCCATCAAGACACATTGTTGGCCGTCATACACATTTCTTCTTTATTGTACCTCTCATACTATGCATTCTTGCAATCTCTTCCTTAGACCGCTTCACCAGAATCACCTTCAAGTAAATTTCTCCTTCACATAATACAAACTTGTGATATTATTCTCCTACATGCTTATATTCATGCTCTTCCATGATATCTCTATCGATCTCCATCTTCCTCATTACTCTCTTTTTCATGCACACTCTCTCAATTTCCTATGAGATCTTCTAGATTTGGTTTCCTTTTTCGAAAATTTATCCTTCCTCTCTAGGTCTTCCACAATGGTACTCTCATTACTAGGTGTGTTTGGCCTTCTTGCTACTCAACCCCTTTTTTGGGATTCTATCCTCTTGCAAAATTATTTGTGCATTCTGGTCTTTCTTCTAGGACTCCACACACTTCCTACCATTCCTTTTTATGGCCCCCAAATATGACATCAAGTCAAATCTTATGTGTGCATGGCCTCTAGTGACCATTTCTTCCTCCTTATGTCCCCTAAATGGGAAATTTATCTTCCTGCACTATTTTCCTTTCCATTGCGTAATCTCTTTTCCCTCTAATATAGATTCCACCTTTGTCTGCCGGTGTGTATAATCCTCCATGCACTTATGGTCTTCAAAAACCATACTCTCTCATTTAGTAGCCTCCTTTTCCAACGTAATACTCTTACCCACTATTATCTCTCTAATGAATTCTCTATACACAATTTTCTCAATTTTTGAGCATTCTCCATCCCGACCTTATTTTACACATTCCTCAGTAATACTCCCATGTATGCCTTCTCTTAAATCTTATGCTTTCCTTGTGTAATATATGGTTGTGCATTTTTTGTATACATTTTCACCTCTCTAGAGTTATACTAGAAATTTCTTCACATAACTCATTCTACATCGTTGACTCTCTATCGATTCCTTCATCTCCTTTTTGGGAATCACGCACCTAGAGACCCCTCTTCATCAATGGTATTCCTCTACATTCTTTAGTCCGGTATTCACAACATTAATATCCTCCAATACCTTTCCTAACATCTTTGTAAATGAAAATCTGAAAATTCCCTTCTTCTCAAAGGTATTGGTCCCTCGTGTGTAAGATCTGGATCTCCTCTAGTCATTAGACTCTAGGATCTCTTATTGTATTCTCTTCCCACTTTTCTCATAGTGGAGAACACAATGTATTTTTATTTGCCTCATATTCGGTGATATGAAATTTTTTTCTTCTTCCCTATCACATGAAATTGGCCTACTCTAATACCACTAATGATACAACATGGTAGAATAAGATTATCTAGTTCCATTTGCAAATTCCAACACAACAAAATGAAATAGAAAGGTTTATTTTATTTCTTTAATTTCCTTAACAAAATCTACATGTAACTTCTCTCATGTAGCTTACAAATCACCGATGGATCATCTTTAGACTCTATGGTGTTCCCTAAGACCTATCATAGATTGGATTATGTTCTCACAAGAACATTCAATAACTTTGGCTTGAGCTTGATTGGCATTTTTTTGTTTGTGTTGAATCTCTCTACCTTCAACCAAATCTCTCTCTCTAATGAACTCATCCTAATCATATAGTTTCATCTTCCTTCTTATTTTTTTGTTGACTCTTTATCCCGCTTAGATTCTAATTTTTACTTGATTCCATTAATTTTTGAGCCATTTAAGTGTAGTCTTCGACCATCAGCCATCTATCAACTATCTTGAATAGTCAATTATGACTTGTTGATAATTTATTCCAACTACCCATTCTATTACACACTCCTTGTTTTCACTTTTAAGTCATGCCTCTATCTCCTTCTCTTACACAATCATGCACTCGGGCTTTGTTTTCAACATCTTCCACACACTATCTTGGATGGTTTTTTCCTTATCTAATTCTTCTACATGTCTCCTTGGTAGTATGCTTACTATGTAATCCTTCTTTACATCCTTCTATGCCTAATGTTCACTATACTATTTTATGTATAAATTCTTTGTATTTCCCACATACCTCCAAACTATCGAGTTGATCTAAATTCCATTTCTATCAAAATCCTATGTGCATTGACATATATTATTATTCCACATTGGCATTACTCCACATGTTTTTCATGCACTATTGTGCACCCCTTCCTTTTGTGCACTCCATACACCGCACTCTTTTTATCATTATTCCATAAAATAATTCCACACAATTGCTATTTCATTCTTCATCACTTATCGTCTTTCCTAATCACATCTACAACCTTACATCTACCGATCCTTTGACAAAATTAAGAAGGATTTCCGTAAACCTTATATCCTCCTACATTGATACAACATGGAAGAAAAATATGTTCGATGTCATTTGCAGAGTCTAACGTAACATGATAAAACAAAAAGGTTTATTTTATTTCCTTATTATCCTTAATGACATCTACATGTAACTAATCTAGTGGATCTTACAACTCACGATGGATCATATTCAAACTTGGTGGCACTCCTTTAAGACCTATCCTAGACTATATTGTTTTCTCACAAGAACATTCAACAACCTCGACACAGGCATATTCAATATTTTCTTCTTATTTTTAATATCTCTTCCTTCTTACCTCTCTCTCTCTTTCTAATGATACAATCCTTGTTATATAATTGAACCTTCCTCATTCTCTCGGCTCATATTTGAATTTTAAATTGAGTTCTTTAATTGTTTGATCCATTTCAATGTCACCTAGTTTTCCTACAGTTCCACATGTACTTAGTCATTGGCCTTTTTGACCTTTAGATTTTTTTCAAATGTTTGGAATAGTCAATTCTAAATTTTCCATCATTTTCACCAACTTCCCATTTTTGTAACTCCTCACTTACATTTTTCAACCATGATTTTATATCCTTTTTCTTTGTAATCACACAATCAAGTTTTTTTGTTGACATCTTCCATGTAGTGTCTTAAGGTAGTTTGGGCCTTCTCTAATTTTATTATTATGTGTCTCCTTGGTAGTTTGATTACCATACAATCCTTTTTTCATCCCTTATACCTTACGTGTAATGTATTTTTCTACACATAACTCCTTCACAGTTCCCACACACCTCTAGTATATTAGATTGATTGAAAACTAGATTACCATCAAAATCCTATATACACTATCACACATTATTCTTCTATAGGTTTTTCACACTCTATTGCACACCTCCTTCCTTTACACACTCCATACACTTCACTCCTTATTGATACTTTTCTCTGCAAAGTATTCCAACACTTTCACACAATCACTACTTGATTATTTAGGACTCCTCTTCTCACCCACATGCTTCTCCAAATTTTCATGAACTCATCCTTCACCAAAATTATGTAGGATTTCCTTAAACCTTGGATGCTCTTGCATCACATGCGGACCAAACCTGCACCTAGAGATAATTGGTGAAGGTTATAAAGAGTGCATGTTGATAGTAACTTGCATAAGTAAACTAAGAAGAACAAGATTATTTTTTATAAAATGAACATATACGTGAAATGTAGAGGAATAGGGAATAGGTTAAAAAGTGTAAAATGTTATAGTAAGGCTAGGAAATAAATAGCCTACAATCAAAAATGTAAACACTTCCTCTAATTTTCTTTGATTAAACGTGTATGTATAAATGTGTAGGAGAAATATTGTATACTCGGGGCATATCACTAATCATTACTATCTAGTTTTTCTCTCAAGGAAGTTCACCCTTGGTAATTTGAGTATGTCAAGTATTTATAATAAGCATATAAAAGTTTTATTACAATAAAATATAATTATAAAGAATAATTCTTACAAGTTATTTCATCTTCCATTCTACATGATGGTTGAAATTAATCCAAGACCTTGGTGACTGATCTTCCCATAAAATGGTTACTTTGAGAGATTTTCTTACATGCCACAAAAATGGAAAGTGTCACTTGAAAAGCACATGAAAGAAGGGATTTTCCGCATGAATATTGTGAGAGTTTTGTGCATCAATTCAATCCTTATTAAGGATTGTGTCATAAATTTGATGCATAGACATGAAGTAGAGAAAGCTCTACACATGGGAGATGATATTGCGAAAGGATTTGTGAGGCTCATGAGGTTTTCACGGGAAAAAGTGATGCACAACATTGTGGTGTTATAAAAAGTTTTTTGATACTTGTGGGCATGTACAGTTATAAGGTGCATAATACAAGAAGACAATTCCAGGTTGAGAAGTGTGTGTATTAACAAGGGCATAAAAGAGGAGTGAACATGATTACATAAGAATTAGAAATTTACATACACCAGATGGATTTTTACTTTCATCAAGTTTTTATTGTGATTTTTCATATCACAAGGGCCGGATAATAATAGAGGGATACCAATTTCCTATAGTTTCAAAATCCTCTCATTCCCACCAATGTGCATGAACCTAGTCAACACAAATTTCAAGTCTTATTTCTATGGTTGTGGTTTGTCTCACATTTTGATCTTGTTTTCCACTATCTACTACTTTGTAGTCACAAAATCATGCACTTTATATGTAGATAATGCCTCTAAGTATCTCATTATATGCATGATTCCTAAGTAAGAAAACTAGACATTAACAATACTTGTTTTACTCTTATACTATTTTATCTTTTACACACTCTTCTTATTTACCTTCTCGGATTGACCACTTTACTTTTGGATATTGAACAAAATGTGACCCGACTTTGTATTTTATGTTATATACTATGACCATTACAGATAGTACCACCAATTAGGGACAAGAACACCCAATCGCTATTGTCCCCTTTGGGTACTTATGTCCTCTTCCCTCTCTTTTTCAAATTTGGATTGCCACATCATTTGATATCTTTTCTAAAGTCTCTTTTATCACTTTGGGTTGGTCATTTTTTATTGTTAATGATGAAATTCAAACAAGGGAATATATATTTATATACATACATACATACATATATACATACATAGATACATACATACATACATACATACATACATAGATACAGATACACATATACACACACACACACACACGTGACTTACTTATTATTGTTAGGGGTTGCAAAAATTTTGGTTAATACTTATTATCTACTACTTGGGAAAAGAGAAACATTCAAGGACTACATTTGGGCTGCATTATTCACTACATAGGAGGGGTATTTCTAAATTCCATCTCACACATTTATCTTGGGGAAAAGTAGTTGTATCCTGCTATCTTGGTGTGAATGGCATAAGGAAAACCTAGCTTCAAGGGACACAATTCAATCACATACACACTAGAACTACATAGAGTCTAAAATGTAGTGCAACACTTGGTGAAAATCACATTGGGGTGATCATCGAGGTCATTCCAACTCAATAATATGCATTATTTATTCCATATAATGTTTTCTTGAGCCTTGTGTAGGTATATAGGTTTTTGTTTTTTAGGATTAGGTGTGAGAGTGAAACCCTACACAAAGTGAAGTGAATGAAATTGGATGAAGCGGAAAAATATCGAAGTAGAGAACTTTAAGGGAAACTAACTCTCAATTCATACATTAACACTTGGGTGGTCATGTTCACATCTAGGCACTCTCATATGAAGATGTTGCATATCCTAGTTTATTAGAAATCTCTTATATAGATCATATCTAGCCTTTCTTGCTTATTTTCAAACCCAAAATCATTCCAGGCCTACCAATACAAGATAATTCCCTCTTATATCATATCTTGTACACTTACTTATACTTTACATGCTAGATATTTTTATTGCTATTATATCTATTTGATTTCATTTCTCTCGATTAAGATTTAATTTTTTTAAATCATTTAGTGAACCCAAACCATGATCATTTGGATCCATTTCCTTTCTTTTTCCTCTTCGAGGTCATGGATAAATATTCCTCCTTCATCCCTACTCATATCTATTCCTAATATTCCATTAAAGATTAGTATATCCATGTCGTTACTCAACATCCACCTCACTTCACGATGACCTCTGCAAACCCAACTATCAATGTTGTCATCACTTATCAAAATAAGAAACCTTTACAGATACCTACTTATCTCCCTCATCATATTAGTAAATTTCTCCCTCAACCTTACTTTTCATCCAAAGAGTGTGATATCATTGAGTAATTAAATAATACACTCCCTAATATATCTATCTTTTATCTTTTACGTAGGGCCCCTAATTTTCATCGCACACTTGAAACCACATTGTGAGCTATTAACTACACATTGATGACCCTCCCATTTCCTTTTCTAATCTCATGGAATGTTTTAAACACATTATTAATTCTATCACATTTACTGATGATAATATCCCACATGAGTCATGTGTTTATTATCCTCCTCTCCTTATCATGGCTCAAATCCAAGGTTTTCGAATTAAGCATGTACTCATTGATAATGGTGTTCTATTGAATATTTGTCCTTTATCCTTAATATCCGAACTCAATATTCATTATATTGAAATTGAATAGTCTACTCTTTTTATTTGTGGCTATGACACTATCATTCATACATACATGGGTACTATCAAATTAGAATTGCAAGTGGTACCCTGCAAGCTCATTACTCCTTTCTATGTCATGGATGCTCATTACAATTTAATATCCTCCTTGGCTAACCTTGGATCCAAGACATGTGGTTTATCCCTTCTAAATTCCATAATTGTGTCAAATTTGTATTTTGTGGATATGAACATACTGTAATCGGTGATCCCAAACCATTTAAATGTTTTCACAAGGCTTCTTCCATCTCCATGGTTGTTCCCCTAGCTTAGCCAATACCCTAACATTGTATTGATACA
This sequence comes from Taxus wallichiana var. yunnanensis, assembly GCA_018340775.1. Classification (NCBI taxonomy): domain Eukaryota; kingdom Viridiplantae; phylum Streptophyta; class Pinopsida; order Cupressales; family Taxaceae; genus Taxus; species Taxus wallichiana. Next base: position 341,137,974 of record CM031244.1, read on the forward strand.
TACGATCTTGGGTAATCTAGAAATATCAGTCCTATATAACCACCCCCATCACTTCCTCCATTCCTACTAACATCATATCTCCTACCATATCCTCCCACACACCTTCCACGTCTATTACCAAACCTTTAGAAAGTTCTGAACAATACTTCCATGTTGAGCCTAATGATTATGAAGGTGGCTTTGTTGATACTATTGAGCTTACTAATGAGAGTCTTCATTCTTTTGAATTTTACCCCATGGAATTTGATCAATCCTTATTTCATAGCCACTGTGTTGCTACATGTCCTAGTGAATACTAGGTTAAATATCCAACCCCAATGGCTACTACTATTGTTATGATTCCTTATCATAATACCATGCACAACTTTGAACCCATTCCAAATACGATGCTTACGACCATGGTCCTCTTTCCATTCTTATATATTCTAGGCCACCCTCCTCATTTGAACAATTTACTTTCACATTATAAATTAATCACGAGTATTGGAAACATGTACCTTATGATCCTCAGTGTTCTGAAACTATATTTACCTATGAGGCTCTACTCCACTCTAGCCTCACTTCTATCGATATCCTACCTTTTCTCAAACCACATCATGAATATAAATGTTATATATTTCTCCTAATAGCTTATGGTACATGGATCTTCTACATGCATGTTTTGGTTGCACTTGATCCCTGACATTTTCTGCTTACACTTGGGAAATCTTGGTTGAATTACATTGGTGGAACTATTTATATGCATACTACTATTCTCACTTATCTATGGCCTCCAAGACCATTGTTATATGTAATGATATGTTACTTGATTACACTATTAATAGGTCATGATGGAATGCACATAATCTCTCTAATGCACTTTTTAATGATGAAGAATATGGCATGGGCATGTATGACTTACGAGTCATGGGTTTCTTAAAAGATAGGCTAAAATATTTTTCATATTATGCCTTTAATCCAAATCATTTTGGATATATTTTATATTTAGATGACTCTCGCAATGATATGACTTAGATCACCATGGTAGTAAAAATTGGGGCTATATTACTCCCCCCTCACCACTCGATGATGCACTCTTATTCTAGGTTCAAACATGAATGTTGAGGGAACACTTACCTACATGGACCTCAATTTTCACACATACACTTGGGGAAATGTTTTCCTCTCATATCCATTCTATTTCATGTTCACATATTTACAAAAAAGCAAAAATACTAGCTTAGATCTTGATTAGATGTAATTTTTCTTACTTATACTATTCTATGTTGAACCTTGTTTACCATGTTACTTTGATTCATAGTATGATCTATCTTTTTCCATACACACATGCACATTCACATGGTACTCTTGAGGTGAATGTATATTATAAATATGCTCTTACATTATGTATGATACCTAACACTATACCCAACTAGTCCCACTAAGGCTCCGGGGGCATCTACCTTTTCCTATTTCTCTATATTCAGGTTTTATCATTGTAACATCTACTACTTTCATTCTCATTTTCAGCTATATACATTATGGCATACTGTCAATTTTTATAACATGCTAATGCGTGCTTCATGTGTAGCATTTTTCTTGCATACCTACTTCCAACCATGGTTATCTAATTTACTTATATCTTGTCTTTACTTATGTCTTGATTGTCATTGTTGTGGACTATGACCTATGCTTGATTGTGTGTCTTTACTTCTATAACATTGAGGGATTTGTCTTTCTTGTAATATCCTGAGTGGTATCTCATGTCTTCAACTAGCTAATCATTGTTTCTTTTTCCATATTAATGCATGTTTTACTAGTTTCTATTACATCATACCATATTTGTTTGTGACTAACACTCTTGGCTAGCCTTCCCCAATTGTTTTCATGTGTCATGGTTTTTACCATGTGTACTCTCTATTTCTCCAACATGAGTTCTTTTCTATATTTTCACATCAGTTTCAACTTTCCTCGTTTGGGCCACGATCGCCTTGATTCATCTCACACACCCAAAACAAGTGGAACGAATAATCAAGTAACTATTTCACCCTCTCAGTAGTTTAGAAACCAAATACAAAATGGTTCACAACAAAATAAAGATATACAAGATCTAAAAATAGGTCTAGAATAAAAATTGGGCTAAACTCACAACATGCAATGTGAAGTACCCAACATAGACGGGAGCGATGGGCGCTAGTGTCTCACCTGGGTGGTTCTTTCATGTGGGTAGAAACATGAGAATTACATGATATACATGTTTCCAGTGACATTACTTTCCAATTTCCAACAAAACATACTCAGGTTTAGGTTACTATCAGAACAATGGGAATAAAATTATTGGTAATTTACCTACTTTGGGCAAGAGAAAAAATTACTCTACTTTCTCGGTGACCATTTTCTATTATGTTTATGACCATCTGTAGTGGTACTTATCTGTGGGGAAGTGTTAACGGTTGGAGGGAAAAACCTATAGTTCTCCCAATACTCTTCCCTTGGAAAAAGGACACCTAAATCCTCAGTTTAGTGACAAGATGCTCAAATCCTAAGTTTGGTGACATGATTCCTAAATCCTCAGTTTATAGGCAAGCCACTCAAATCCTTATTTTGGCGACATCACACCTAAATCCTCAATATAATTCCAAATATCTTCAAGGAAACAAACATACAAGAATAATTTTATCTCTTCTCTCACAACATACATGTGTATTCTATCCTTGATTCCTTTACTTTTCAATAAGCATTCCATTTTCACATTTACTAAGTTAAAGTTAAATTTCATTTATCATGAGCATTGACTACACTTATCTTCTTTTGTAGGTCCAACCTTACTTTGACAAAAGGGAAACACACAAATGGAACAAGGAACAATATCAAGCACAAGACACTTTGACAAATGAAATATTCAATAAAAAAATTTAGGTATCATTTCTACTACACAAAAAAATTCAGCCGTAAGATCCTTATCCTCTTCTAGATTCCATGATACACATTATATAATCTACATTCAGCATGGTATCAAATGCAATCCTCATTCGACACGTTATTGGTTATAACTTCCTTCCACTCTCCATAAGGTATGCTCCTTTTATCTACTTTATGCTACCGAATATTCATTCACTATCATAAAGTGGGGTCAAATATATTCATGAAATAATGCACTTTATATGTACATCATGCCTCTAAGTATGTCATTATATGCATGATTCCTAAGTAAGAAAACTATAAATTAACAATACTTGTATTACTCTTACATTTTTTTATCTTGTACACACTCTTATTATTTTCCTTTTTAGATTGACCACTTTTCTTTTATACATTGGAAACATGTGACCTACCTTTTTATTTTCCGTTGTATCATCAGGGAAAATTTTAGCAGTGAATATTCATAAATTGGTGAATAGTAGGAATTCAAGAATTTGAATTTGGCTATTTTTATGGCCATGGTAGTGCCCAAGTTTCACCCAAAAGTATCATAAATAATAATATGTCCCATGTGAATAGCTAATGAATCTCTAATCCCAATTTATATTTTTTATTGAATCATTCCATGAATGATGGGCTGGGATTTTAAAACATTCTTGGATCATGAAGAAATCTATGGAACCTTTCTAATCCTTTGGTGTCATTTGCCGACATGTATGGGAGTTTGTTAGGAATTTGATTAAATTCAATAAGCATTAAACAAAGTTCAAAGGTTTGTTTAATCTTTTCCAATTTACGAATTTGTGAAGTAGTAGAAAAGGATTCTATGAATCATCGTATTGTAATTTTATTACAAACATCAAATAAATTAAGTTATTTCAACTACTGCATTGTAGTTTACAACCTACAATCACTTAGTGCGGGTAAGTCTATTTAAAACTTAATTTCTATAATATATCATGTAAAATTGTTTTATCTACTTTTGAAATATATGATTTTGTAATTTAATTATGTCATATTTTATTTTATGGTATCACAAATTTCATGACAACGCAATCCCTTAGTTTATTTTCATCCCATCCTTTCCAACTCAAAAATTGTCCTTAAATGATTCAGAAAAATATAAACTAAAAAAGGAACCTCATGAAAGAAAGAAATCAAACCCCACTTGGTACTAACATTCGAAAAATAGTATCTTATTTTGAGAAACCATCTAAGGAATCTCATCCTTCTCCAGCATGACCAAAACAATCAAGGGATAATGATTTCATTCAAAATGAAACTCAAAATGAGTTCATTTATGATTTGATGAATGATGTTGTCAATGACAAAAATGGTGGTGCAAATTAACTCGCAACAATTAGTATGTTGTTCACTAATCCATAGTCATTTATTCATTATACCTAGGGATGTAAAATTTCAACATTGTCAGTGTTGTATACATAGTTACATGTGCTTAAGAGGTATAAACTAAAGGATTTTTGTCACAAAAATTGGAAAATACAATGTTGGAAATAAAATAAGTTGCAGATGAAAGTAGATGCTATAGCTAATCAATAAAGTAGGTAAAATCATAACACAAGTAAAGGAATAAACTGCTGCAATTCTAATCTATTCATGCAAGGAACTAAAACAAAAAATAAAAAGGAAAGAGGGATTTAGCAAACCACAAGTGGGCCCTGCCTTGGGTGCTAACCCTTCCTAAGGCTTGTGTCTACAACAAAATGATAGAACTCATATTTTATTCATCAACATGAAGATTACAAAATGAAACTTACAGCAATTCCCTAACTATGGATTAATCCCTTCAACAAGTATTGACATTATCTTTATATTCAGTAGAGATGTGAAGAGATCGAATCAAACTAACAATTACATTTTGATTACATACAAGATTATTACCGAGAAGTATATAGATTCTCAATTATCTTGTTTGGGATGATCTTTTTTTAGAAATATACACAACTCACACATTGGGAGACTAAATCTCACTATTGTAAGGTGAATCATGCATTCACCATGTGCATCATAAGGTTACTCAAAGGATATCATGAGAAGATAATGTCATCCTAAGAATATTCATTGATCAAGAAGTATGGAAGTCACTTCATCCAATTTCCCATCTTCACCTACATAAGAGTCAGAGGATTTTATCTTGCTCATTATAGGCTACCGAGGTACCCGAGTGATAATATTATCATATTTTAGCTATGCAAACAATTGTCTCATGTCCATACCAATTGCAAAAATTATAAGAAAGGTATGTACTTTTCTATCTCTTTGGGAATCTACTCATGCAAGAATAATGCAAATACAAAAACATCAAAACATCCTTTGTTGATCTCAATTTGTAATCCTACATATCTTGGTTTGAATTTGATATTAGGAAGAACCTAGATACTATTTCTTCTATTCTCTTGTCTATGTTCCTCTATGTTCTTCTATTTCTTCTATTTTCTTATCTATGTTCCTCTACTTCCTTCTTTCAAATTTGCAATAATTGTAATCTTGAATAACCAAGAAATATCTTTGTATCTTTGAGGAATAAATCAATTGAACTTTGTGTCTTTGATTTTTTTATATTTTTATTGCTTACACGGTTATTTTCTTCCTATTGGATGTGAACCTAATCTAGTTAATGTCATTGAAATTTACAAGTGTCTATTCATTATGTTAACCCCCTCTCTATATTTTTATCTCCCCGTCACCTCTCTCTAATAAAATTTCTTCCTCGTATCTTATAGAAGAAAATTACCATAAGTTTAATGGACTATTCTGTTTGATCCTTGGCTTAACCGCCACGATAGATTTTACATTTCCTACATTCAATAAATGGGAGCCTCCCCATTCCCAAGAGGAGGGACCTAGTCCTGAACATTGGTGAAAAGAACTAATTTTCCCTTGTGAAAAATTATTTTTCCATCAATTTTTGGCACCCACCATGGGGCAAATTTAGCTTTCCTACATCGTATAAGCTGTTAGGTTAATTAGTTATGCATAATATAAATTGATTATTTAATTAAGTTTATTAATTAAATAATAATGTTATATGGTTATATTATAAACCATATTATTGTTGTATGTTGTTATATGGTTTTTGAACCATATTTGTCTTTTATTTAAACATGTATAATTGTTATAATTGTTATAACAATTATGTGCTTCCCGGATGTAATATTGGAAGTTGTTGTGAGTTTGGTTTTACCTGTGCAACCTATTTGTTTGTCTACACATGGTTGTTCAATTCCTATAAGAATTGCAGCACTCCATTGTAATGTGTTGATTTCACATTAATATATTTCATAGGCTACCATCCCTGTTTTGTGAAATTACATTTGGTACCAAAGTGAATTGAAGCTCCTGGCAAGGTTGGTGAAAGGGTGCAGAGGAAAGAAAGGTCTTAGAGAACAAAGTTACTTCACTGGAGAGCCAGTGCTGCCTCCTGCAACTTACCAAACCTCCATGCAGCCTCACAAGCAATGTGCATTCTCCAAAGTGACCCTACACATACTCCCCGTGGCTGCATCAAACAAGCAAAAGCCATGTGATTTTATCCACGCATCACCAAAAAAATGCACCCTTGCAACCTGCATCGTACCTGCATAAGGAAAAGAAAACAATATAATACAAAGGAGCAGTCCCTACAATAAAAAACAACAGTCAATAACAAAGCAACAAGAAAATAAACTTGGTCCCAATCTCCAACGCACTTGCACAAAGGAACAACGTTTCAAACAGTGGAAGTTTTCTACAAAAACAACAAATAGAAGGCAAAAGGAGTCAAAATCACTTCAGATCCATTTTCCAAGCTTAGAAACCCTAAAACCACCTCAAACCAGCATTTTCCACATGGATAGACACTCCTAGCATGCACCACATTGCCAATTTGCAAGGTTAGTCAGTTTACATTTGTTTAAATACAATTTTGTTCATTCTATTTAACAAGTGCACAAGCGGCCTAGTTGGATAAGTGGAAGTGGCTTAGAAGTGGGAGGTTTGGGGTTCAAATCCCACCCCAAAATTACTTTTTTGAATTTGGCAGAAAATTTAGCGAAACCACTAAATTTAGCGGAAATTCAAATTTAGTTATAACTAACTAAATTTAGCAGGAAATCCCTAATTTGGGGTAAAAAACAAAATTCTCCCATTCAGTCTGTTTTTTCATTCCGGGTAACTTTTTCCAAAGGGGGATACCTAAAAACTATATTTTCAGTTGGTTTTTTGTAATTCTTTGCATTTTGGGTCGTATTGGGCTCCAAGGCCACCAGGCCCGTAGAACAAATTTTTTTATCTTGCCATTCAATTTTTCTAGATTTTTGAATGTAATTTGTATACTACATTATATTGTACTAATTTTCAGGTTACCATAGTCAACTACAAACTTTGTAACTGTTCAGAAAATGGTAGAATTGTAATAAAAAAATAGCTAAAAATTAGTTCTGTAACACTCACAAGATCCTAGATCTCATTCGCAGCGTTTGGTATATACTATGTTCAATGAAAAGTTGTAAAAGCCATGGATTTGTGGTAAGAATCTCTAAAGAAATCCCAAAGGATTTTGACAATCTGATCAATGGACCATGTGATAAGAAATGAGCAAGGTTCCCTTCTTTGCATACATTAATTTGAAATAAACATGCAAACTAAGCAAATGAAGTTAATCTCTATTCTTTGAAAGCTTGAAATAATGAACCTAAGAGGATCTAAGCATTCAATTTATGTGTTAAGAGAAAGAGATCTCCCAAGAATGGCTTCAAGGCCAATGGATCTTCCCTTTTACTCTATGTTAATGCTATGAAATACAAGATTAAATGCTTTTAGCTCAAATGAAAGAAGATGAAATACAAACTAAAGCCTAAACAAATTGCTATAATTTGTGCTAGGAAGAAGAGAGAATTATTAGGAAATAGGGAGGGGTAGATCCCTATTTATAGTTTTTAGTTTGGAAGAAAAGGGAGATTTGGGTGCATGTGGGACAACAACTAAAATCCAAAAGCACTTTAGCAAGTCAAAGTGTGCTTTGACTATGTTATAGGGTAATTAACATAGGTTAGACTAATTAATCTCTCTTAGAGAGTAATTAGGGTTCAAGGGTTCTAAAGGGCTAAATTAATCCAATGAAGTGGATTGATTTTTCAGAGGAGCTAATAGAAGAAAGCTAGAAGAGAATAAGAAGCTAATGTAGTTAGAACGAGGCTATAACTACTTGTTTAAATGGTTTATAAGAGGAAAAACAACCAAAAAGGTGTCGTGAGAAGGGAGTTAGATAGGTCTAATTTAGTGGTGTGCCATCAATTTGCAAAGGGAAGAAGCGTTAGTGCACCATTATAAAAATAACGGTGTATTAATCAAACTACAAGTGTCTACATATACGGTGCCTCTGGGAAGTGCTTGTTAGTGTAAAATCACAGCACCCCTGGATGTTGATCAGATTTCTAGGTTGATCATACTAGCATCCAGTGTGATTGCACAACATGGAATCCTTTCTCCAAGTGTGGGACTTGCAAAAATGAGAAAGGAATCTCTAGAGAAGGCTGGTTCCTATTCCTCTGTTCAGATGCACACGAAAAATGCAGAGGGTTTACTCAAAACCTAATCTAATCTTGCCAAGGAGACAGGGTAAGAAGATGCATAAAAATAAACCTAAGCTAACAGAGGTGATGCACCAAGGAATGAAGAACACCTATCTTGCCAATAAACACAAACCATTCAAATGTGATGCAAGATCATGCACATATAACAAAATTTGTAGTGAAAGATCAGGAGGATGCAAATGAACACAGAGAGGGTTGAGAATCATCCACAGACATGCATTACTTGCTCCAAAGATCGATACAATACACTACAAAATTCCAAGAGGCAAGGTTACATTACAGTTTTAAATGGGAGGTTTGAACTCCACAAATTCGCCTGCCAAAGAGAAGAAGGGAGGGGCAAAACAAGAATGTTCCCCCTTAGAAAGAAGCCCCTCCTTACAATTTATAGGAAGAATGAGAGAGGGAAGAGAGAGGAAATCCAGATCTACCCCAACCACTTCTAGGTTGCATTTAATTCATCTCATTATGGCGGTAGGTGAGAACCCTAGCAAAAGCGGTGAACTGTATTTTGCATTTAAGCTGGTTGTTGAAACATCATTTCTGGCCATTATCACGTGCCAGAGGCATTTTTGATTTTCTCTCTCCAAAATGAACCAAAATGCAATATTGACCCCGGAATCATGTATATAATTTCACCATCTTTCCATTGATATAAAGAACGTGAAAATCCGAGCTCTGGATCGAAAGTTATGGCGATCTAAAGATTAGGGCAAAACAAGCCAAAACGGATCAGCGGGAAAATATTTGAATTTTTTTCGCGCTCTGCCACTTGGATGACACGTGTCAGGCTCTGATTCATCCACGGGCTCATCCTTTGAAAATTTCTTTTAGGCCCTTCCTTAATTTCTTACCACTTGGACACATGGCACTATTTTATTGGCTCGGGCCTGAGGGGCGCACTTTGTCCTTCGAAAATTTGGTATTTTTCACTTTGGGAAAATTTTCCCATTTCTCCCCGCGCTCCACCACTCAAGTGCCACATGGCACGATTTCATTGGATGTGGGCCCTTCCTGACCATTTCCCTTTTGTTTTTGCCTTTGGAAAAAATTTCAAAATTTTCCGCCGGCCAATGAGGTGAAGACACGTGGCGAGATTTGATTCGTTGGCGGCTCTTTGACTTTTCGCGTCCCTCGCGTACCTTTGGCCCGGATGTCCCAAACTACCTGGGACAAATATCTCGAACCACCCGATTTGGGCTTCCTTGTTCTTGTTTGAGGTGAAGACGTGGCGAGATTCCATTCACTCTCGGCTCTTTCAGATTTTCACGTCCCACGCGTCCCTTTGTCCGGATGTCCCAAACTGCCTTAGACAAAAGTCTCTGTTTCGGCCGAATCGACCGGTTCATGTCCTCTGCGTACTTTTGTCCCAACTGTCCTAGACTTCCTGGGACAAATATCTCGAACCGCCCGAAATGGACTGACTTGCGCCAAACCGGCCGATCCACGTCCCGCGCGTACTTTTGTCCCAGATGTCCCAAACTGCGCGAAATGAAGACTTAGACATTTTTCCTTGCTTTCGGCCATTTCGGCTTTTCGCGTCCCGCACGTCCCGACGTCCCAACTGTCCCGCAGACCGCCTGGACTAGGACTTAGCCGATTTTCTTGTTTTTCGGCCCCAAGCTTGGTACGACGAACCTCAGTTCAACCCGAACTGGTACAACCCAAGCCCTTCAGACCCGAAATGCCTCAAAACAGTCCTGCAACCTTATTTTTGCATTTTTTCCATTCTTTCTAACTCGTTGGGATTTCTTCTTGGATGGGAGAGTTAGAAAAAGGCCGAGGGGACCTCGAAAAACATGATTTTGGGCCTTGAATCAATCTACTTGCTTGGGACTGAATAATCTGATGCGTGTTATCAAAATTACCTTAAGGGGTGAATTTTGGATAACAATTTTGGTGACTCAGCAGGTCATCTACCTGCTAGATGAAGAACGGCCAGCTGCTTGTAGCAATCCATTGGGCATGGAGTCTATTTGATAACCTCTCAGCTGATCTGAAATTTGAAACCTGTGTCCTTGAGCTATTGAAACATTTGTTGAGCTGGTTCTCCCGTGGCTGCAATTCTTCTCCAGGAGCTTGATGAACTGCAAACATGCACATACTAGAAGCAATAGGACATGTGCACAAGCACTTAGGGAAATAAAAACTACTCTAACAGCAGTACAATGTGCATAAGCACTTAGAGGAATGGAAATTCTAAATTAATATTTACAAGGGTGAGAAGCTTATGTTTCGGCTCTGTGGAATAGAATTGCTTCTATCCTTTCATTCCTTTGAGAAGCAGATAAGGGTTAGGGCTAGGAGAATACCGTTGAATGTTGACATGGTGTGCGCGCATCAGTAGAAAGATCAGATCGACTGCGAAGAACTCCTTTTTGTCTTGGAAGGACTACCTGCAAGTAAGAATACAAGACCACCAGATTTTAATTAGACAATAAATGAGGGAGCTGCCTTAGGCCCAGGAAATATAAAACTTCCTTTTGAAGGTGGTCAGTTCCCCTTTTAATACGAATTAACACAAATGATAACAAAGAAAGCTATTGCAAACTCACGATTTAGGTACCTCGTTACAAAGCAAATAGAGGCTAAACTATCAATAATAAAGAGTCACGTTGTTTGTTCGGTTACTGGTCGTTGATACATTCAGGTTGAGTTACAGGGATAAACCAGACTGGACCTGAGGTTGTTAGGTGACAAATAGGCGAGAGGAAGGTTTTGGGGTATAAGTCACAGTGACCGATGCCGGTCACTGGATAACCGACCGCGGTTAGAGAACCATTGCCGGTAGGGGATAACCGACACCGGTAGGGTCAGTAATCTAGGTGCTTCTGGATAGAGGTTGGTTGCAGGGTGATTGTGGGGTTATTAAGACTGGTGGATGGCTGAGGGGAATAATGAGAGGGCAGGGAAGACTCAGAGTGTGATAAAATGGTCTTCTGGGCAGTACAAGGATGTATGGATGAAGGTTAAGTGCAGGGTGCTGGTAGGTAGTAGATCTAAGAATGAGCTTGTAATTACTATCAATCCGTAGGCTCAAGAAATGGTGCTTAGAAACATACAAGACACTACTTACTCGTTCCTGATGAAGATGTAGGTTCCAGGACTGTGATGACAAAGACAGGGCTCAAGTAGGATGATCTGACAATCCAAGATGAGCTATCTCCTCTTCTGATGCTCGGATGAGTGTCACTGGGCTCTGGTTATTCAGTTGCAGTCTTGGACTTGATGTCCTTCTCTGCAAACTCTTCTTGTTTCTTCACTTGTCTCTATTCGGCCAAGCAAATCCGGATCCTTTCAATGATTTCTCCTCCTCCGATCAAATGAAAATCTGATCCTTGTTTTTGGTCGAGGAGGGTCATTTACAGGAACCGATGGCGACGTTACACAACCGACGGCGGTCGAGTAGGAACCGATGTTGGTCAAAGTCAAAGCGGGCTATTTTTGGTAAAATAGCCGCCTTTCCTCCTTTTCTCCCGAGGGATTAGTTGCGGGCTTGGTCAAGTCATTATGAGGTTGGTTTTAGGTGCGGGTGAGGAGTAATTAGTCATGGGTGTGGATGTGGACCAAGTTATAGGTCTTAATTAGGTTAGTTTAGGGTTAAGACTAGGTTATGATGAGGTGGCAGGTATGGCGATGTGGATTTATTAATTATAAGGTAATTAATAAATAATTGTGTAAGGTTTAGGTGATGAGGTTAGGTTGCGAAATGAGATGCGGGGCACAGGGGGTCGTAAGACACAAATTTGGTGTCTACATTAGCCCCTTGTTGTCATGTAGCTTGTCTTTGTTAAAGCTGCACGGACAATAATAAGAAGTGGTTACCCCTGTTAAGGGTATAGGTAATCCCCCTCAAATCTATCACAGATTGAGGTAGCGTGAAATCAGGGATAGGGTTGATAAAGGGTAAATGGTGTTTAGATGATGGTAAGATGGTGGGGTAGGTCCAAGGAAGCAGACGCACGTTGAATGTAGAGTGCGACTAGGGTACATGATTTGAAGAGCAAACAAGCAATTCATAGGCAAAGGTCGATAGTTTATCCAAACAAGGGTGATATAATCCTGGTATCCAAGGCATAGGAAGTAGCTCCAGGGGATATAACGGGTAAGGTACAGGAACGTTTAGGCATGTTCGGCAGTACCAAATGGTTGGTTTGGTTGAGATAAACGTCACGGTCTTGGTCTAGGCAAAGTTGGTCGACTGATCAAGTCAAGGACCCTAATCATGCTAAAACACGAACAGGTGGGCTCGATTGAACAAAAAGCTACATGATGGGTGGATAAAATAAAATGTTGATTGTGGGAAAGGTATTTAATTGGTGCGGCCTTAGGTCGGGCCAAATGGTTGGGTGCGGCCTTGGGTCGGGCCAAATGGGTTGGTTGCGGCCTTGGGTCGGGCCAAATGAGTTGGTTACGGCCTTGGGTCGGGCCAAATGGTAAATCCATCCCAAGTTAGATAGTGGACTATAATCTTATCGGCGTTTTAAAAAAAAATTACCAATACGGCCTGGATTGGGCCAAATGGTAGGTTACGGCCTGGGTCGGGCCAAATTGGTTGGGACTATAATCTTACGGCCTTGGGCGGGCCAAATTGGTTGGTTACTGACCTGGTCGGGCCAAATGGTAGGTTATGGCCTTGGGTCGGGCCAAATTGGTTGGTTATTTTGGCCTTGGGTCGGCCAAATTGGTTGGTTACGGCCTTGGGTTGCGCCCAAATGGTTGGTTACGGCCTTGGGTCGGGCCAAATGGTAGGTTACGGCCTTGGATCGGGCCAAATGGTAGGTTACGGCCTTGGGTCGGGCCAAATTGGTTGGTTACGGCCTTGGAGCGGGCCAAATTGGTTGGTTACGGCCTTGGGTCGGGCCAAATGGTAGGTTACGGCCTTGGGTCGGGCCAAATGGTTGGTTATGGCCTTGGGTCGGGCCAAATGGTTGGTTACGGCCTTGGGTCGGGCCAAATGGTTGGTTACGGCCTTGGGTCGGGCCAAATGGTAGGTTACGGCCTTGGGTCGGGCCAAATGGTTGGTTATGGCCTTGGGTCGGGCCAAATTGGTTGGTTACGGCCTTGGGTCGGGCCAAATGGTAGGTTACGGCCTTGGGTCGGGCCAAATTGGTTGGTTACGGCCTTGGGTCGGGCCAAATGGTAGGTTACGGCCTTGGGTCGGGCCAAAGAAGTTAACAAAGGGTTTTCAGCCAAGGTGGATATAGGCGAGGTTGTGAGAAAGGGTGATTAGTAAATAAGGGCAGAAATTGGGGAAGAGGTGGGATAAAACCGATATCGATTGTCCATGACCGATATCGGTTACCTGACCGATACCGGTTCCTTAGGGCACAATATAACCGGTATCGGTTATAGTCGAAAACCTATAAAAAGAAAAAATATGGCCGGTCATTGTCATATTGTCAATTTGAAACCCAATTTGAGTTGTCTGAGGTGTATTGTTGAGATTGGAGCATTTGTTGGTTGAGGTGGCGCTATTGGAGTGGAGAAGTGAGTGGTTAGTGGGCCCGAGTGAGTAGGAGGCAGCAGTTGATTGGTGGAGGACCCAGCAGAGGAGAGGTGGAGCTATGGCACAGCCAGGAGGAGCAGGAGGTGCTGGACCAGCTGGACCACCACCACCCATCCCACCACGACGACGTGTCGTCGTACCGGTAGGTTCGAAACCCTTCATTGTGTGAATTTGATTGTGTTAAGCTGGATTTGGGTTTTGGGTAGGAATGTAAGGTTTTTAGAAAATAATTAATAAATGGAAATTATTTGAAAAAAGGAGAGGGTAGATAGGTGAAATAGGCCAAGGCGGCAGGGTGGGTAGGTTTTTAGGGTGTTTGGGTGGGTATATAGGGAGAAATAGGGAAAAAATGCATTTGGGGGCCGCGTCGGGTTCGGCTCGGCTATTTTCCAGTGACCGATGCCGGTCACTAAGCGACCGGCATCGGTCACGAAGTTTTGGGGACAGGTGGGGTTTGTGGGTGACCGGTGGCGGTCGAACGTTGACCGGCGTCGGTGGAGAGGGGACCGGGGTCGGTTATGGGTGACCGGTACCGGTCCCTAGCCAGGATTTTCTATTTTTGTTGCATGGTTTTGTTGTGGTTTTGGGTGTTAAGTTCTTGTTGGGGTTGGCGTGTTGTGTTGTTTGTTGTTAGTTATGATTGGGTTTTGTGTTTTGGGTGGGAAGATGGAGGGGGATAGTGTAGAAGATAGGTGGGTGGAGGTGTGTGTTATAGAGTCGGGGTGTGGTCGGGGGGATAAAAAAAAGGGGGTATAGAGGGTTAAAGTAGTTGTTGTGATAAAGAGTAGGGCTAATGCAGTTAGGTGGTTTGCAGCACGTCAAGAACTGACGATGTGGGGACAGATGCCCCGCATTGTTGGGACGGATGTGGCCACACGTGTCCGCAGCGCAGTGGGGCATTATGCGCGAGGTGGGACTTCATGAGTCCAGCGGTATAGGGTGATCGATAGGGATCACAGTCTGATGGTCGCCCTCATCGAGAGATGGGATCCGGCGACCAATGTGTTCCATCTCCTGACTGGAGAGATGACCATTACATTGGAGGATGTGTATCGCATCCTTAGATTACCGATTGATGGAGAGGCAGTCTTCCAGGTGGACGCAGAGACAGCCATGGACAAGCATCTTACAGGTATTCGGGGATGCAGCGCGCTATTGACTTATCACAGCGCGAGCATCGCCTATGGAGATATGTACCATGCCCACCGACATGAGACACGGCTTGCCGTGTTGATGATGATCGGCATCACATGCTTCGCCCTCCCGGATTCAGAGGGAGGCCGCTTTCCACGGGCACTGATGGGGGTTTTACACGAGATGGTTGAGGAGCATACATGTTATGCGTGGGCACCCGTATACCTAGTGCAGTTATACCGAGAGCTGTGGGGCTATCGCCGGATGAGGTGATTCGGGATTTGCTCTACATTTTTGTTACACTATTGGGCATATGAGCATATCATATGCATTCGACCAGTAGGGCTGCCCCAGCAGCCAGGGCCACAGGTGATTTACAGATATGGCTTTCAGAGGTGGTTGGGGGTCGTGGGCCAGCCACGAGCAGTTCTCACCGGATGAGATGTAGCATATTACCGGCATGTATTAGAGGGCTTGACAGCTTTAGATATTGTATGGAGACCTTACAGAGGTCATCAGCCCCGCGGAGGAGCCCGATCACAGTTACGGTGGATCCAGTATACATTCTGGATAGCGGGACGGAGGCCGGGAGAGTACGAGTGGATACCCCTGGAGAGGGTACGACGATAGCTGGGGCTACGACAGGATGAGCCACCTCCCTTCCCTCAGTACCGGAGGGATGATGTAGAGGCTCCACTACCTGCACCACAGCCTATGGACCCAGATTGGGTAGCTGAGCAGTGGCAGGTAGATGATACAGTGGATGACGCCGGGTGTACAGGATCATTTTTGGTATGGTGGGTAGGGGAGAGAGCCGCGAGGAGAGCACAGCCCGCACAGCCAGACTTAGTGGCTGTTAGAGTAGAGAGAGCAGACCAGCCTCGAGAGGAAGGACTAGCTTGTTATAGGGGCAGGCTTCTGCACAGCACGTATAGGTGTCTTACAGGGCGCTTAGCTTGTGCGCAGTACCACCAGTGCACCACCATAGGTGCAGGTGTACCACCATGCAGCACCACCAGTAGCGGCAAAGCACAGCAGCATTGTGTACCACCACCATAGGTGCAGTGTACCACCAGCAGCACCACCAGGTGTGCACCAGCACAGGGGGCACTATTATTAGGAGTCGGGGGACCAGCCCCAGCAGCGATGGTGGCACGGGCCCACTATATGGAGGCGAGAGCGGAGGCTCGGTATTATCAGGATGTTCTTGATGGTACCGGGGCTGACTATCAGCCATATGCGGCGCATAGAGCCGAGACCTCGCAGAGTCAGAGATCCCAGGGGGGTGCAGCCACAGCCGGTGGGTCCGTTACAGGGAGGAGGCGAGAGGCGGCACAGGGACCAGCAGGGAGACAGGCGGAGGGCGGTGGAGAGAGCTGAGGGATCCCTGCAGAGGAGATAGATTTTTGTGTTTGTACATTGGATATGGGCACCGGTCTGCGAACCGGTTATGTTTATAGAGGCCTGCGTGCCTACACATGATGTATTCATTCATTTATTCATTTATTGTATATACCGGCCTGCGAGCCGAGTACGGGTTGTATAGTTGATACCGGCCTGCGAGCCGAGTATATTTTTGATATGAGAGATCGGCCTGCGAGCCGAGTCGATATTTTGACAGTTGTTGCGGCTGCGTCGGCTTTGTATTATGATGAGATCACAGAGGCCCTTATGCAGGGCACATTGTATATTTGAAACTTTTGATATATAGATATGATGATTTTGACCCACATGCTGTGTTTAAAATGTTTTAAGTGTTTTGTCGATGGTTTGTGATATTTAATGTATGATGAGTTTGATCCACATGGTTTATATATTGATGGTGTTGATGTCTTTTGTTGATGGGATGTATGTATATATAGATGATGAGTTTAATTGACATGTTGTGTTTATGAAATGTTGGATGTGTTTTGTCGCTGGTTTGTGAAATTGAACGTATGTAGCTGCTGAATTGGATCCAAATGGTGTATAGATTGATGGTTTTTGATATCATTTTGTTGATGGCTTGGTTGTTTTTGTAATATGGATAGATGATGTTGATGAAATTGTGATGAGATATGGATTTGATGAAAAATTATAGATAATGGTGTTGTTTATGCAGGAAAAAGGGACGGGCGCCACAAAAATTTGTAAAAATGAAGAAACGGCTTAGGTTTAAGCAACAAGGGGTACATGACCGACATCGGTTGTGTAACCGATGTCGGTAGCTATATGACCGATATCGGTTATGTAACCGATATCGGTTATGCAAGAATTATTTCCCTAAAAATAGAACTGCTTGGGTTGGCAACTTAAGTTCTTATTTTTAGCATTCTTATTTTTAGAGTCATGCAACAAGTTAAATATGTGAATGCGACGCTGTTTGACGACTGCTACAGGTAATTGCATGAAAGAATTTGAGTGATAAGGAGGAAAGAGACAGGTGAAGTGAGCGTGGGATGAGATTCAGAAGGCAGAAAGACAAGTTATATTTGAAGAGGGTAGTGAACATGGCTGAACGAGGAGAAGCATCCAGCAGGCAGGGACGAGGGGGAAGACATGTTTCACCCCAAGCTACTGCATCCCGAGAGGTAAACTATTTGGTTGTAATTTGATTCTTGCATGTTTTGTGAATAGGATGAGAGAAGTGTAAGTGGGTAAAGATGAGAAAGAAAAGGTGATAGGCAAGGGTTGGGGATGGGGTGAGTGCTATGGGGTAGGTAAACAGGGTGGTCACGTATGTTTTTAGGTATAAATAGGAGTAAACGGGCAAAATAATTATCGTAGGTGTATGTTTTAAGCAGGGTAGGTATATTTTTGACAGTGACCGGTATCATTTAGAAATAACCGGTATCGGTTAGCAAACCGGTATCGGTTATTCATAACCGATATCGGTCACTGTAAGAGTTTCCAGAATTTGAGAAAAAAACCCGTAGAGATTTGTTCTTTTGAATAATTATGTGTCGTTTTGATGTATGCAGGTAGAAGCAGGGTTAAGGATGAATGATACTATGCCAGCGTTGTTGTCACGAATCCGAGTGGATGTAACACCAGCTGAATGGGCATTGATAAATCGTTTGGGGTTAAGTGGAATCCACTATTATTCAAGAATCGCGCATAACCATGCTATGTTGCAGGCGTTGATTGAGAGATGGAATCCAGAAAAGAATACCTTCTATCTGCCAACAGGGGAGATGACAGTGACTTTGGAAGATGTGTTCCGTATTTTGAGACTCCCAATGATAGGAAAAACAGTGTATCAGGCATTGCCTAGCGCAGGGCGGGCAGCGATAACAGCAGTATTTGGGTCAGCTGCACGAGATTTGACACAGCGAGGTTTATCTTTTACGTATGGTACAATGTATGCAACACACCCTGAGGAAACAAGGTTGGCCGTGCTATTAATGATAGCGGTGGGGTATTATGCATTGCCGAGGGCGGAAGGGGGAAGATTTCCAAAAGTGTTGATGAGTGTTATTTGGGAAATGATAGAAATGAGCGTGACTTTCGCATGGGCACCCGCATATCTGGCAGAGTTATATAGGGGTCTATGGGCCTGCAAGCGAAAACACAGGACGACACTGGATTGTTCATACTTATTACATTGTTGGGCCTATGAGCATATTGTTTGTGTGTGTCCAATAGGCCGACCCATCGAGTCGGGAGAGGCAGGAGTGCAAAGGTTGGGATTCAGATGATGGGTCCAGACAGAACAAGAAGCGAGATCCCAGGCCGTGATAGATGACATCGAGTATTATAGACAGGTATGGGAGATGGTGACGATTGCGGATATTTGTTGGAGGCCTTACGGGAACTATATGGTGACAGAGCACATAGCTGAGGAGTTGAGGGGTGTAGAGCGATTGAGATGGATCGCAGGGCACAGGCCGGGTGAGTACGAGAGGATTCCTCTAGATCGCGTGCGGCGACAATTTGGGTTCGTTCAGGATATACCGATGACATATAGACCATACATGAGGATCGACGCCGAGGCAGCATTCTCACCTCCCCGGCCTACACCTCCAGAAGGGCCAGAAGAGATAGCAGCCGATCGTAGGGTAATGGATGCGGGAACGACAGAGGCCTATAGAGTATGGTGGGTAGCAGAGCTGCGAGGTGCACGTGAGCGCCCAGACATAGCTATGATTACAGCGGAGAGAGATCATCTGCAGGAGTTGGCTCACCAGCTTCAAACATAGGTGAATGAGACAATGGGATTGTTAGAGGTTTCACAGTTATGAGTGGAGAGACTGGAGGCAAGATTCCTCCACGCGAGAGGACGTATTCGTATGTTACAGGAGATGTTGGTGGATCAATGGGAGGAACCAATGGCAGTGGCACCTTTGAGGATGGAGAGGCCAACTGAGGGGCACCGACGATCATGATCACCACCTGATTCGGGAGGAGGTGCAAGGGTCTAAGTGAATTTCATAGGAATATAAGAATAAATAAGGATGCCGACCTGTGAGTCGATGATAGAGAAGATGTATTTGTTTAACATCTAAAATAAAACTAAAGATGTATGTGGTTTTGAGTGATGATAATAATAAGAATGGTTGTGTTTTGAATGTTGTTTTTGTTTTGTTTGACAAAGGATAAAGATGAATGTTGGCAAATAGAAATACACAAAAAATATTTATATTTACAACACATGATAGGGTATGGTAGGGGATGGTCGAGCTAACCTCGGGAGACTCCATGTCTCCTAAGTGCTGCCTACATAGCCCATTGCACAAAGCAAGGAGGGGCCTCAGACCGATGTAGTTCTCCCTTAGGACCAGGGAGAGGTGAATTTAGGCAATTTAGGTATGGTTAGGCAATTTGTTGGTTGGTAATGAATTGGTGATTTTGGAATAGGTATAAGTGACGCGAAAGTTAGCCTACCTAAGTGGTAGGGAACCATGTCCTGATTAAGATCAACACATAATCCTAGATTCGAGTCAAAGAGGAAAGAGTGCTCCATAGGTGAAAAGAGCTAAACAAACCACATAATAACGTAGAATGAGCTTGAACCCCTAGGTACCGTGCATAGATGAGAAGTCAATAGGTGAAAAGAGTTGTATGATCACAATATATCGGGTGTACGTCACGTCCCTTGAGTTGTGTTGTTTTAACAAATGGTGAGGTGAAGTGGATGGTGTAGCTGAGACACAGAGAACTTGTTATAAAGTGAGTATTCCGACGAAAGAGAACCTAACCCAAATAGACAAGTCCATGACTCAAAAGTTCTTTTGAATGTGGCTTTTATTTTGCTGAATATAGACTGATCGATGCGGGAAGTCTACAAGGGATATTTTTTTGTTTTATTCTTGAGGTCTTCACGAAGCTGATCAATGTGAGAAGCTTCTGATAAAGGCTGACTGTGTATAGCTGTCCTTCAAGGGAGCAGTCTATTTATAGTAGCAGATGTGGTTTTAGTGCATAGCTGTCCTTCGGGGGAGCAGTCTATATATAATTTAGAGAGCTAGATGTCCTTTTGGCGTAAAGCATCTAGTTTGGTAGGAAGTTTGACTCAAGAAAATCCCATAAGCATATAATTAAGAATGTGTCATTTTAATACTTTGAAGTCATGGACTAGACTAAAAAGGGGAAGGCATCTTTAAGGGGAGGTGAGAATCAAACTATGTGAGCTTGATTTTATTTTGAGATGTAGGAAACAACGTGTATGTGGTGGTAAAATGAGCTCAAGGGACGAGCGGTAGGTAGATAAGAAGTGATATAACACTAAATTCAACAGTAGAATGGTCGAAGATGCAAGGCATTAAGGGGTTCAGGCTCAGGTTTACCATTAAGCGAAGCTAAACGATAAGTGCCTGATCCATAAGTGTGAGTGATTATGTAAGGCCCAATCCAATTGGGAGCAAATTTTCCACGTTTGCTCTTTTCTAGTTTGGTTACATGTTGATTCTCTTTGAGGACAAGATCACCAACCTTAAAGGTATGCTCATGAAGTCGTTTATCATAAGCACGCTTGATGCGTTTTTGGTAGATTTGAAGGTGGTCAAGAGCCGTAAGACGACGCTCGTCAAGAAGCTCTAATTGGGCTAACCGCTCTTGGCGGAAATCATCATTGGTGAGAATATCCTGAAGAGATATTCTGAGGGAGGGTATTTGTATTTCGAGAGGCAAGACCGCCTCGGTACCATATACCAAAGAAAATGGTGTGGCATTAGTGGAGGTACGAATGCTAGTACGATAAGCCCAAAGGGCAAAGGGAATGTGATCATGCCAATTTCTTCCAGAATCATTAACAACTTTCATGAGGATTTTGGTCAGGGTTTTATTAGAAGATTCGGCTTGTCCATTCGCTTGTGGATAGTAGGGTGATGAGAAGCTAAGTTTGATACCAAAGTTGTCACAAAGGTCTTGCAACAACTTATTTTTGAAAGATTTTCCATTATCTGTTATCAGGCGATGAGGAACACCAAAACGACAGATAATGTGGTGGTTAATGAACTCTACAATTTTTTCTTTTTTGATTGAAATGAGTGGAATGGCCTCCACCCATTTTGTGTAATATTCGGTTGCTGTGATAATCCAACGGTGACGTTGCGAAGAGGGCGGGTGGATCTCACCAATAAGGTCTAAACCCCATTGTGAGAAAGGCCAAAGATCTCGTGCGACCTGTAGCGGATGGCTAGGAGTATGTTGAAGGTTGGCATGTTGTTGACACATAACACAACGCTTAACATATTCAGTAGCAGTCGTTATTAAGAGTAGGCCAATAATAACCTAGGCGAAGGATTCGTTTAGCCATGGCAAGGCCACTAAAATGTCCGCCACAAATACCATCATGGACTTGTTGGATGGTATAGGTGACCTCCGCACCGGTTAGACATCGAAGGAGGATGCCATCAAAGCCACGTTTATAAAGGAGTCCCCCCATGATGACATAATGAGAAACATGTTTAAGAAAAGTGCGTTTTCCAGTACTAGTTAGGTCAGGTGGGAGAACAGAGGTTGTAAGGTAGTCATGAAATTGGTGGTACCAGGTATCCTGTGAATTAGTAGACACATTATTTATCATATAAACAACCGGGGCTGAGTAAGATGGGGCAAAGAGTTGTTGGACCAAGACGAATATGTGTCGAGTGGTGATGATGCAGAATTTGGGAATTTGTGAGGCTAAGCAAGCCATAGTATCCACAAATTTGTTAGTGGAGCGGGGAATGGTCTGGATAGAATATCGAGTAAATGAGGTCAAAAGTGAATCCACGTAATGTTTGTACTTTTGAAGTTCCTCATTTTTACATTGGTAGATGCCCATAACTTGATTGACTACCAATTGAGAGTCACCAAAAATATTAATAGATTTGACACCTAAGTGTAACGCAACCTGGAGACCCAAAACAAGGGCCTCGTATTCCGCTGTATTATTAGTGCAGGGGAAATCGAGCCGGAATGAAAGAGGCATAGGCTCAGCGTCAAGAGGAATGAGAACAACGCCGGCCCCTCCGCCGCGCTGGCATTTGGATCCATCGAAGAAGAGGGTCATTGGATACGACTCTTCCCTGAGTGAAAGAGTGGCGATGAGTTCGTCGGGGAAATTAAAATTGGTAAATTGTTCCCCAGGTAAAGGGGCCTCCGCAAGTTGGTCCGCAATAGTTTGTCCTTTGATTGACTTCTGTTGTACAAACTCAAGGTCGAGGTCAGCGAGGAGCATAAGCCATCAGGGCGATGCGTTGGTTTAGATGTGGTTTGGCATACATATAATGAATGGGGTCCGTGTTGGTAATGACAAAAGTTTTGTGATTCAGGAGGTAATGTCGAAGTTTGGTGGCTACGAATGATAGGGCTAGGCACAATTTTTCTACATGTGTATACCTAGTCTCGTAATCCACGAGAGTACGACTTATATAATAAATGGCTTGTTCTCGACGTGCCGAGTCCCGATGTGCGAGCATGGCTCCTATAGCATGGTCAGTGGCAGAAAGATAAAGGTAGAAAGGGTGATCATCCTGAGGTGGAATAAGCACGGGTGGCTGCAAGAGATAGGCTTTGAGAGCTTCAAAGGCTTGGTGACACTCTTCGCTCCATTGAAAGGCAATGTCCTTTTTAAGAAGGTGATGGAAAGGTTGACATCGATCCGAGAGTTGGGAGATGAAACGCCAGATGGATTGAAGTTTACCCTGCAAACTACGTAATTGTTTGAGGTTTTTGGGTGGGGGCATTTCTAGGATAGCTTTGACTTTAGATGGATCGACCTCAATGCCACGCAAAGAGACGATAAAGCCAAGAAGTTTTCCCGAAAGAACACCAAAGACACATTTCTTTGGTTGAAGCCGGACCGAATATTGTAATAGGTGATCGAAAATAATGGTTAAAACATCGAGATGTTCACTGCGATGTTTAGATTTTCCAAGAAGATCATCGACATAATCTTCAAGGATAGTGTGCATAATGTCATGAAAAATGTAAGTCATAGCCCACTGATAGGTCGCACCAACATTCTTAAGGCCAAATGGCATGACACGATAACAGAAGGTTCCCCAAGGAGTTATGAAGGTAGTTTTATGTTGATCGACCGGGGCTACCAAAATTTGATTGTATCCCGAAAAACCATCCATGAGAGAGAGCATTTCATGGCCCACAGTGAGATCA
Source organism: Taxus wallichiana var. yunnanensis (assembly GCA_018340775.1). Lineage (NCBI taxonomy): Eukaryota > Viridiplantae > Streptophyta > Pinopsida > Cupressales > Taxaceae > Taxus > Taxus wallichiana. Next base: position 341,161,692 of record CM031244.1, read on the forward strand.
ACAAGTTGATCAATACTTGGGAGGGGGAAGTCATCCTTGGGGCAAGCGAGGTTAAGGTCTCAGAAATCCATGCATATCCGAAGTCCCCCCGTCGCTTTAGTGACAGGTACGATGTTAGAAATCCATTGAGGATAGTCAATAGGCAAAATGAAGGAAACAGAAAGAAGTCATTGAAGCTCTTCTTTGACCAAGAGGGCAATGCGTGGATGCATTTTTCTCAGTTTTTGTTTGACTGGTTTGGAATCGGGATTTAGGGTGATGTTATGGACAGCAATGTCAGGATCAATTCCTGGCATGTCAGCGTAGGACCAAGTGAAAGCTTGGTTGCGGGTATGGAGAAAGGTAGTAAAGGTGACTTGTTCTGATGTATTAAGGGATTGTCCGATCTTCACAACGTGAGGATCCTCCTCTATGTGGATGTTGATTTCTATAGTCGACTCATTCAACATGGTTTGAGTTTCAGATGGTAAGGCACGTTGAATATAAGAGTCATCCGCGCCAAGATAAGTGAGGATGGAGTCATCATCCTGGCACTCAACAACATTAATTGAAGGTGAATCCTCTTCGATCATGTCTGGATACAGAAGGGGAAGAGAAGATGGGTCCTCATTATCTCGTTGATAAGTGAGAGGACCTAGGAAGATAGCATTTATGAAAAAAAAAAAGTTAGGAGGGATAGATTCAGGGTCTATCGACTCTGTGGGTGATGATGGCAAAATGGGTGATGATGGTTTGGTAGGGGTGACATTGTCATCTTCCGAGACAACGAACGACAGAGGTTTCTCCGGTGTAAGTGTTTCAGGAAAACCGAGACCACTACGATCATTGTGTTTGCGTGTAGTCATGGGAATGAGTGTATGTCGGCCTTGTTCATAAAGACCAAAACCAAAGCCTTTCCAAGCACAGCGAGTCAAGAAGGTGAGGGCGAAACGACGATTTGTTAGGTATTGAAAATCAGATTGGAAAGGAACCACACCAAGAGGAGGTTCAGGGGTAACGGAAGATGCGTCGACACCCCCATATGTTAGGTTGGTGCGGCAATGAGGTGGTCCGTAGGGGATTACTTCCCCCACACGACGGTCATAGGTAGGATGTGCATGTAACTATCCGTACTCCTGTGGGGTATGGAAAGAACTAACGTTATATAGGATACTCCCCCAGCGTAAGGCATTGAAAAACATCTACTAAGGGGTCGGAGGTTGGGATGTTATCTGTGGGAAAGGAAGTGGTATTTGTGACGGCGGTTTCATTGGTTGAAGGTGTAGGTGCAGTTGAAGTGGATGGTTGGGTTGGATGAATGGGTGTCTTGACTGGTACAAGCACATCATTAGGGCGATACAACATATTGTAGGTTTTGAAGGGGGGAGGATCAACTTTTACGGTGTAGGACTTCCCCTCGTACTCAAATTTTATGCATCTATGTAAGGTGGAAGGAACGCATCCCATAGCCCGGATCCAAGGGCGGCCTAACAACATATTGTATTGGAACTCTCCCTCAAGGACATAGAAGAGTTCGGGTAAAGTGCGTGGCCCTACATGAATGTTAAGGATCACGGTGCCTAAGGTAGAAGTAATAGCATCATTGAATGACCGCAACATGATGGGGTTGGCACACATGCAACTAGAAGGGATATTCATTTGTTGGAAGGCTTTTGAAGAGATGATGTTTAGGCTAGCGCCCCCGTCAATCATAACACGACGTACCCGAATGTCCCGGACATAAGCTGAGATGAAAAGAGCAGGGTCAGGATCTTCGGCACCAAAGTCGATAATTTTGTCTTCGGAGAAACCGACAAAGAGCTTGTCTTGCAGACGAGAGACAAAAGTGGTTGGGGAGATAGATTGTTTGGTGAGTGAAGCAACGTGATTGGGTGTTAGAATAGAGGTAACAGGCAAGGTTTCATTAGGTAAGACCTCTATCCCTTGAAGGATTTCAACGAGAGCTTGTCGATGAGATTCAGAAGTCTGAATGAGATCATACAGTGTCATTTTTACAGGTGATTGGTGAAGCTGTTTGATCATGGTTTGGTGGGAAATTCCATTAGAGACGGGATAGGTGGGTCCGCGAATAACTACTTTAGGTGGTGGTGCCATCGGGATGGTGGATGGAGAAAGAGATGCCGCAGGTGTGTTTTCTTTCGCTTTCCCATTGTTTTTCTGCCCTCGAGTAGCAACACTAATCATATTGATCTCGTGAATACGAGAGGAGGAAGACGGTAGGGATAGGTCATGGTCTTCGAGAGGTGGGGCTGTAATAATGATAGATCTTGGTGAGGCGGGGACAGGTGGTATAGGAGAGGGAATTGAAGCTAAAGGTCTCTCTCTTCGTAAATTGTCTTTCTTAACTTTTCTATCTGAGAGAGGTGACTGACGAAGTATGGCTTTCAATGCTTTGCATCCCTCTACGTCATGTCCTGGTGTGCGGTGGTAAGCACAGATTTTAGACTCATCATAACCTATAGGTCGAGGTTTAGATGGATCATAAAGTCTAAGTGGGGGTAGGGAAATGGTCGCATTCTCTACCAACATAGCAAGGATTTTGGCGTAAGACCCTTTGAGTGGGTCAAAGTCAGAGGAAGAGGAGGCTATTGACTGGGTCGATTCTGGTGATGACGTGGTATGGTTGGTTTGTATGGGTGGTGGTTTAGCCAAGGGGTTTTGATAATGGGTTTTAACTAAACGTGGCTTCTTTGGTGCAGAAGCTATGTTTAGCTGGTTAGATGATGAGGCCACAGATGATATGGTATCAGAAAACAACCACGGAGAAATAGGAGTGGCAGCAAACAATTCTTTTGATGATGGAATTTGTTTAGGATTGGTAGGTGGACAGGATACGCGGGGTGATGGTGTTGCTATACCCTTGGATTTCTGTATGGGTGCAGAAGGCGTAGGTTGCTTTAAAGAAAACGCAGGAGGTATGATATATTGATGCAAGGTAGAGGGATGGGGTCCCAATATGGAAGGTAAGTGTGACGACGAGGGGTTTAGTTGTGATAGAGGCATAGGTTGAGGGGATTGAGTCTGTCTCCTAATGGGATGGATGGCTTTATTTTTAGATAAATCAAGCCGCTTAGGTGGGTGTGTTAGACTGGGTATTGGTGAGGTCCCAAGCGTAGGGGAAGATTTGGTTAGGTTAATAGAAGTGAATGAGGTATTTGGTAAAGATGAGGGGGGTGAAGATGAGGACATAGGCATTTTAAGCTTCTGTAAACACTTCGGGTATATGGTAGAGGCATCTGGATCAGTCATCTGCATTTGAGTAGAATATGGCGTACTCAAACATTCCCATAGGACCTGTATATCTTCTGGGGAATGACAGTCCTCACGTGTGAATAGGAACTTTTGTATGGAAGAAAGGTGGGTTGTGATTCCGGTCCATTGTGGGTGTGATACAGGGGGTAGATGAGGCACTGTATCAATGGGCATTAAGAGGTCAACCGGTCGCTGAAAAGATTTAGGCGATGAAGAACTAATAGGTAGGAGGGCGTGTTTGAGAGGATCCGTCATGTTTAAAGAATGTGGTGATGTCGGTTCAAGAGGTTTTTCATCTAAGGATGACAAAAGAAGTGGCGAGCCTTCTTCTTGTACAACAAGAATGGTAGAAAGAGACGTTTGGGAAATAGATAAGTTGGATAACATCCACTCACAGTCTTGTAGGGATGTGGTGTAAGAAGACTCATCTATGAGAAGAGGACTCTGGGCGGTTAATTCCTTTACGGATAAAGGAATGATTTCACTTTGTCTTGATGGTGGTGAAAGAGGTTCGGGCCCCTGCATCAGTGAAGAGGCTTGATTCAAAATTTTCTCGATAGAGGCTTTTGGCTGGGAGTCGAAGACTGCATGGATCTCATGAACACTCTCCTCGGCTAAGATATCTTGGTTTATGTTACTGTTAGAAGAGTGATTCGGGAATGGTTTGTTGAAGATTTTCAAATTTCGGTTAGCAGGGGCGTTAGGATTATCGAGGGCTATATCCCCCACATCAACCATTTCCTGCACTATGTTTTTCAACATCTTGCAGTTTTCATGACTGTGTCCCTTCACGCGGTGGAAGTTACAGAAGTCATTTTCTTTGTACCAAGAAGGTATGGCGCGAGTGGAATCAAACCCGGAATGAGGTTTAACAGGAGGTAAGGTAATGGCTCCTGCTTTAAGCAATTTTTCCAATATCACACCATATGTTTCTCCCAAGGGAGTGTAGTTGATGGGCTCTGCTTTATACTTATAGGTGGTTTTTGGTGGGGTATTAGACGGTGGTTGGGATTTTACCATCACCGCGTGGACAGCTCCTTTTGATTTCGAAGAAGTAGATGTGTGAGGAGTGGTGGTGTTTGGTTTATTGGTGGAATCTGGAGTTCAGAAATTGGGGTTTTTGTTGCGCAACCGCAATTTCTCTTCTTCTAAGGCTCGAATTTCTAGTTTCCGAGCCATAGTAAAGGCCTCGTCAAATGTGCGGAAGGTTTGAATTTGAAGGGTAGGAGAGATGTGCTTAGCGCATGCCCACGTAAAAAGTTTGATAAGTTCAGCCTGAGGCAAGGCATATGTAAGTTGGTTGATAAGGCCCCGCCATCGTCCAACGAAATCTGTGATAGATTCGTCTTCAAATTGTCGGATGGCATAGAGGTCGGTGATAGATACTTTCTTGGCAATGTTAATGGAGAAATGATCCAAGAAAGATTGGGCTAGTTGGTTAAAAGAGAAGATTGAGTGCTGGGTTAAAGCACTGTACCACTCCAAGGCGGGTCCTGATAAGGACATGGGAAAGGTGCGGAGTAGCAAGGCATCATCATGAGCAATCAAATAACAAGCATGTCTAAATGATCGCAAGTGTTGTTGAGGATCCTCTTTACTATTAAAACGAGTAAATTTTGGCAATTCCCATTGAGGAGGATATGAATGAAGGGGGGATAAAGGGTGAATAGGCTCCCGACAAACTTGCTCGTATGTCAAGGCGCTACGACTTCCAAAAACAAGCCTCCAGATTTTGCATTTTGTCCATCATTTGTTTGATGAAATCCATGGTTGGATGAGATGATGGTGCGGTTGTGGTAAACGGAGGCAAATTGGGCCAAGGGCCTCCGCTAGACAATGGTGGGGTTAAGTGTTGATAAGGTATGGGGGACGAATATGTTGAGCGACCGAATAGGGATGTCCTATATAAGATGTTGAGGTCACTGGATACGTGTGTGGGAATGAAAAGGTAGGCGGAGCTTGAGAAGGAAAGCTCGTGTGGATAGGTGGCAGAGAGCAAGTCATGAACGGAGCAGTCTGCAAGAGAGACGAGGTAGGAGCAGTCGGTGGTAATGACATGTGGGGCCCAAGATTAACCCAAGGAAAGCCAATCTATGTCGTATGAACCTCTGAAGCCGTCGGATTGGGAGACGGGGCTAAGGATGCAGAAGGCAAGACGGTGTTATCAGGCGGAGTGGGAGCTAAATGAGCAGCTATACTAATAGGCATGCCAACAAGGAGTTGACCATCGGGCGTACGGTCAGGGGCATGAGACAAATAGTATTGTACAGTGCTAGGATTAGCATCCAAAATTTGGCAAATTCCTTATCTCCTACAGGAATTTTGGGGATCTCACTGGTGTCCGTAGGGTTCCCTATAGAATGTGAAGGGGGTGATTCAGGAAAAGGCACAGAGCAGGCATGTGAAACCATGGCGGCGGCTTGCTTCCGAGTGATAACAACCATGGACAAGAGTACACAGTAGGGCTTCGATCTATCAGGAATAGAAACAGCCTCAGAATGGTGAAATTGGTAGGTTGTTGGTTTGTCAAGAACTGTAAAAGACAGTAACCGATATCGGTCTGATAACCGATGTCGGTTAGACTATAGCCGACGTCGGTCAGTTAACCGATGTCGGTGTAATAAGACTGGTATAAGAAAATATAAGAAGCTGCTGATTTGATTGTTAACAACGCTTAGTACATTTATCAAATTGTTCTAAGGTGATCACAGAAGACAGTGTATAACAGAGAAAACAGAACTGAAAACAAGCAAGATGCACACGCAAATCCAGAGACTAACCCTAGGGTTAATTTTAATTATTGTGGGCTTATGCCTTTAGACATAGAATGATGTCAGAATCCTAAACAAAAGACTTAGGGGAAATGTCAAGTTTGTTTTGGCTTATAAGGTTACCTCAATCGGGCAGAGGAATACCGCGGAAAAGGGGGGATGTTTTGAGCTGTTGTGTTAATTATGAAGTGATTTGGTATGTGTTGTGCAGTGAAAGTAAGATTAATTTCCTGTCAATACCATGGAAATCACCCCCACGTGTATGACCTGTTACTTAATCTATGTTCACTAGAATTGAAAACAACAAGCAAGAATGTAATGCACGTGTTTTAAACCCAAATCGAAAATGATATTCGATGAAGCAAAGAAGATGGCTTTCACTAATGCAAAACTGGGAAAACAAGACAAATTCTTTTACTAAATATAACAAAAAGCAGCAAACAGCAAGTATGCTTCCTAAATGAAAGCAAGCAAGAGAAACAGAAACCCGAAATGGGTCCCACCGGGCGTGCCAAAATGTTTCACATGGAATGTTTCGGCTCTGTGGAATAGACTTGCTTCTATCCTTTCATTCCTTTGAGAAACAGATAAGGGTTAGGGCTAGGAGGAATACCTGTTGAATGTTGAGATGGTGTGCGCGTACCGTAGAGAAAGATCAGATCGACTGCGAAGAACTCCTTTTTGTCTTGGAAGGACTACCTGCAAGTAAGAATACAAGACCACTAGATTTTAATTAGACAATAAATGAGGGAGCTGCCTTAGGCCCAGGAAATATAAAACTTCCTTTTGAAGGTGGTCAGTTCCCCTTTTAATACGAATTAACACAAATGATAACAAAGAAAGCTATTGCAAACTCACGATTTAGGTACCTCATTACAAAGCAAATAGAGGCTAAACTATCAATAATAAAGAGTCACGTTGTTTGTTCGGTTACTGGTCGTTGATACATTCAGGTTGAGTTACAGGATAAACCAGATCGGACCCGAGGTTGTTAGGTGACAAATAGGCGAGAGGAAGGTTTTGGGGTATAAGTCATGTTGACTGACCGATGCCGGCCACTGGATAACCGATCATGAGTTAGAGAACCGCTGTTAGGGGATAACCGACACCGGTAGGGTCAGTAATCTAGGTGCTTCTGGATAGAGGTTGGTTGTAGGGTGATTGTGGGGTTATTAAGACTGGTGGATGGCTGAGGGGAATAATGAGAGGGCAGGGAAGACTCAGAGTGTGATAAAATGGTCTTCTGGGCAGTACAAGGATGTATGGATGAAGGTTAAGTGCAGGGTGCTGGTAGGTAGTAGATCTAAGAATGAGCTTATAATTACTATCAATCCACAGGCTCAAGAAATGGTGCTTAGAAACATACAAGACACTACTTACTCATTCCTGATGAAGATGCAGGTTCCAGGACTGTGATGACGAAGACAGGGCTCAAGTAGGACGATCTGACAATCCAAGATGAGCTATCTCCTCTTCTGATGCTTGGATGAGTGTCACTGGGCTCTGGTTATTCAGTTGCAGTCTTGGACTTGATGTCCTTCTCTGCAAACTCTTCTTGTTTCTTCACTTGTCTCTGTTCGGCCAAGCAAATCCGGATCCTTTCAATGATTTCTCCTCCTCCCGATCAAATGAAAATCCGATCCCTTGTTTTTGGTTGGAGGTGGTCATTTACAGGGAACCGATGGCGGTTACGCAACCGACGGTGGTCGAGTAGGAACCGATGTCGGTCAGGTCAAAGCGGGCTATTTTTGGTAAAATAGCCAGCTTTCCCTCCTTTTCTCCCGAGGGATTAGTTGCGGGCTTGGTCAAGTCATTATGAGGTTGGTTTTAGGTGCGGGTGAGGAGTAATTAGTCATGGGTGTGGATGTGGACCAAGTTATAGGTCTTAATTAGGTTAGTTTAGGGTTAAGACTAGGTTATGATGAGGTGGTGAAATGAGGTGGCAGGTATGGCGATGTGGATTTATTAATTATAAGGTAATTAATAAATAATTGTGTAAGGTTTAGGTGATGAGGTTAGGTTAAGTGCTAAGATACATACTATTCTTGACAGCCCATTCAGTGATATTTGTGCCAAGGAATGCCAATGCATTGTCTGATATGATAGTGGTAGGGGCATCAAACCTCATGACTATCCCTTCATAGAAATCTAATATATTAGATTCATTTGCCTCCTTGAGTGCCACTACCTCAGTCCACTTGGTGAAATAGTCTGTCGCTATAAGTATCCACTTGTGGCCTTGACTTGAATTGGGATTGATAACCCCAATGAAGTCCAATCCCCATTGCATGAATGGCTGATTTACTGAAATTGGACGAAGGGGCAGCGCTGCTAACCTTTCTTTCCCTATGAAGAATGCACATTTCTTGCATTTCTTAACCCATGAGTAGCAATCATTGAACATAGTAGGCCAATAATAACCAGCTTTCATGATTTTGAGAGCTGTCACTCGTGGAGCAAAGTGGCCTCCTGCTTCCCCGTCATGGAACTCGTGTAAGATCTTCTCAATTTGACCTGTTCCAATGCATCTTAATAGAATACCATGGATGTCTTTCTTGAACAAGATACCATTAATGAGTACATATGGGATAACTTGTAATCTAAAGTATCTCCTCTTTGCCTTGCTCACTTCTGGAGGGCACAAGCCTGTTTGGAGGTAATGCACCAAGTCTTGAGTCCAACATGGGATGAGTGCATCATCAGTTGGTTGTTCTTGATCATTCTGTAGTAGTAGGACAACATCTTCTTCACCTTTTGAGCCATCTGGTTGTTTGGAAGCAAGCTACTCACACAAACCTTTGCCACGAACTAGCTTGGTCACTTTGATTTCAATATCATATTCCATCACCCGAGTGATCCAACCTGCTCTCTTCTCGTTTAAATCCTTGTTTAGGAGGAAGTCCTTGACACCAGCATGAGACACCAGTAGTTGAATCTTATTGTTCAAGACCAAGTGTCTGAACTTCTTCAAGCTCCTGATGACGGCAAGGACATGCTTTTCGATGAAAGAATACTTTATTTCGTAATCTTCCAAGATTTTACTGAAGAATGCTATGGGCTGTTTTGAACCTTCTCTATTCAGCTGTGTCAAGATAGCTGAGATTGTATTCGATTCTCCAAATGCATACAACATGAAGTCCTTTGAAAATTCTGGGTTGATAAGAGTTGGAGCTTGTGATATTGCATGCTTGATGTTTTCAAAACTCTCTTTGCCTTCTGCTGTCCATTTGAATGTCAGACTCTTCTTCAACATCATTGTTAAAGGCTTCACAAGAGTGGAAAAATTAGGTACAAACTTGCGGACAAAGTTTATCCTTCCTAAGAAGCTTTGAAGAGATTTCTTGTGGTGTGGCAATGGGAGTGTTCGGATGGCTTCAACCCTTTCAGGATCAATTGTTAGCCCTTCCCTAGAGACAATGTGACCCAAAAATTTTCCCTCGTGTGCCAAGAATATACACTTCTTTGGATTCAATGACACTCTGAACCTTCTACACCTCTGAAACACTTGCCTGAGGTGAAAGAGATGGTCTACTGCATTCTTTGAGAAGACAGTGATATCATCTAGGTATACCAGCACTATATTGTTGATCAAGCCTTTGAATGCCATATCCATAGCTCGCTAGAATGTTACTCCGGCATTTGACAGTCCAAATGGCATCTTCTTGTAAGCATACGTGCCCCATTTTGTAGTGAAGGCCATCTTGAATTGATCTTCTTCCTTCACCATTATCTGATTATAGCCTGAATATCCATCTAGCAATGAAAACCTTTCTGAACCAGCTACAACCTGCAATATTTGTTCCATTGATGGAAGCGGATAATGATCCTTGAGTGATGCTCTATTTAGATCGCGAAAGTCCACACACAATCTTATTTCTCCATTTCTTTTCCTTACCGGCACCAAGTTTGCAACCCAACTTGAGTGTTTGATGGGGAAGATGATACTGGCCTCAATGAGCTTGCTTAACTCTTTTCTCATGAGAGGTTCGATATGAGGATTTACCGCCTCTACTTTTTCCCGATAGGCTTGGATTCTGGATCCAACTCAATAGTATGTTGTGCCAACTTTGGGTTGAAACCTCTTAAATCTTTGTAATTCCAAGCGAAGACATCTGGGAACTCTTGACAAAGCTGAACAAAATCAAATTTCTCTTGTGGAGTACTTACTTTTCCGATTTGTAATGTCTTTCCTTCATCTACTAAAATAGGTTCTGAATCTTCACCCTTTACTTGAATGTTTGCTTTCTCCTTCCGGAACTGATCATTCGGGTTGAAGATTGACTCCAAGGTTATGAGGCCTTTTGGTAATTTGTTAGTTCTTAGCTACACCACTTGGTCACCATACTGCTGCTCCAGCTTGTCTTGATTCCTCGTGGAGAACTCAGCTTCTTCTTGTAGGAAATTAACAATCTGCTGATCATTCTCGAAGACTTGCCAACTTGTGTTATTATCTGGAACAGCTGGTCTCACAACCACTTTGATATGAGGCTGAGATTTTTCACTTTTGATATTTTCTACAACGTCAAATGCAGCCCCAATTGCTGCCAGTCTGTCCGCTGCTTCATTCCTTTTTCTTGGGATGGAATTGATGCTAAAAGCTCCAAAATCTTCCATAAGATCCCATACCCGATTTTTGTAGCACTTGAGCAGATTATTCTTGACAGCATGCTGCCCCTTAACTTGGTTTATGATCAGCTCACTATCACCAAATACTTGCAAATTCTTGATGCCTTTCTTCTTTGCCCAGTGCAATCCATGAATTAAGGCTTCATACTCAGCTGTATTGTTTGAGCAAGAAAACTAAAAATGGAAGGCTAAGTAATACTTTGTACCTTGCGGAGAAATGAGCATAGCTCCTCCTCCTGCACCTTGTCTACTCCTTGACCCATCAAATAACGATTACCATACTTCATTCTTTTCTTTATGATCTGGCTTGGTGATGCTGGGGAGAGGTTGATTTTCTTCATGTAAACAATAAACTCCTAGCTCAGATTCTTCTATTTCTTGATAAGGATCAAAAGCATGCACCTTTCTTGCCCATTCATCAAGAGTCAAATCTGGGATGCTTCCAACCTTGGTGTCAGCTTCATCAGTGCTTGGATAATCTTCTTGATCAAACGCTGAATAGTTGGTATTGATTTGGCTTGGAGTGTAAGGCTCAATGTGAAAGTTTGCAATAGGTTCAGATCTGATTGTGGCCTTAGTTCCATATCTTGTTCTGAACAACATGTGTGACCAATCCGCTGAAAGATAGCCTCCAATTTTAGCAGTGAAGTCTCTTGACAAGCACAATGCAAAGAGTGGTGGCAGGTCTATGACTGACACATCTTGTAACACTATTACGTTGGGACATGCGTGCAGTGTGAGGCTCAAACCTTTGATTACTCCAACCGTTGTCACTGCTGTCCCATCTAATTACACTACACCCTTGGAGATGACTTCATATTGAAGCCCTAACTGATCAGCTATCTGTTTTGGCATGACTGAGCTGCTTGCTCCAGAGTCAATCATGTAATTATGTACCAACTTGTCTCCTATGATCAATGAAACATAAAATGGAGGGGGCTTCAACATTTTACCTTATCCTCCATGATTCCCTTCAGGCTGGGCAGCACTTGTGAGTACCTTCTCTTGCATTTGGACCTATTGATTTGAAGTTGACCAGTCCTTCATGGCAGCTTGTAGCAAATCTCTTTGTCCTGGGATAGATAGTGATTCCCACATTGATATGTTTACATTTGTCTTCTTCATCTGATCAATGATACTGAATGGAGATGAATTATCCCTCTGCTGTCCCTTGGCCTGCACATTCATTCCTTGCACATGGGCAGCAGCAACTGGCATTTGAGTTGGTTTAGGAGCTGGTTTGGGTGCCCCTTGCGTGTTTGGAACTACATTTTGTTTGCTAGCGGCTTGTGGAGTGGTAGAAGGTTGTGGATTATTTGGAGCTAATGGCTGTCCTTCACCCAAATTTCTCCTTTTTGACCTTGTGTTGGCTGCAACACTTTGAGAGGGTATTTGATTCATACCACAAAAATATTCAGCCTGCCAATTGACAAGAGTAGTTTCATTCGGAGATGTTCCTTGCTGAGGTGCTTCTTACTGCTGATCCTCTTCATGGCTGGACTCTTGCGACCCACCAATGGTTTGCACCATAAGAGCCTGATTTAATGCACCGTTAAAGCACATTGATTGGTTATGTGGCTGACTACACGAATACACCAATCATATTCTTGGGCCATGTTATTTTGAACTGGCACCAATGCTTTAGAAGAAGATATGACATTTGGGTTACAGGGCTGAAATGGTCTATTAGCGGGAGGCCTTACTTGGCTTTGATTTTGATTTGCCTGAGTTGGTGACCTATTTTGTTGGTATGGGGGCCTAGCTTGGTACTGTGCTTGAGGCTGATACGGTCTAGCACTTTGAGCTTTCTTTCTTTTGATAGTAACCAGCTCATTTCCCAAATTTTGTAATTGTTTCATGACCTCTTGGAGTTCATTTAAAGCACTAGAGGATGAAGTAGAAGTCTCATTTGAACTTTGATTTCTAGGAGTGGGAATAGGAGCCAAAGTGGGTGCTTGACTAGTGCTTGGATTTTCTAAGTTTGGATACAAGGGCATGGGAGGCCTAGGAGCCAGTTTACCAGCTTGAATAAGACAGTTTTCGGCTCTAATGGCAATGCTATAAGCAGCAGGTAAGGTTGTGCCTCCCATAGATTGAATTAACATAGAAATATCAGAATTCAAAGCCTTAAGATAGTATAGAAAAGCACCTTCTGCTGCTGGCCTTACTGCCACTGGAATCCTCTCCCAAGACCTTTGAAATCTGAAGTTGAAGTCAGTCAGCTGCTCGTTGGGAGCTCTCTTGATAGTTGTCAATTGTTCTAGTAGAGACAAATTGTCTCCCTTTTCCCCAAACTGCTCATGGAGAACTATGCATAACTGATTCCAATTTGTGATAGAACCAGCTCCAAGGCTCCTAAACCATTGCAATGCCTTCCCTTTGAATGAAGATGCCAGCAATTTGACAGCCACATCCATTTCATTTATCTCATGGATTGCACAGACGTTAGCAATGTCTTTGACATGATCACCAGGAGTGGTATGATTTTCTCCAGTGAAAATGGAATGTTCTTCAACGCTGCAATTGGAACTGGATTTTGTGCATTGAGGGCAAGTGGGCTACTACCAGTGAAGTTGACAAAGGGATTCGGTGGTTGCACCATTCTGATTGGCCTGAGAACTCTTGTTGATGCGAGAAAAGGTCTACCAGGTGGAGGTGTAGACAAAGTCCGGTTAGGTGGAGATGGTGATCTTTGAGCTCTTCTTCCCCTTCTTTCTCTACCTGGAGATAGGTGCAGATAAACAAACAATCCTTCCTCCCTAGTTCTTGACCTGGTCTGTATTCTTCTCATAAATTTTCCAGGCTTGGACTGCTGAAACTAGTGGATTATGCCTCTTTTGGAGTCGCCAGATGTGCAATTTCAAAGCTCCTTCAAAGCTGGAACGTGGAACAAGTGCACATCGATCTTGTTGTAATGAAGGTGAAGACCTCTAAGGTCCCACCAGCATGCCAAAACTATTAGTGCAAAATCACAGCACCCCTGGATGTTGATCAGATTTCTAGGTTGATCATACTAGCATCCAGTGTGATTGCACAACATGGAATCCTTTCTCCAAGTGTGGGACTTGCAAAAATGAGAAAGGAATCTCTAGAGAAGGCTGGTTCCTATTCCTCACATTCGGATGCACACGAAAAATGCACGGGGTTTACTCAAAACCTAATCTAATCTTGCCAAGAGAGACGGGGTAAGAAGATGCATAAAAATAAACCTAAGCTAATAGGGGTGATGCGCAGGAATGAAGAACACCTATCTTGCCAATAAACATGAACCATTCAAATGTGATGCGATATCATGCACTGAGATAAAAAAATTTGCAGTGAAAGATCGGGAGGATGCAATGAACAGAGAGGGTTGAGAATCATCCACGGACATGCATTACTTGCTCCAAAGATCGATACAATACACTACAAAATGCCAAGAGGCAAGGAACATTCTGTTTTGCCCCTCCCTTCTTTCTTTGGCGCAGTGAATTTTTGGAGTTCAAACCTCCCATTTGAAACTGTAATGCAACCTTGCCTCTTGGCATTTTTTAGTGTATTGTATCGATCTTTGGAGCAAGTAATGCATGTCTGTGGATGATTCTCAACCCTCTCTATGTTCATTTGCATCCTCCTGATCTTTCACTACAAATTTTGTTATCAGGCATGATCTTGCATCACATTTGAATGGTTCATGTTTATTGGCAAGATAAGTGTTCTTCATTCCGGTGCATCACCCCTATTAGCTTAGGTTTATTTTTATGCATCTTCTTACCTGTCTCCTAGATTAGATTAGGTTTTGAGTAAACCCTCTTAGATTAGGTTTTGAGTAAACCCTCTCGCAGAGATTTTTGTGTGCATCCGAACAGAGGAAAGGAACCAACCATGTTCTGAGATTCCTTTCTCATTTTTGCAAGTCCCACACTTGGAGAAAGGATTCCATGTTGTGTAATCACACCGGATGCTAGTATGATCAACCTAGAAATCGATCAACATCCAAGGGTGCTCGATTTTACACTAACAGATTCTTATGGGTAAATCCATCACGACTACTACTGCACTTAACACCTAATATAGCTATAACAACGTCGTTTGGGCATTGACCCTTTAAATCTATGGGGAGTAATAAGGTCACAGTGCACACACTATGAGCCATCCCATCCATCTATGAATGATTGCATGACATAAATATGGACTGAGAAATTATCCAAGTATATAGCGAAGTTACACGCACGTATGAGGATATTTCTTTGATCCGGTGTCAATAATCACACAAACCCCATCAATACTATCTTGGTACCATGTATTGAATTCTTTCACGTACATTAACACCTCTTTCACATACTATTGAGTATATAGAAAGGGCGAGCTTCTTCCACGTACCGTCGGGTATATCAAAAGGGCACGTATATAGTAAGGTTTGGTATATCATAATGACGGTATATAGATTGGGAGACCTTATACTTAGAGTGATAAGAGCCAAACCCTGTCAGTGATCTATACAAAATGGGCACCAATGCCCCCAAATTTTTTCTTCTAGATTCAAAACTACTCAGAGGAAAAAACTATGCTACATGGAATACAAAAATTAAGACACAACTTGAATTTGAAGAGATCCGCCTCACATGTGAATGGTACTCTAACCAAATCAACTACCAATACAACACAACAATGGCAATTTGATAAAGCAGATCGAAGGCAAAACTCATCATCTTGTTGGAGTGCTGAAAATGTGCAACCCCACATTTGAGATGCCAAAATAGCCAAAGAAGTGTGGGAGAAGTTGAGCACAATATACGAGGCCAAGAACAAGAATGTTATACTAAATTTGTATAGTCAGTTACACACATTGATGTTCAAACAGAATGAAAAAATAGAAGATTTCTTAAGAAGGGTTACGAGAATTGAGTGCTTCACTTCTAGCCTGCGATAACCAAATCATAGATGATGCTCTCATTCCCATTGTTCTAAGAGCACTCCCCTCTTCTTACCACATTTTTTTCACAACACTAAATGTGTCAGATATGACAATTAGTTTTGACAAGCTGGTAAACCTACTACAACAAGAGGAAGCAATGCACAATAAGGATGATGAAGAGGAGAAGACACTTTGTATTCACATAAAAAATGGAAAGGAAAATGTAAAGGAAAACCTAATTCCTATCAAAAATATGAAAATCAAAATCAGTATCAAGGGGATAGAAATCAGAAGAAGCAATGTCCAATCTGTAAAAGAGGACATAACCTACAAGATTGTTGGTATAATACTTACAAGAAAGGTTCATCAAGAAACTCTAGACCTCTACAAAAATCTAACAAGGGACATTCTAACTACAATCAAGGGTAGAAAAAGGGGAAGCTGGAAAAGAAGACCCCACCAAAGAAGAGGTAATATTTCTAAACAACAAGAATAATCAGATAATGAAGACTTCTTTGTTCACCGCTCGATTTAGTGAACCATCCACGTCATCTAGTGATGTCTGGTATGTTTATTTGGAAGCCACTCGACACATGATCAGCCGCGAGAGAATGGTTTATTTCAATGAGGGACACATAATCAAAAAATCGGGTTTCGTTGGGAGATGATTCTTCATATATAGTTCAAGGGATTGGGAACATTTCTCTACCCCTGGTTCACACAAACGCAGACTATCGATGTCCTATATGTCCCTAGGTTGACTAAGAATCTTATTTCAATTAATCAACTCCTAGATCACAACCTAAAAAATTGACTTTGATAGTCAATCCGGCAAGAAAACATGTTTGATTTGAGACAAATCAAGAGGCTCAAAAATAATCACAAAAGCCTCCAATGTGGGATGCGTGTTCCAACTTAATTTTGTTCATAAAGATGATCAAGCACTTGTGGCTAAGAACTCCACCTCAAAGACACGGTTGTGGCATTAGATATTTGGTCATGTAAGTTTCAAATATCTTGAAACACTTCATCAACATAATATGGTACATGGGCTTCCATCTCTTCAGAAGGATACAAACAAGTGTCCTCACTACCTAATAGGAAAACAACACAGAGTTTCATTCCAGAGGAGTACATTTCAAGCTCATGGTAAACTTGACCTAGTTCATACCAATCTTTATGGTATGATGCAGCCAAGTCATTTTGGGTTCAGTACTTCATGCTTTGTGTGGACGACTATTCTAGAAAAATGTGGATTTTCTATTTTTGCAAGAAAAGTGAAGCATTTGAAACCATCAAAAAGTTCAAAGTATTAGTTGAGAATGAAACCGGTCATCACATCAAAACTCTCCACTCATATGAGGGGGAAATTCACCAATGATGAATTCAGAGACTACCTACAAACTCATGGGATTCATCGACAAATGCCTCCTCCACAAACACCACAACAAAATGGTGTTGTTGAAAGAAGAAATCATACTATCATGGAAATGGTGTGATGCATGATCGATGATTCCAAACTTGAAAAGATATTCTAGGTAGAAGCAACAAAGACAGTAGTGTTTTTTGAACAAAGCACCCACCGTTGCTCTTGACTGAGTAACACCACAAGAATCATGGTCAAAATGGAAACCATCTATTGCACACCTCGAGTATTTAGGTGCAAAACAAGTATGCACATACCCAAACAGTAAGTAAAGAAATTGGACATGAATTCATAGAATATCATCTTCATTGGGTATAGTGAAGAGAATATTGGGTATAGATTGATGGATCCTAAGACTAGAAAAGTCTACACCCACGAGAGATGTTGAGTTTTTCGAGAAGAAGGAAGCAGAGAATCCTCCTCCGAACTCACAAGAAGTAGATTTTTCACCAGTTATAAAAATTGAAGTTGATGTTCCCTCTAAAGATGAAAGTGATGATGGGGATGATGGTGTTGATCAGATAGACCCACGACACATGGGAACAGTTTAGCATATGCCTAATGGTGTACAAGTACATTACAAGATGCAAGAATGAATGCTCCACCTGGATACATCCAACCCTGGACCACGGACTCACAAAGAAAGAAAGAGAAGAAGTTAACTTTTCCTTAATGAGTAGATTTATTGAATCAGATGAGCCCTCAATTGTCCAGGAAGCCCTACAATCAAAAGCTTGGAAAGATGCATGGATTCTGAATATCAATCAATGATGAAGAATAACACTTGCCAACTTGTCGATCTTCCACCAAGGAAGAAACCCATTGGATGTAGATGGATATTTAAAACAAAGTACAAAGCGAGATGGGACATTGGACAAGTATAAAGCTAGACTTGTAACAAAGGGGTATGCACAATAAAAGAAGGTATTAACTATGAGGAGACATTTTCTCCCATAGCTAATATCAAAACAATTAGGATGATCTTTGCTCTAGCTACTCAGTTTGGATGGAAAGTCCACCAAATGAATGTAAAAAGTGCCTTCCTAAATGGATATTTAAAAGAAGAAGTCTACATGACTCAACCTGAGGGATATGTAGTACCTAGTCAAGAAGCAAAGGTATTTAGACTCAAGAAATCTTTGTATGGCCTTAAACAGGCACCCGGGCATGGTACATCAAGATTGATGAGCATCTCGTACAACATGGATTTGTTAGAAATCCATATGATCCCAATCTTTACCTCAAAAAGCAAGGGGGGAGATTGTGATTGTCATTTTCTATGTCGACAATCTATTCATCACTGGCAGTTCAATGAGGATGATTGATGTAATGAAGAAATATCTTAATTAATCATTTGACATGACCGATCTCGGGTTGATGCACTATTGTCTTGGGTTGGAAGTATGGTAGAAAAAGAATCACATTTTTGTTTCTCAGATGAAATATATCAAAACTACACTCGAGAAATTTAGGATGATCGATTACACACCAATTTCTACACCCATGGAGAATAGATTGCAGTTATCTCGTTCAGATCCATCTCCTAAGGTAAGTTCCACTCTTTATCGGAAACTGATCGGGAGTCTCATTTACCTGACCTACACTAGACCAGATATCAGCTTTGCAGTGAGCTATCTATCTAGGTTCATGCAGGAACCCAAAGTTTGTCATTGAAAAGCAGCAAGGTGCATTTTGATATATCTCAAAGGATCAGTAGATCTTGGTCTATAAGAAGAATGACAACTTCTTCTTGACTAGATATTCAGATTCAAATCATGCATGTAGCATTGATGATAGAAAATCCACTTCGGATTTTTATTCTTTATGGGATCCGGACCAATATCATGGGGAAGCAAGAAACAACACTTCATTTCTCACTCTTCCATAGAAGTTGAGTATCATTTTGCAGAGAAGTTTTCATGAAGCTATTTGTCTACGTTGCATACTGGAAGGGCTTGGAATACCATAGACAAACCTACCACCATGTATGTTGACAATGAAGGTTTTCTCAAACTTGTTCATAATCTAGTGTTTCATGAAATAACAAAGCACATTGAGGTACAGTTCATTTCATACGCGAGCATGTGTTGAAGCACAACATCCAGCTTCAATTTTGTCCAACAGCTGAACAACGGGTAGATATCTTCACAAAGTCACTTGCACGTGACAAGTTCGAGTTGTTCAGAGAGTTCCTCTCCTCATCTCTTGAGACAATGCACAATTAAGGGGGGGAATGTTAGGTTAATTAATTATGCATAATATAAATTGATTATTTAATTAATTTTATTAATTAAATAATAATGTTATATGGTTATATTATAAACCATATTATTGTTGTATGTTGTTATATGGTTTTTGAACCATATTTGTCTTTTATTTAAACATGTATAATTTTTATAATAATTATATGCTTCCTGGATGTAATATTGGAAGTGTTGTGAGTTTGGTTTTACTCGTGTAGCCTATTTGTTTGTCTCGCACATGGTTGTTCAATTCCTATAAGAATTGCAGCACTCCATTATAATCTGTCAGGTTGATTTCACATTAATATATTTCATGACCTACCATCCCCTGTTTTGTGAAATTACAATAACAATCCGCAAAATTAAAACAATCAAATATCAAAATAAAAATTTAAAATTGAAAGGTGACTCTACTAAGGAATGAATCCCTATCACATTCATTTCTCACATCACAATGAAGTCTAAAGACTAGTGTCCAACATCAATAAGTGACATTAACTATGAAGAATAAGACATCTATCAAGGAAACCAAGTTTTAGATTAGTCTCCATTCTTGCCAAGATTTTTAAAGGTATGGATTCTAACATAATAAAGAGGTCTATTGTATTGACTAGAAATAAGAAATATATAGAGGGAAAGAGGGTCATAGACACTCCTACACAAGTTATTGAAAGCAAAGGGAAACTACATACAAGGATAGCTAGATTGAAGAAAAAAATTGTATCCGATAATATTACCATTAAATCCTTGTGGCTTTAGTTCAAAAGGAATGTTACAAAAGGTACAAAAATGTGGATTACATTTGTTTATGATAAAGAGTTCAAGCACCTAATGAGGAGAACATAAGAAAGGTATGAAATCTTGCAGGAACATGAGGTTTAATCCTTGATGAGGTAACCAAATATAAAATGTATTTTAGAAGAGGAATCTCCTAAAAGTAATGTTTTAGACTCTACGTTGTTGGTTGAAAAAATCAAAAAATTATCTTTTGTTTCTTTCCTTTAGATGGTTTTCTTTCTTAAGGAGATAGGAAGATGAAAAATTTGAAGAAGGAATATGCACAAATGATTTTAGAGTTTCGAAGGAAATTCAGATCCTCAACACAATTTCTAAGTCCTAACTTATGATATGGCTATGCAAGATAAGTATGAGAAGCTTGAGACACTCCATAGTGAGGAGGAGAAGAGTCATCTTCTAGAAGTAGACTTTGATGATTCCCCGTACTATGAAGTGTTTATTCTAGAAATACACTTTAGTGCCACTCATGATTGTTCTCTTCTAGAACATTCTAATGAAATTCAACTTAACATCTTGGTAGATAATGAAGAAAGCATAAAAGTTGAGTTTCCATCCATAGCTACATTTCACCTGAAGCAGAGTCCTATGGAGAAAGAACATACATAGGAAATAAAGACCTTTATCTCAAAACAAATGATCCGATGCTCATTGAGGTTTCCACTAATTATGAAAACATTTAAGAGATGAATCCTTTTTCTCCACCACATGTCCTTATGGAGAATGATATTGAGATAATTATTGATGATTTCGTTTCTAACTTAAACTCTTTATTTGATGCACAAATTCCCAATAGCTAAATAGAGAAAATGGGAGAGATCAATGTCCATGTTGAGACATTTTTGACCATCTAGGATCACATGAAATTTTTAGATAGATTGATCTCCCTTTCATCATCGGGAGAGTATCATAACAAGTATATCTCGTGAGTATGAAGATTTCCCTTTTTGTTAGGAGAATAGAAATTTCTAGGAGATGTTTAGGAAAGAGGAAATATTTATCTCCATGTTGCAGCCTTGGCATTCTATTCCTTCTCTTTCCATGAAAATAATGCATCATTTTAGTCCTTGCATATTAATAATGAGTCAAGTATGTGTCAAAAATGGCAACTTGGAATGACAAGTAAATGAGAAGCTATAAGAAGTCTGTGAATGGGATCAGATTGCACTTTTTCTCACCACTCCCAAATTCTCCATTAATTTCAAAAATGAATCAGTTATGAATATTTCACCCAGAGATTTTTATTTCCTACATTTTGGAAACAGAGATGCTGATTTTGGGAAGATAGAAGAATGGCTTCCTATGGTCACAAGATATCAGAAAGAGGATATGAAGAGTAGAAATTTTAAACAAGTGACAGAGTGTTCATTATATGCAAATTTATTTTCTTATCAATATTACTATGAAAATGGAAATTTAGTTTCCCTTCTTCTTCTCAAACCATGCAGAGCCATCACAAACTCATGGTATGATCAACTGATTGTTTTTGAGCTTATGAAGTTGTATGCTTTTAACCGATATCCATGATGGTACCTATTTCTGCCTATTATTGGGTTTGTGGAGATATTGTACTTTATTCTCCCACCTGATGTAGGAGCATCTACATAGTATATGTAGGATGTGAATAAGCTATAATCAATATTATTTTGGCATGAAAATATGAACTAGAAGTTATTTTAATTTTCCTCCAAATCAGAAATTTGAATATTTGAATGTAATGGTTTATTTACTATAGTTGTAAAAGTAAAAAGGAGAGTTGTTACATGTTTTGAGTGAGTGTGAGTTGTCACACCTACGTTGATAAAGGATGAAATCTTCCACAATCATTTATAATAGTTTTCATAAGGTTATATTAGAGATATTGTTCCTATTCTCAAGCAAAGGTGATGGAAAATCACTCAAATCATGGATATTTGGTCAAAAATAAGAAAAGAGATAACAAATTTTATGCTAATGAATTGGATCCAAGAAGTTATATGTTAAATGGAAGATGGAGAAGGACCATGAGGTGGAGATCCAACATGGAGGAGAAGAGAAGAGTGTAAATAGGAAGAATGGTATGGTGGTTGTGTGATGTAAACTTGTATTTTTAGTCATAAATGAATACAAATAGAGTTCATGACTATAGAATGATGTCTAAACTTTCCCATTACATTTATATATGAATTCCATTTCATTTATCTTGAATCTATGAGGTTAGAATGTCTGTTTTAGTTGTTTTATGATCCATTATATGTAAAGGGTTCATAAAGGTAGCGAGTAGAAATCTCTCAAGATTGCAAAGACACTTCAAATTCCTTGAATATTAAACTAGAATGCTTGCACATTTGATAAGGAGCATAAATATAGTTTTTATAAGTCTTGACGATAAATGATATGGTTTTTATAGTAAAGTGTTTCCTTTCGAGTCCGATCTAGGATATGTTATCCTGTAAAATTTACAAGGGCAATTTTGTAGGTAACCATACTAAAATTATGTTTCAGTCCCTGATAAGGTCTATTAATGTTCTAAATGGCCTAGAACTCCCTTTCGGAAAATCAAGTTTTCAAAGAACTTAGCCATTTTCAAACCTTTTGACTGGGCACAAGTAATGTAGTGTCAACACTCTCAAAACTGTGCCCCTTTGGTCCCTAGGCGCACTCATGCTTATTGCAACATCATTAAATGATGCACCCTCTTTAAGTGCGCCTGGCGCATCCGCAAGCATGTTAACACCTTTTTGGGTGCGCCTTAGGTGCATGTAACATGATGTCAACATATTAAACTCTGCGCCATGGTGCAACCTTCCCCATGTCGACACTCTGTAAAGTGCGCCAAAGGAAAAAGGTTGGCACAATAAATGCACATTTTTCTATATATAGGCACACCCAACCTATCATTTTCACAATTGAAAAAACATGAAAAGTTATTCCTCTGTGCTGTCAGTTGCTCTCGTCAACCCGCGCATGCCATTTGTCATGATCGTGGACCTTACCTCATCCCTTCATCATTATTTATACCGGGTAAGTGATTCCTTCCATCCTCATTATTGTTTTTGTGGTCTTTGTGGTTTCTATGTCAAAATTAGGAGAATAGGGTTATGTGATAAAGGAAATGAATCTAAAAGAAAAGGATAACACCATTTGTAAAACCTCCTTTCCCTTTCCTTCCGATTTGCCAACTGGAAGGCTTAGCCTCAAAATAACTCATGCCTATTTGTCCTCTACTCCTTTCCTTACTAGGATTTCCCTCCTGGACATCAAAATTTGAGCCAATAGAGTAAGAATAAAAAAAAGAGAAATCGGCCCACATAGTGAAACTATTTTCACTATGGCGCATTGCAAACTCTTGTTACACTAAACATAATCACACCCCTTTGGTACACTATTTCATTGTATTACATCAAAAGCATTCACGCCAATGGCGGATTAAAGAACCACACAACATTAGCCCTTCTCGCACCTTATAAAACATTGCAAATTCTTAAGGCACAAGCGCTGGTGCCAAAGCAACTACAACAACACTGCATGTTGCACAAACCAAACCAAACCACTTGGCGCACCTCACCCTCATGTAGCATTTTCCACATTTGTGCCAATGGCACACCCTGAGACCCCGCTACATCAAGAAAATTTGTGCCTGGGTTAAATCACTTCCTATTCGATGGCACAACTCCCATGACATCAACATCCAATGTTGTGTGTGCCCTTTCCACCTTGCACCCCTTTTAGCGCTGCTTTCCTCCATGCAACACTCCCTAAAAATGTGCCTTGCTTTTTAAAGCCCCTGCAACCTACAGTAAGGATGCGCCTTGCACCCAGAGGCTCATAAGTTGATAATTTTTCATTTTGCAAAGCTTTTATGGACAACTTGATGGCTAACATGGCCCTTCTACGTTGGAACTCTCTGATTCTTCTTGCAGAGCAACAACAATCCTCGAGTGCACTTATGTCTTCATCGAGTAAGAAGCCAACCAAGTCCAAAGGCAAAGCCAAGTTGACGGAGCAAGAAATGAAGTATAAATACCAAAAGGTCAGGATGCCTAACTCACTTGCAGAGTGTGATCTCGATATCAGAGATTCAGAACTTGGGCATATAGACATGGATGAATTTTGGGCCAGAACCAAGAAGGTCACAGGTAGCCCGTGGATGGATAAATTGGTTGGCAGTGGTCTACACTTTGCGTTGCAGGGCTCCCAGTGAGCACAATTAATAATGAATTCATCATGTTGGTGGGCCGTTGTTACAACAAGGACACAAGATGTGTCGAAAATGAGGAGGGCAAGGTGATAATCAACCTCACAACCCGACACTTTGAAACTATCTTGGGCATCCCCCACCACAGACATTTTGTGGCAGTAAGTCAAGAAGACTGCATGAAGACTTGGACCGATAATGAGGACAAGTGCATGCAGATGATGAACGAGGTATACCTCAAGAATAAAAAGGTGGCGAGCAGGTGGCCCCAAGTCATTCATCGTAGTGATTTTTCAGAAGAGTTGAGTGACACGATCACCTTCCTAAGCAGAGTACATGGGCTCCCTAATGCCCATTACTTTCACAAGTGGATGCTCAGGTATTTGGAAACAATGAATAAGAATGTGCCCGATCAATGTTTTGGCTGGGGTGAGATTATCAGTGATACAATCTTAGAACAACTTCAACAACTTTCAACAACTGGGAGGTTCTATATGAACTCCTATGTAGTATATGTAGCTGCCTCAGAGAGAGACTACCTAGGGTTGAATCAGTATGGGGTATGGCCCCAGGTCAAAATATATGAATACTATCCAGAGTTGAGGCTCGAGAATAGCATAGCTCAGTTCAAAAAGATCACCGCCATAGTAAAGTAGGGAGCATTGTTTACACAATTCCCTACCTTTACCTATCTCAGAGCTGCCAACTTCTTGGGAGAACCCACAAGATTGCCAAGATATGTGCATCCCAAACTAATCCTTCTAGAGCTGTCGAGGTAGCTTATCACCTATCACGAGAAGTGTTTGAAGAGGAAGAAGGGAGGAACTCCTTTTCCCCTCACGGTTGGCGGTACATGTGCCCCTCGAAAGTAAAGCTCGGGAGATGCTTGTGGAGCTTGAATTGCTCAATTTGAAGCATAATTTTCTAGTAAGGCCAACCTTTGATCCTCGTGGTTTCCTTCCAAGGGCAAACATCGATCCTATCCATGTTCCTCAGATCAAGGATATCTACATCGACTTAAATCATGAATATGAACTTAGACGAGAGGATCACTCCCTACTGGCCCCGATAGAGATCATTCAATATGGTAGGTGGTTCTTGAAATCCCTCCTACTACCACAGGAGGTGAAAAGAGACTCAAGAAAGAAGGAAAATGGAGATAGAAATAATATGGAGAGTGATGAGAGAACTCTCTAGAGAGAAAGAGAAACCAAAGAGAAGGGAAAACCAAAGAGAGGTGGAAGAAATCAAGAAGATAAGAGAGAGAATTAAAGAAATAGAGATGATGATGGACACCATGATGAAGATACCAATCCAAGGAGTTGGATGGAGGATGAAGAAGAGAATAAAGTGGCCAGTTAAGCTACTTATGAATAAGAAAAGGAAAGGGATGATTTCCATGAATAGAGAGATAAAGGAAGGTACTCATATAGAGATGAAGCTACCCTGTGAAGATGAAGAGGTAATAAATAAGGTTCTCATTATAGAGAACAAGAATAAGAAAAAGGAAGAAGTGAAAAGAGAAGGTGAAGTGCCAAGAAGAGCACTTGAAAAGATGAGAATGTCTATGAAAGAGGCATTCATAGGGACCTTGTGGTCTCTTGTTTTTATTTCTAATGTTGTCTTTGAATGGGTAAATGTAGGTATAGGCAGCTTTGTGGAGAAGGTAAGGAGAAAGACCTTGAAAGATGAGAATATTTATGCAGAATAATCCACCAAGCACACAAGAGAATGTGCAATAAAAGAAAGTTGAGGATGATGTTGTCTACCTAGAAGAAGAGATGCATTTCCTAATACATGAAGAATGTATTATAGACTTTGGATCAGAAAATGATGAAAAGGAGAATGAAGATGAGTTCCATGATGCCAAGGAACACTTAGAGGAAGCTAGTAACCAGCCATGCATGAAAGAAGAAGATGGAGTAAATAAACAAGAAGCAAAACAAACCAAAGAATCCATGGAGAAGCCTATCAAGAAGGTAAAAGTGAATGCAAGTATGGATCTTTCTTATAAACATATAGTTGTTGATGTACATGTTAGAGAAGATAAGAGGATGATAGAGACATCAAGTAAAAAAATTAATCATGGATGCATAATTCCTAAGTGGATAGTAAAGCATACACCTAAGAAATAGGTGATTGAGAAGGTAGGTTTGTTTGTTAAGTCTGATTTTTATCATATTTTTATAAGCATGCAAATGGAAAAGATGATAAAAAGACAAATAAAGTTGATATTTCAGTGTTGACACAAAATCATGGTTATATAGTACCTAAATGGATCAAGAAGTCATATGGTAAGATGAAAACACAAGTATGGATGCCTAAGAGCATGAGAAGTGGTGGTGAAGCATCTCAAGAAGATGCATATGGTGAAAGGATGATGATTACACCTAGAAGCTTATGGAAAAGAATTGAAGTAGGTTCAAGTAAACAAGAACATGAGGATGAAATGATGAGCATGGAAGAGGTATTCCATGAAGACAAAGAACATAAGAGGTATACCAGGGAGATGAAAGGTAAATGGATTGCTTGTGATGATTTGAATGACAATGATTGTGAAAATGTTTTGATTTATCTTCTCAAATCAGTTTGAATGATGATATGTGGAATGAGTTGACTATAATTAATAACATGATAAAATACCATTTATTGACTACTAAAAGTGAGGGCCATGATGAAGAAATGATGGAAAATGAAAACATGTTGAATGAAGGTGATGATAACTTCTTGAAGCAGGAGGTAATGGAAGAATATGTTGATGTAAAATAGGGTGTAGATGATGAAAACAAAGCTCTAGTACCTAGATTTGATGAAATATATGATGACATGGATGACGTAACCTTAAATGAAGAGTTAAAAAGAATAAAGGATTTTTAAATCTTCTAAGAGGATGTGTTTAAGCTTAAATATGACTGAAGATTTTAGTTATCAGCATGAGAAAGAGGAAAACCAAAAGAGGGAGAAAGAATGAAAAATACCAATTTGAACATGGTCAATGAAAAAAATAAATAAATGAAGAAGATCAACACCCTAAAGTCACTCAAGAGGTTGGATGGCCCAACATTTTTGCATCTAACATTTTTTTTTATTGTGAGTATAGATTGGAGGACATTGAAACAAGTCAAACACCTAATCCACTAAGGAAGTTCATGAGTGATGAAGAACAAGAAGACATGGAAGACATATATGAAGTTGAGGCATGGACTTGTGAAGAGTGAAAAATATTGAGGAGAAGAACATACCAAAAGAGGAAGAAAATCAAGAAAATGAGAGACAAAGACTATTTCAAACAAACACAAGCATTGGCATTGGAAATAAGAACTTGGGATCTAGGTATACAATGAAGAAAAAAGGATGGAGAAGGAACTTAAATGGATTTCAAATATTTTCTACAAGGAGAGTATGATGTAGGAGCATCTTCATAGTACATGGAGGATATGAATAAGCTATAATCAATCTTCTTTTGGCATGTAAATATGTACTAGGAGTTATTTTAGTTTTCCCTCCAAATCCAAAATTTGAATATTTGAATGTAATGGTTTTTACTATAGTTGTAAAAGTAAAAAGGAGAGTTGTAATATGTTTTGAGTGAGTGTGAGTTGTCACACCTACGGTAATATAGGTTGACAACTTCCATGATCATTTGTAATAGTTGTCATAAGGTTAGACTAAATATATTGTTCCTATTCTCAAGCAAAGGTGATGGAAAATCACTCAAATCATGGAGATTGGGTCAAAATAAGAAAGGATATAAAAAAATTAATGATAATGTATTAGATCCAAGAAGGTAGAGGTCGAATGGAATATGGAGAAGGAGCACAAGGTGGAGATACAACATGGAGGAGCAAAGAAGAGTGTAAAAAGGAAGAATGGTATGGTGGTTGTGTGAAGTAAACTTGTATTTTTCGTCATAAATGTAGAAAATTGGGGTTCATGAATATAGAATTATGTCCTAAACTTATCCATTACATGTATATATGAATTCCATTTCATTTATATTGAATCTATGAGGTTAGAATGTTTGTTTTAGTTGTTTTATGAGCCATTGTATGTAAAAGGTTCCTATAGGTAGCGAGTAGAAAACTCTCAAGTCTACCAAAGCCACTTCAAATGCCTTGTTATCTAAGATAATGCTTACATAGTTTATAAGGAGAATAAATATATTTTTATAAGTCTTGACAGTGAATGATATAGTTTTTATAGCAAAGTGTCTCCTTTCAGCCCTGATCTAGGGCATCATGTATTTTATGATTGCACCAACAAAAATATTTGCAATTTTGAGGAAAGTTTTGTATTAAAGATATTAAGAAGGCCCCAAAATTTTAGGAGTAATGGTTTTGTAAAACTAAATCTATGAATGACAATAATGTCGTTTGAGAAGGGGATGTGATAGTATGCAAAACATTGAGGAAAGGTATGGAAATTTCAAATTTTATTTAAGAGCATGTGTTTATACTTGATGAGAGGATGGAATAGGGTGTATCTAGGTTCTTCAATAGGTTCCAAGGGGATCACATAAAGCAAAGGTCATAATTCTTGCAAATAATACTAATAAGGTATGTAGTGAGACCTAATTAGGTCATTGTGAACCTTGAATAAAAGTGAATTGTGTAAAACTCATGAGGATCCAATGCATGAAAGTTTGAGAACACCTTTTTCTTGATAAATAGAGTTTAAAAATTATGGTATTGTGTTTTTAAACTCACTCAGAGTGCATTTCTGGTCTTGATTTGAGTATAAAGATCCTAGGGCAAAACACCAAGAACCACAAGGAATAACTAATGTCTGATCAACCTTAGATGGATTTATCACCATATAAATGATGCCTATAACATGAATAAAAACATGTATGAATCATCCAATAGGCCCTATGTTCAGGATGACTACATTGGTGTTCAATGCATGGGATAAAGGATCTAAGTGGTATGTTTACAAGAGGTAACATGATCTTGAACTGCATGGTAGTATAGTGAATGTAAGTTGAATGAGTTTGATAGTCCTAAGTGATGGAAATTACAACTTAGACTAACTTGAATGCAATCCTAATAAAGGAACTACACATACCTAGTGACTACCATGATATGAGATCAAGGAGACTAATCAGAATGTTGTTTGATGATCCTCCATTGCATACATATGGAATAAGACCTATAAAGGTGTATTGAATACATTTTTCATATGAATGGTTGATATCAATGTAACCTCCCTCATGTTTCCTTCAAGATATAACTCATGAAAGGTATAGGCAAGGTTCTTGATCTCATAATATTTGTGGACTGAGTCCTGATATGCAGGGATGAGATAGCTCATTTGAATGTCATGATTAAAGGTGCATAATCCAAGGTAAGAGAACTCTTAAGGACTCATATTTCATGAATGAACTTACTATATTGAATACTATAAGGAAAATTTCATTGACCATTCAGTTCTTGAGGTGCAATAAAGGCATATAAATAATGAAGAGTTACAAGTGACAAAGCATAGGAGTTTGTAAAGATCTAAATAATAATATTTCAAGGTTGAATACACCTGGTATATTTATAATTTATCTATTTTCTTACATTGAAAGGATGATACATAGCTAAGACTAAAAAAGTTAGCCATGTTGTTATCTATAGTGACTTTTATCTTCATATTGGTATAAGATCCATTAAAGAAATCTTCTAAGAAGAGGTGAAAAGATATATTAACTTGATCATAATTGTATTCAGGGACCTAACCTTGCCTTATACAAAGAAGGGTCAAATTAAGAATAAATCTTGAACATGCATTATGAAGGCTTGTTGAGTTTAAGGAATGACCAAGAACTTAATATGTTCATCTAAGAGAGCTAAGCTAAGACGGTGCACCACCACCTCTGTAACTTCCCCTAACATGTTTTTATTTCATCTTTTAGTTCAGCATGATTTCATTTTTTTACGTGTGCTTGTTTTGTTTTCGCTTGTATGTCTCATTGTTTGTACCAGTTGGTGAAGGAATGACTCTATTACCCAATTGTCAATGCCTTAATCTTCTTACCCATCATAATTATGAATTCTTCCATTATCCCTTATGGTCTGTGTCCCCATGTTAGAGCTATTTATTGTAATGTTAAATATCTAACGTGAAAAATTTAAAATGTTTTTCATGATAACAAAGTCTCCACTTCAAAATTTCCATTCCCAGTCATTGTAAACCATCCCTCTAACCATCATGTCCACAATTTCATCCTCATTTTAGATAAGAGGAATGTGATAACATTATTTTCAAGTGTATTTCATGTGCATGGAAGTATAACTATGTGTTTATGAATTTACTGTGGTCCAAGGTAGAACAAGCTCTCCTTAGAGGCATAAAAAGGGCTTCTCTTAGGCATTTTTATAGCTAAAGAATATCCTTTAAAAGGTGATATCAAGGGAAAAAACCATTAGGATTTTTTACAGAGGATTATTCAATGCATCCAAGGAAATTTTAAGGATTTCTATGGATCCATATGATGTTGGGAATCAATCAAGAAAAATAGAGTAATTGCGAGTGTAGGGAATGTCATGCCTCGTCAAAGAAAGTAAACTCTTTCATGAAGTTTCTCATATTTCTAGAAGGATTTAGAAGCTAAAAAATAGGAAATGGAAAACTCTTGGAATTATTCACATGGTGGAAACATCAATTTTGGCCCAAGACTTCAAAATTTTCGGTAGTAACTTGAGTCACCGCAACTGCCCCTTTAAGACTAAAGAGTGACTGGGCCTAGAATTTACATTATAGGTAGAATAAGCTCTCATCTAAATGGTTTTAATGTTCTTAACAAGAATTTTAGAGTAAAAACCATATAATATTTTTCCCCTAAACACCATTGCACGCTCCCAGGAAGAAATAAGACTCACGATGTTCTAATTCCGAGTTGGGATGATGACTTCAAAAATGAAATAAGATTGAGCACACTTTTGGAGCCCGTGTGTCCCTTTACTTTGTCTCAAAGTGCAAGGGTACAAGAGGGAAAAAAGTTTCACTCCCCTTGTGCATTAACATGTTTTAGTCACTTAAGTAACAACTTATGTTGATAGCAAAGTTGTAAGTGTTTGTTTTACTCTAATTTCGATCCTCTCCTCGTGTTGAGATGAATCTTGGAAAACTTTTCGATCTTGTGTGTCCCTTGTCCCTTGTCCCTAGGTGAAAATGTATAATATGTACAATAAAATGAATTCCCCTATTTATGAAAACATCTTTGTCAATTAAAGTGATAACCTTGGTGCTAGGGAAGTGTAAAACATGTAAACGTGTTCCCTAACTCAAAATTGTCTCCCCTCTTCATGGTACATGCACCGATGGTGCAATTTTGAGATGACAAAGTGTCCCCTTGTATTGTATTAACACCCAAGGGGATAATAAGGACAAGAAAATTTTCTCCCCTCTTACATTTTGTAGACACTAAATCACGCACTTTGGTTATATTTCTAGTCCTAGTCACATAACACTATTTATATGATTCCTAAGCAAGAAAAGTACTAATTAACCACTGTCTTTGGCTTCTTTGCTTTCTTTATATTTTTTTCCTTGTCTCATGCACCTTCTTTCCCAATCTAAATTTCTACACTTAAGTTTTTTTCAATGTGGACACCAACTCCTGTGTGCCCTCATCCCCTTTGCGTGCCTCGACATCTTTGTATCTTTCTCGCATATTTTAGGTCCTTTTTAGCTATTGGGAATCTTATTTTTTTAGTGGTCGGCATTTTAGTGGTTAATTACAAAATTCAACTATGGAAATCATATAAATACAAACCTTTTTATCATAATAAAGGACCAAGTACTAATAATATACTATCATCATCTAAGGTTGCATCCAAAGGCATTACAAGTTCATCAAAGCATCAATTTAGCATCCATTCAAGGACAAGGGACTGCATTCTTTTTCATATACTTCATAGGAGGGAAGTTCATTTTTCCATGCACATATTTATCTACATTTTCTACACATCTAGTTATGTCTTGTTATTCAAGTGCGTCTAACAAAAGAGCTACTTAGGGAATGATTCTACAAACACACATGCATGTAAAACTACAAATATTCGAAATGTAGTGTAGTGCCCAAATCGTAAGATCACTCGGTCGGGTGACCTTCGAGTTCAAATCGAATCCCTATTTTCATTTTTTTTTTTGGGATTTGATGTGTTTTGGGGTTTTGAAGCTACTCTTTCTCTTTATAGGTTTCAAGAAAAATCAGTGATCAGAAATGAAATACGAGATGACTAAATGCGACACACAACGAACATCTTACGACCTGTGAAAAATGAGGTTTTGAGGTTACGAGAAGTCACGGGTGTCCAAAGGAGGTCTGTAGTACCCCAAGCACCCTAACCCTAACAGTTCCTATTCCTGATGTTTTCAGGAGTTGTACATTTTTCTGGGCTCGATTGTGACACTCTTCTTTCCTATTTCATAAATTTTCCAGCTTGGCACAACCTTAGAATTATTGCAAATCATCTAAGTATTTTGTCCCTCCTCTAACAACTAGGGTTTCATATTTTTCTAGCTTACTTGTTTGGGTTAAATTTGTATTTTATTACATATCCATATGTTCATTGTTACTTAATTATGATTTAACATTCATATTTCAATATTTTTTAAATCATTTGGTGAACTTGACTCATTTCGAACACTCAAAGGGTCCTCATACTTTTATTTATTTCATTTTCCTATGATCTTCTCATCATGGATATTTATAATCATGATTTATTTCTATCCAATCTTAATTTTCGTTCTAAAATTATTACTATCTTGGATAATACTCACATCCCTTCTACTACTCATCTGGACATTGTTTATCATACATTCGTAGATGCATTTTCTCAACATATTTCTTTTCCATCTATTATAGCTAACAATATTTTTGTGTATAACAATGACCCTCCTCTATATATATGAGTCTGCATCAATAAATTGGGATTCAAGCGTGCTTTAGTTGATACTAGATCTGAGATCAATATTTTTCCCTTATCATTCATTCAAGCTATAGGCCTTCCCACATCTATTCTTAACCTAACACATATTTCTATTTAAGCATATGATTCCATTACACGTCCATGCATAGGAATTGTCACCTTGCCACTCATAGTTAGGCCAAAGACTATTCCAGTTCAAAAAAATTTCATTTGTATCCCAGTTTCATATAATTTCTTACTTGGTAGGCCATGGCTTCAAATAATTCAAGTAGTGTCTTCTAAATTTCATCAATGTGTTAGATTATTACATGAAGGCTTTGAGTATGAATTTCCCAATGATAGTACATCATTCGAATATTGCAACCTAGATCTAGCCACTGCATTACCTATTCCAAATTATACAACTATACATCCTGTTACTTATTCACGACCCATGCAATACCTGACAAATTTCCTCCACTCGAGGGAACCGTTTATACACTAGATGTTGTTACATCCACTTCCTAACCCCGCACTAAAATTATGGTATTGTTGTCACCCTCAAAATTCCCCTTTAGTTTTTAAGTCAAATTTGAAAATTTTGAGATCAAGCCCTCCAAGAGTGTTCAAGTAAAGTTGGAAGTTTGAAAAGATAGATAAATTCATGCTTTGAAGTTGTTTAAACTCTCCAGTATGCACGTTTTGATAAATTTTCCATTTTCTGTCTGGACGCATGAAAATTTTATTGTTGTCCTCATTTGAATGAAATTTTCAATCTTTCTATGGCCATGGATCATCAAACCTTGTATTATTTTCAATCCCTTGGTTCACAAAAGAAATTTGAAAATCAGGTGTGAAATGGTGGAGTTTTCTTCTTCTCTGCATTTTTTCCATAGTTGTGAATGACGGGAATTTTCTTCCCCATCAAATTTTGGCCCCATTATCCATGGGTACATGGACATATCTAATTGGAGGTGGGCTGGCGGAGAAATTTGTGTTTTTGAGCCTACATTGGAAAAAGGTAAAATTTATAAAAGTGACTCGCGACTCTGTCTCCACTCAAGTGAAGCCACGTGTTAGGCTTATATCAAAAGTGGAAGGGCGGACCAAAAATGTAAAAAATGCCAAATCTCTATAAAGTCACAAAATGTAAAGGCATCCTCCATGCCTACTCCAATAAATTTCTCCCACATGGATGGCTCTGGTTTAAAGTTTCAAAGGCAAGATGAATGGTTCAAATTCAAAGTTACAA
The DNA here is from genome assembly GCA_018340775.1 of Taxus wallichiana var. yunnanensis. Taxonomy (NCBI): domain Eukaryota; kingdom Viridiplantae; phylum Streptophyta; class Pinopsida; order Cupressales; family Taxaceae; genus Taxus; species Taxus wallichiana. The sequence goes on from CM031244.1 coordinate 341,196,028, forward strand.
AACAAGTGTAATGGCTGCATTATGAAAAGTTTGGTTTTTTTTGCCATTTGCGTTTCTTCACGAATCAAGAATCTAAACAAACACGAATGACTAAAAATATTGTAAAATTTTTCTTTCTAAAAAAAGAAGTTGTAATCATTTCTTGCAAGATATTTAATGGCTTCTTCACACCATTTTTAGATGGTTGGAAATCAATCTTGTAAACTCACGAGTGCATTGTACTTAGAGAAAGAAAAGGAGATAACCATTTTCTTCTCGCTTCCCTCCATTCTCAAATTTCTTCCATTCCCAACAACATGTACAACTTTTGTTTAAGCATCAATACAAGAAGAAGGATTTTGTATCCTTTTTGATGAGGAGATTTTAGAAACTTTGAGTTCACAATCTTATCTCGTCTTGTTGCCATTTGCAGGGTTGTTTCTTCTCATAAATGCATGTGTTAAAGTTTCTAACTAATGTGTGCAGGAATATGATTTTCTACCTGCAACATTAGTTCTCCTACCTCTTTTCTCACTCCCTTTCCCACCTTCATAGAAAATTTCCCCCCTTGCAGATAATTGCAAGAATTTTCCATAGGGTCAATGGAGTGCTCTGTTGGATCCTCGGATGAAAGGCCAACATAAAAATCCACACTTTCTCGTGCATGCATACATGAAAACTGCACCGGTTAAGTAGAGGGACTTAGATTCCCAGAGCATTGGCAAGGAATTCAAAAAAATTCCACCCAACAAATTCCCTTGCCAACAGTTTTTGGCACCCACCGTGGGGTAGATTTAGCAACATTTGTGCCTAAATGCGACCGTAAGGTCAGAAAATTCAAAATTCAAAAAAGAGAAAAAATATGGAATTTGAATGGCTATATGAGCCACATGGATTCAAATCATGGCTATTTTGGGAAACCCTCCTATTGAAAGACCTGAATTGCTCTTCCATATCCAAGAAGACGTTGCTTCAAATTTGAGGGAAGCTATCTAGCATAATAGACAAAGTGCCAATCACTACTTCATTGCCACGAGAATTCTAGACCTTGAAGAAGAACACGCTGCTGAATTGGAGAGGCAAAGACAAATTCCAGCACTGTAAAGAAGAGCATATATTTTCAAGCTGGTAGATAGAAGATTCACCTAGCAACAGAGACAAGGAGGACAAACTAATCCCATTTTTAGGAACTTCAAAGGAGACAAGAGCTACTCAGAATCTAGAGGCTTCCTTTTCAAGCAACCAGACACGTTGGGAACCTGAGTGTTTCCAATCCTTTGGACAATGAATTTCCATACATCAACGAGAACCTTGTAGACTTCACTGACGTGAAGACCGAAGAAGAAGCTAGAGAAAGAGAGGCGAGAGCCGACGAAGAAATAAGATCTCAACTCGAAGAAATCGAGAGACTTCAAGCCGAGGTAGACGAAAAATCAGCAAAAGAAACCGCAACCTTAGCAAGGTTGGAAGCTAAAAACATAAATAGAATGGGGATCATGATCATGAGCATGAACTTGATCATGAGGCTTGTATGCCTAATGTACCATGGGGAGGAAACACCGGTCCACTGGCTCTTGCTCAACCACTCCATGAGCTACCGAGAGGCTCAAGAAAAAACTTCCCAAAATTTAGAGGGGATGGTTCTCAACTCCCTGAAGAGCATGTAACAACATTTATCACTACTTGCGGTGTGTTGGGTGTTGAGGATGAAGATGTGTCAGTCTAACTCTTTGTGGAGTCACTTCAAGAGAAAGTTTCGAATGGTTCTACATGCTACCACCGAGGTCCGTCACCTGTTGGGAGGATATAAGAAGTGCATTTGAACACATGTTCAAGAGCATAGAATATTGTTAGGATCTTCTGGTCTAATTAGTACAAATGAAGAAATAAACCTCCAAGTCAATGAGGGAATTCATAGCAAGATATAACAGAGTGATAAGAAGAATCCCTAAAGATGTGGTGCCTCCTGAAAATAATTTGAAGAGATTCTTCATCAGTGCCTTGCCATCAAAAGTAGGTTTCTTCCTTAGAAGAACCCAACCAAGAACATTAAGGGAAGCTCAAGACCATGCAATAGAAACCGATGATGATCTAATCTTGTCCAGAAAGGTGAAAGGCCCCAATGGAAAGCAAAAGGGTTAGAATTCAAACTTTGTCACCACAAATCCAATGTTCCAAAAATGGAAAATGACTTGGTTTCCTTGAAGAAGTAGCTATCTCATATCACAATGCGGAATGCTTCAAGGAAACCAAACCCTCTAGATAGGCCAAGGATTGCTCCACCTCCTCATCAGCTTGCTCTTGAAGCACCACTAGTCAATGCCATCTATGACACCAAAGAGCCGAGGAGGAAGCATAAATTGATGAAACTGAAGAAGAAAATATGGAAGACTATGAAAATATCTTGAGGTCAAGGAAGTTGATATGCACAATGGCCTAATTGAGTACATTGATGATGAAGATGAGAATGATGAAGAAGCTCCAAGTTTCTCATGTGTTATTTTCACTTGTGCACAATCTAGGAAAGGTGCTTCATCCTCAATGGTTGTGGTAAAGGATAAGAAGAATAAAGAATATTCTCCTCCAGAGGTCACACAAAATAAAATCATCAAGCAGAGGATCACCATTACCACCTTCTATGGATTCGACCAAAGAAAAAATAGACTCATTGTTTGTCAAGGATCATGCTACTATGCCAAGTAAGTCATCTAATTCTTCTCCCATCTCAAAAGTTGCTAAGAACAATTCTCCTTTAAATGTTGTTTCTGCAAAAACATCTAAGGTTCAATCAAAAGCTACACCCTCACCCCCTTCCAAGTTGATTTCTACACCTGGAAAAGAGAAATCGACACCCAAAGTAGAAAATCCTCTTTCATGTAAATCTTCATCCATTTTGGAACCTATTCCTCGCTCACCATAACCCCATTTGAATTTTGGAACATGCAAGAAAAACCAAAGTCCAACTCTCAGAAATAGAATACCTACAAACACACCCTACCCAGTTTGACAAGTTCATTAATACAGTTCGTGGTGGTAACCCTATATCCTCAAGTCCTAATTCTAAAGGCTTACTACCCACACCATCCACACCACCTTCCCAAAACATGTTATCCCTCATTGCCTCCAAAACCAACAAGGTTGAACCTTTCTACCTATCACTCCTCATTAAAGGCTTCTAGCTAAATAATTGTATCATAGATTCCAGAGCCTCAGACAATGTGATGCCAGCCAAAGTTATAAATTCTCTAGGCCTCACCTTGACTGCGTAAATGGCACCTACTACTCAATGGAATCCAAACAAGTGCCATTTGTAGGAAGAATCAAAGATTCACATGTAGCACTAGCTGATTTTCTGACAAGAAGGTGCTCCTAACCATACTAGTAGTAGACATCCCAGCATCCTTTGGTATGCTATTGAGTAGGATTTTCTGAGAGACCTAGGTGGAGAGATAAAAATGGATTGGTCATCTGTAACTATCCCAGTAAAAGGTGAGATGAAGAAGTTTCTACCAGTAAGAAAGATGAAGTTCATAGTATGAAAGTTTGATGATCCGAAAGCAAACATTATCTTTCAAGATTGTGGGCTAAGAAAATACTTCCTCACATCAAAAAAAGAGGAGAACTTGTCACTTCTCATGGAGGAAGAGGAAGATCAAACTTGGACAATGGAATTTTATGGTATTCATTCCATTGCGGGCTCGGGAGCTGGTGTAGTATTGTACTCTCCTTCCAATGAGTTGTACCCATTTTCCTATAAGCTATAATTTAATAATACAAATAACTAATGCAGAGTATGAAGCACTAATCTTAGGCATGAGTGTAGCAAAGGACATGGGAATCAAGAAGCTGAGATGTCGAGGTGATGAAGAGGTTGTAGTAAAGCAGTGCCCCAACAATATCGGTGAAGAATGAAGACTCGGCATCACGAAATAGAGTGTGGGACTGCATTGAATCTTTTGATGCATTTTCCATTGAAGCTATTCCAAGGGAAAAAAATGAAAAGGTTGATTCTCTTGTAGTTTTAGCTTCCCTAGTGACACCTCATCCTTATTTTGGTAAAGAAAAAGTGACCATTGAAATGGTATTCAGGCCTAGTGTACCAGATAATGCAAATCATTGGCAAGTCTTCAATGATGATAACCAAATTCTAGCCTTTTTAGAGTAAAGGGATAATTTCAATAATCTCTTCTTCAAAGGAGGTGAAAATTCACACCGAGAAGCAGTCCCCAAAGAAGAGAAAGAAGGAATTGAAGGGATTGATGATGAGGAAGTAATCAAATTGAAAGGGAACAAAATTCCCAAAGGCCTAGTTTCTTTAGAAGACCTTTTTGACAAACATGACAGATTCATTCAAGAGAAAGAAAATCAATCTTCTTGGTGCCCAGCTGATTTTGATAAAGAAAACATTGGTACCCGGAGGAACCAAGGATGTCCAATATTGGAAAATATTGCTCACTTGAAGAAAAAGGTTTGTTGCATTAATCAAGAAATACTCAGATGTCTTAGCCTACTCTTATGATGAACTGAAATCCTTCCACCAAAGGAAATGCATCACTCAATTCATTTGAAGTAGAATGTTAAGCCCTTCGAGGTAAAAACAAAGGCTATACAACCCAAATATTATTGATACCATCAAGGATAAGGTAACGAATATGCTTAATGCAAGGGTCATCTTTCCCATCCACCATTCAATGTGGGTGGCTAACATTTTTCCATTACGGAAGAAGAATGGTGAAATAAGGATATGTGTAGATTTTCGCAACCTGAACCAAGCATCACTAAAGGATAATTATCCTCTTCATATCATGGACCATATCCTGCAAGGAGTCACTAGATCTAAAATGCTTTCATTACTTGATGGATTCTCAGGATATAATCAAATCAAAGTGGTAGAGGAGGAATGCACCAAGACAAACTTTACAACACCTTGAGGCACTTTTGCCTACTGCACGAGAATGCCTTTTGCCTAATCAATGCAGGAGCTACATTCCAAAGGGTGATGGATCTGGCCTTCAAAGATATGAAGCATTGCATTGTCATATATCTTGATGATCTCACAATATTTTCAAAGAAGAGGGGAGATCGTATCTATCAATTGGAGCAGGTACTTGCAAGGTGTAGGAAACATGGCATATCACTAAATCACAAAAAGTGCATTTTTGGAGTCATAGAAGGTAAGTTATTAGGGAACATTGTGAACAAACATGGAGCACACATTGATCCTGAGAGGATTAGATCCATTCAAGCATTAATCCTGCCCACAAGCAAGAAAGGATTTCATTCATTCTTCAGAAAGGTGAACTTTCTTTGTCATTTTGTGCTTGAGTTTGCTGAGTTGATGAAGCACATCACTTCCATGATGAAACCACAAGCAAAATTCAAATGGAACAATGAAGGGAAGGTAGCATTCAAAGAGATCAAGAAATCCATTGCCAAGGCTCTAACTCTTGTATCTCCATATTTTAACAAAGAATTCATCATGTATTATTATGCATCAAAACATACACTCTCTGCCATTATCGTTTAGTAAATTGACGAAGATGTGGAAGCACCAATTTCCTTCATGAGTTGTCCTTTGAAAAATCATGAGCTAAAATACAGCCAATTGGAGAAGCATGCTTATGCAGTGGTCAAGGTTGTAAAAAACTTTAGGTTTTACATTCTCAATTCCCATATGGTGGTGATGGTCCCTGGTAGTGCAATCAAGTCCATATTGACACGGTAGGATCCCAGAGCTAAAAGAGGAAATTGGATTGCAAAGACTCAAGAATATGTCTTGGAGATTCGACCCTCTAATCTTGTAAGGGGAAATGGTTTGTGCAAGTTGATTGCTGAAGAAGAAACACTCAAATTTCAATATGGTGAAGAAAATTGTGCTTGCTCAACTTATTTAGAAGATAACCCACATGTTCTCTTTGTCACCACTACTAATGAGTGGTATGCTGATATTGCCTATTACCTAACTTATGGATAATTCCCTCCCCATATTGATTACAAGCAAAGGAGAAAAATCAAGCTAAAGGAAGCTAAATTTGTAATCTGGAATCATGTGCTTTACAAAAGAGGCCTGGATGGTTGTTTCCTCAAGTGTGTAGATAAAGAGCAATAAGAAAAGTTGCTTAAAGCATACCATGACCAAGCATGTGGTGGAAAATTTTCAGCAATGGTCACTACACACAAGATCCTCTCGAGGAAGGTATTATTGGCCCACCATATTTGCAAACACTCAAGATTAGGTTTCTAAATGCAAAGCATGCCAACAGTTCGTTGGAATACCACAACTCGCTACATTACCACTCAGGCATGTGGTTATTGAAGAACCATTTCAACAATGGGGCTGGACTTCATTGGTGTTATGAACCCTCACTCAAGTGCAGGGCACACCTATGTACTCACAAACAGAATACTTCACTAAATGGGTGGAAGCCATTCCGGCCAAACAAGCCAACACTGAAATAGTATGCAACTTCATCAAGGAGAATATCATAGTCCATTTTAGAGTGCCACAAAATATTATAGCAGATAATGCTACCTATTTCTCTTCAAGAGAGCTGATCAATTTTTGTTATGGCTACGGAATCTCCCTATCTCATTCTTCTGACTACTATCCACAAGGAAACAAACAAGATGAATCAAGAAACAAGAACATTTTGACCATTGTCGTAAGCTTGTCAACAAGAATCAAATGAATTGGCACAAAAGGTTGTACGATGCATTTTGGGTGGATAGGATCACTCCCAAAAAGGTAATAGGTATGTCACCATTTCAAATGTTGTATAGAGTCGAAGCATAAATTCCTCTCACAATCGAGATGCTAGCTCTCAAGATGTTACAGTCAATAGAAGATGGTCAGTACAAGGATTCCATCGACAAGAGGATCCTCTTTCTTGAGAAGTTGGAATAAAATAGACTCCAAGTGGTGGATTGCGTTAAGGAGCACCAATTGAAAGTAAAGAATATTTTTTTATAAGAAGGCCAAGGAAAGATAATTCAAAGTTGGAAACTTCATCCTACTATGGGATAAGAGAAGAGAACCAAAAGGCAACCATGGAAAGTTCAATTCATTATGGCTTGGTCCATTCCAGATTCGTGAAGCTTACGGTGAGAATGATTTTCTTCTCTCATATTTGGATGGAACACCGCTGGAATTTCCTTGAAGTGGGAAATACTTGAAATTGTATCATCAGTGAAAGTGGGTTGTTCCCCCACCTTGTACCATAGGTGTGTTTCCCTTTTCATTGTGTGTTTTTGTTTCCCCTTTTGTTGTGTGTCATGTGTTTCCTTCCCATTGTGTGTTTCCTTCTTCTGATATTTCTTTCCCAAAGTTTTATATGACTCTACAAGGACCAATGGATAAGGCATTGGTCAACAAATTACAAGGTCTAGAGATTGAGATTCTAGATTCCCATGTCATGTCTTCACTATGCTTAGTCCATGTCATGTCCCCAAGCTAGAGCTAGCTGTTGTCGCCCTCAAAATCCCCCTCATTTTAAAATTCAAATTCAAAAATTTTGAGCTCATGCCCTCTAGAAGTGTTCAAGTAAAGTTGGAAGTCCGAAAAGATAGAGAAATTCATGCTTTGAAGTTGTTTAAACTCTCCAATCTGCATGTTTTGATAAATTTTCCATTTTCCTATCTGGACACGTGAAAATTTTATTGTTGTCCTCATTTGAATGAAATTGTCAATCTTTCTATGGCCATGGATCATCAAACCTTGTATTGTTTTCAATCCCTTGGTTCACAAAAGAAATTTGAAAATCAAGCACGAAATGGTGGATTTTTCTTCTTATCTACATTTTTTCCATAGGCGTGAATGAAGAGCATTTTCTTACCCACAAATTTTGGCCCCATTATCCATGGGTATGTAGACGTATCTAATTGGAGGCAAGCTGACAGAGAAATTTGTGTTTTTGAGCTTGCATTGGAAAAAGGTAAAATTATAAAAGTGACCCGTGACTTTGTCTCCACTCAAGTGAAGCCACATGTCAAGCTTATATCAAAAGCGGAAGGGCGGACCAAAAATGTAAAAAAATCCAAATCTCTATAAAGTCACAAAATGTAAAAGGTATCCTCCACACTCGCTTTAGTAAATTTCTCCCACATGGATGAATCTGGTTTAAAGTTTTAGAGGCAAGATGAACGGTTCGAATTCAAAGTTACAAAACAAGTTTAACGGCTGCATTATGAAAAGTCTGGTTTTTTTGCCATTGGTGTTTCTTCAAGAATTAAGAATTTGAATAGATGCAAATGAATGAAAACATTGTAAACTATTTCTTTTTAACAAATAAGAAGTTGTAACCGTTTCTTGCAAGATATTTAATGGCTTCTTCACGCCATTTTTAGAGGGTTGGCAATTGATCTTGTAAACTCATGAGTGCATTGTACTTAGAGAAAGCAAAGGAGATAGCCATTTTCTTCTACTTCCCTCCATTCTCAAATTTCTTCCATTCCCACATTATGTACAACTTTTGTTTAAGCATCAATACAAGAAGGATTTTGTAGCCTTTTTGATGAGGATATTTTAGAAACTTTGAGTTCGCAATCTTATCTCATCTTGTTGCCATTTGCAAGGTTGTTTCTTCTCATAAATGCATGTGTTAAAGTTTCTAACTAATGTGTGTAGGAATCTAATTTTCTACCTACAACATTAGTTCTCCTACCTCTTTTCTCACTCCCTTTCCCACCTTCATAGAAAATTTCCCCCCTTGTAAATAACTACAAGCATTTTTCGCAGGTCGGTGGAGTGCCCCCTGTTGATCCCCGATCGAAATACCACCACGTAAATCCATACTTTCTCGTGCATGCATACACAACAGCTACACCGATTAAGTAGAGGGACTTAGATTCCCAAAGCGTTGGCAAGGAATTTACAAATTTTTCCACTTGACAAATTCCCTCACCAATAGGTACTTTATCAAGGTTTGTCAATACATCGGACATCATACCACCTTCATTTTCATCTCATAAGAAAGATGCATTTGTGATACCTCCTTTCACATGCACTCTTTTCATAAACAATTCCTTTTGTTCACACATTCAATTTGATCCTACTTGCTCGACACTATTTGCATGCTCACGGGCTTGAATTGGCTTGGGTTTACACTTGATGACATATTACATTCACCACATTATATCATGGATAAATTTATATTATTGTTTCTTATGGTCTCTGAGTATTTCATTTATTGGTCTTTGTTGCATGCACTCCTCACCTTTTTCCCTTTACTCTTGGGAAATCTTGGCTTAACTATGTTGGTGGTACTTTAGATCCTAATCATATCAACATTTCATCCCCATGCCCTTCATTTGCATTTTTATTTTTAATAATTCATTTCTTATATATGCACAAAATCTTACTCGTTGGTATGCATATGAATTTCCATTACCACCTTTCACCTTTGAAGAGGAATACGAAATGTGCATGTACAATGTATGTTGCAATGGCTCTTTGGGTAAGTGCAGCAAGTTGGGGAAAAAATCCCGGTCATAAGTGGACGTCATATTGCAAATAACAACATAATATCAACTTGTAGGGATTATTAGCAATGCATACACTCAAAATTAGAAAAAATTATATCAATATGAATCATAGCATCTGAAATCTAGTTTCTAAACTACTAATTTTTTTAAAATTAGACAAGTTTAGCTATATTAAACACTCAAAATTCAATGACTTGGTATTTATTTTTTAAAACACCTATAAGATTGTAGTCTGTTTGCCCGCGATTTGGATGACCAAAAATTGATATATATATTTTTCCTTTGGTGAGAAGTTAGATGCCACTATCTATCTTGGGATAGATTTTATTTTGTATTTTTTTGAGCAATATTTTATTTTTTATGATTTTTTCCATGAAAGTGGTCTGAAAACATAAAGAAAATAGAGCACTTTTTGTTTGCCTACCATAACTTCATCAAAAAATATTGAAATCAAATAATTTTTTTGAACATGTATATAATTTCACCACATTGGGATGGTATAAGTTTTATCACATTATAATAAGTGAAACAAAATTTGCAGTCTTAAACGTAGACATAAACATTCACGGGAAAAAGTGTCTTAAAGACCTACTATTAGTAAAAAATTATAAAATGATATTTATCCTATTCTATTCACTTTAAAATCAATATTTCTATAAAGCTAACAGTCTCCCCTACGTGATGGTACCATTTTTATGACATATTTTTGACTTTTTGGCATGCTTCAAGTCCATAGAAGACTAAATTTGATGTTTTGTTGTTTTTGATGTAAAATTTAGGATTTGATGTCCACTTAATTATCCCCCAACTTGCTGCACTTACCCCTCTACGGGATCAACCACATACAATTGTTTACCAAGTCTCAGATGCATCACCATTCGGTTTTGACCATGATAATGATGACCTCTTAGATGATGTTAATTGATCATTCTTCTCTCCACACACTTAAGGAGCATCATGTTTATTCTTCCCCCTTCTAGCATTTTCATCTATCTCATGATTCTACCATTTCACTTCTCACTTCACATCTAATCTTTCACACACTTCATGCATATATTAATACACTTATATCGTCATTACCGATGACACACTCTTGTGTTATGGTTCACACTTGATCGTTTAGGGTTCATTACACTCATGAACCTCACATCATCACACTACACATTTCTACACTCGACGCATTCACAATACATCTTTCTAGTGAACACTCATCACAATACACTTCTCGATGACGAACTCTATTTTTTTAGTTCATACTTGACTATTGAGGGTATACATCTGAAATGAACGTCACCTCATCATATTCACACTCTTCTACACTCTATACTTCATTGATCTATCTTTCTAGCACACAGTTCAAACAATTTCACAATGATGCACTATTGTTCTATGGTTCATTCGCGATTGTTGAGGGGGCATTTATGAATGAACATAATCTCGTGCATATGCATTTTCACTCACTTGGGAGGCATGATGCTCATATCACACTCACTATGCATTTCATTCCATTTCACACTCATAGCAGCATACTACATATCTTGGTTGCACATTGTTCTTGTTTACTTGTTCTCGCATGTTATAATTTACATACTATGTTAGACATATACTTTATATGTCATTATCTTTATCATACACACATGCATATTCACTTGCCTTCTAGTTGTGATCACAAAATTTACACACATCATTACACATAACATGGATGCTTAGCATAGTACCTCTTACCAGTCCCACAATGGCTCTTGGGGAATCTACCTTTGTACACATAACAAGTGTTATTGTTTCATTTTATACTACCTCATTTTCTTACTAGCACACTACATTATTAGATCATACACATTTTGACATAATTTCTATCTTTCTAATATGCTAATGGGTGCTTCATGAGAAACATTTTTCTTGCAGGAAATCTTTTCTACCATGGTTGTCTAATATATTGTTTGTCATTGTTTGTCATTACTAGCTATTGTATACCATTATTTCTGGGATATTCCCTTTATCTTGTGTGCACACTTTATGCTTTTGGCCACTTTAGCCTTGATTATATTGTGACATCATGAGTGATGTCCCATGTTTACAACCCACTTTTTAAGGTCTACATTATTTTATTGCTTGTTATATTTGCACATTGTCTTCTATATGCATGTTTATCTTGTTTGCACTAACACTTTTTTCCAGCCACTTTGTTTATGCCTTAGTTTCTACCAAACACATTCCATTCCCCTTGTAAGGCATTAATTTCAACACAACATCTGTACCTCCTTTGGGCCGCATACTCCTTGAGATATCGCATGCACCCCAAATGAGGGGGCATCATTGGGTGAATCAGTCACCCCATTCAACAATTCACAATCATAATACAACACAATTTAGTATTGGTACAGTATAGTACTCGGTCACAACAATGACCTAGAATCTAACTTGGGTATTTGGAATAGCATAGAAATCAGTTCCTAGACATAGAAAGTAGCACCTAGGCACCCCTAACCCTTCCTGGGTGCCTATGACCAGGGGAAGTTACCCATTTTTCTCATATTTCCACAAATCATAGTAGTTTACACAATGAATTTTATAGGACAAGAACAATCCTTCGGGACTCGGCATACATGTTTTCTCCTCTTCTCTATTTTTATGTTGCATCGAATTAAATTGAAATGGATCAGATTTGAACACAACATCTATAGTGGTGTTTATATCTTGAGAAGAATTAAAAGGTTGGAGAATAACACTAGACCTTTCTCCCTACACTTCTTCTTCAACTAGCGTGAGATCGCTAAAAAAATTGTTCTTCTAAATCATTTTCAGGATCCTTTCTATATCCTTTCACTCATCAAAGATCAAGTGCACATGTTCCTTTTTGAATTTTTACATACTTTTACACACTCTTTACATGTTTTAATCAAATTTTTCATATACATAACTTTGACTACTCTTTTACAAGTATGTCCTTATGGGAAGTAGTAGTCACATTATCAAGAATCAAATGACATTGATAATAGGTGCAATGCGACATCACACATATGCTTTCACCCCTAAGGTAATTTTTATTTCCTCTTCTCTAGCTTCCACGCTTCATTTTTATCACTCCATGATTTTTCTTGTCTCCTTGACATTATTTTCGCCATCAATCTACATGGTTATCATGTAGGCATCTCTTATCTACTTTATGTTATCGATAATTCACTCAATAACATAAAGTGGGGGAAAATGTAGACACTAAATCACACACTTTGGGTATATTTCTAGTCCTGATCACATACTACTATTCATATGATTCCTAAGCAAGAAAAGTACTAATTGACCATTGTCTTTGGCCTCTTTTCTTTCTTTCTATTTTCCTTCTTGGTCTCACACACCTTCTTTCCTAGTCTGACTTTTGACACTTCAGTTTTTATGAGTCTAGACACCATCACCTAGCCAGGATGCCAACACCTAGGCACCCCCGACCTCTTTGTATTTTTCTCACATATTTTGGGTGCTTTCTAGCTATTGGGAATATTATTTTCTTGATGGTCCAACTTTTAGTGATTAATTACAAAATTCAAGCAAGGGAATCATATAAATGCAAGGATATGTGATCATAATAAAGCACCAAGCACTAATCATCTACTATCATCACCTAAGGTTGCATCCAAAAGAATTACAAGAGCATCAAATAATTCATCTAGCATCCATTTAAGGGATAAGGGACTGCATTCTTCTACATACACTTCATAGGAGGGAAGCGTTTAGCTACATTTTATAAATCTAGCTATTGCTCGCTATTCAAGTGTGTCTAACACAAGAGATACGTAGGGCATGATTCTACACACACACACACACACAAAACTACATGGAGTTTGTAATGTAGTGCAGTTCCAAGATCATAAGTTCGCTCAATTGGGTGACCATCGAGGTCGATCTGAATCCCCATTTGCATCTTTTTATTTTTAGGATTTGATGTGTTTCAAGGTTTTGCAAGTTTTATTTCTCTTTGCAGGTTTTAGGTGAACTCTATGATTAGACAACGACATATAGGGGACTAATAGAGACACCCAACAAACATCTTGTGACCCTATGAAACTAAATTTCTAGGGTTTTGTGTAATCATAGGAACCTAGAGGAGCTCTATAGCATGTTAGGTGCCCCTAACTATACCTAGGTGCCCTAGTCCCAACATTCTCGATAATTTTTCATTTTTCTAGGCTCAATTGTGACACTCTGCTTTCCTATTTCATCAATTTTACATCTTAGCACTGACCTCAAAATTATTGTGAATCAACTATGTATTTTATCCCTCCTCTTGAAAATAGGGTTTCATATTTATTTGTCTTACTTTTTTGGGTAAAATTTGTATTTTATTAAATATCTATATATTTTTGTTACTTAATTATAATTTAACATTTATATTTCAATATTTTTAAAATCACAATCAACCCATGGTCACATATAGGACCCCGTTGCAACTCCCAGGGTGTTTGTTTTAAATCCTCTCATCCCACCCTCATGCCACTACATGCTTCCACATATCAAGATCTGGTGAAAAGTGCACTTTTGTGTCTCTCTAATCCTTTATCACCTTTTATCCCATATATTTTAGGTTCCAACCTCACTTCAATCTCAAATCGACCCCGATTAGCTTTTTTGGGTCAAATTGAGTTAGAGAGTGTAAGTACAATGAAATAGATATGTAAAGAAAACACTTAAAATATTTTTCACATTTGAATGCTATAATTGTTTCCCCCAAACTCCATTTTTGCACATACGTGCTGCTTTGGATTTTGTTTTGAACCTCAAGCTTCAAAATAGTGTTTTTCTCACAACTCCATAATCATATACCCAATCTCCTTAAAACTTCACTAGTGCATTCCTCTGAAAAATCCTTCACACTCAATATAAACTTTCTACCATTGATTCTCTATATAATTTTCAGAAATTAAAATAAATTTACATCCCCTACACCTACCTTTTTAGATCTATATATTTATGGCAATTAAAAATATCTCAAAATCATAGTAGAAGATCCCAAGACAAAACCCAAAATTTTGAGACCAGTTTCATCCCAATCGACATGCATATGTCCTCTTTATAAAAATAGTAAGTTTTGATAGATCCTTTTTGTCTAAAATAGTAATTTTTAGAAATGAAAAACCTTCATTATTCCTATCACTCCTTGTAAGTCATAAACATAAAACTCGATTTGTTTTGGAAACTTTCTAAAAATCCATCCAGAATAGGACTTGCTACAAATAGAAAGTGTTGGAATTGGGATCAAAATCTCCATGTCCATTCAAATCTCATATGCATCACAACTTCCTACATCATCAAGCTCAAATACTCATGCCTAAAGCTAATTTCATTCTAAGCAATGGTATCCCAATGTGGGGACAATAATGTAAACCACATGGACCTAGAATATTTGAAGGAAATAATGGTGAATGAACCACTTGAAATAGTGGAGTTAAATATATTCTTGAGTGGAATATTCAAATTAGGTGGTCAAGTTAGAACTATCCTATGGAAAACACTATGATTTTGATTCTATAAAAATTAGGGAAGATGATAACTCAATCCTTGAATTCCTCACACCTTGAGGGGAATTTCTCAATACCTACAAATTCCCACCAATAATAACATGGTTATCATCCCCAGGATATTTATTCACAATAATGGGCGGCAGAGACATACTTGCGGTTGGATTGTGGTTGAAATATGGAAGGAATACCTTAAAAATCCCTAAGTATTTATCTTGAAGTGAGTTTCACGAAGCATACTCTGATGCTATTGTCCTACTAAATAGAGTGATGGGAGAAGAAACAACAAAAGGACTTCCAATATTGGATGGCTCGGTTCATTCTAGTGGTTATGGAAGAAGACCAAATGGTGGATTGGGGGAAAATCATAAGTAACAACCTTCATCGGCAACTGTTGTAGTTTCCCACCTCTAAGAAGTTCATAATGAATTCTTATCTAGTGTATTAAATCACTTTCACAAGACCCTTCTGAGGCCTATCCACTACTCCTAATGTGCCACATAAGTCACCAACCTATGAGAAATATCCACAACTCACACATCGGAGAGTAACTCTCACTATTATAGGGTGAATGATGCATTCACCATGTACATCATAAGGTTACTCGAAGGAGATCCACAAAAATTATTTTTACCAGGAAAGAAAAAATGCACATAAATCATCATAACAGAGTTCTTTTAATAAAAACATTTAATGGAAAGTAAGGTTTTAACAGTTAGGGCCTATCATGCCTAATAGTGTCGCTAAAAAAAATCGAAGAAGACCTCTGGTGAGCCTGCCTCTTCCCTCCTTTTCCATGAAAGATCAAAAACAAAATACTGCTTCCTCCATGCCTTATATATTCCCCACGAACCAGAAATAGATTTGAAACTTTCAAAATTGCCATGCAACGAAGCAAAAACTGCTGGTTCAAAAAACCAGTGTACATGCAGAGCGAAAAACAGAATGCATGAAAAATGAAACAACCAAGCAAAATTCCATTTACATGCCTCCCAAAGTAATCTGAGCTCGAGAACCCATGCAAATTAATTTCATTAACTCCATTTCTCCCACCTATTCTCCATTACCACCACCCGCCAAAGTTGGTAAGCCCCAAATTAAAATAAACAAGAGTTTCCATTTTTAGAGGTGCTGCCACGTATACCCCCACTAACCAAATTAACCTCCGCCAAAGTTGGCAGTAATCCCTGTCCCCTCAACCTTATCCCCATCTTAAATGCCATAGAAACCACCACCCACCACTTGCATCCCCTTAGGTTCCCATTCATAGTAATAGTTTAGGATAGGTTAATGACTTAGGTTAGATCATAGGAAATTAAAATTTAACACCTTAGGATATAACATTAGTCAATTACCTTATCATTAGGTTTAGATAAACCCTTAGGTAGTATCTAAAATACATAGTTTAGGAACTAGGTTAGATTGAACAACCTTGCAATAACAGGTTCTAGTTTAAATTAATAACTAGTAACCTTTCCCATTCATGTTTACACCAAACTTAGATTAGGTTGAAATCACCTTTCAGAATTTCAATAGAATATTACGTTCCAGATTAGATTCTAGATTTTGCATCAAGTAAGATAGCTTTAGATCAGAACAACAATATCACTTACCTGGCTTAAGTCCAGGTTCTCTTCTTAGCCATAAATGGCTTAAACCAAAATTCGATGCAATGACTGCCTGGGGTCAATTTCAAGAATCCAACAAAACTTTCCACTACCGGAAATATTTTCATATGAAGGAGAATAAAAATAACTTATATATTCTAAGTTCAATCCAAAATTATTAATTCATGAAATGTCAATACATAATTGTTCATTCCGAATTTATTTAAAACATCCCTTGGATCAATGTAATTGATCCAATGATGAGTTGTAGAGATAGATAAGTTTACAATCTTCCGGAAGTCGATATCACTCACATGTGAGATATGAGAGAAAATGAATTCAAGCATATTCCAGTTCAATCAAAGATCTCAAGAGCATAAAATACATAACCAAATCAAGCATGACTTCCTATAATCGAAAGAACATATCTTCGTAAGGGAAAATCACATATCAACGCTTGAATGTAAAGAAGGAAATAACAACATTCGGGGTGTTACATGCTTCCCTCCTAACAAAATCATCATCCCGATGATTACATCCTTTAAATTCCTTATGGGCGATCAATTCTTTTACTTATCAAAATCAACTATTTCAAACTTTATAGTTCCAAAATCAGTATCATATTCTTGTTTACTCAAATTGAATAAGTGTTTGCCCAAAATGGCTTATTTAATGTCATGTAAAAGATAAAATCTCTTTTTTTTATCGGTCAATAGATTTAGTTCTATTCAAAAAGAAAAGGAAAATCAGTTTTCATATCTTCCGATTTTTCCTAGTTGCACTTTCTTCATTAAACTGGTCCCTTTGGACCTTACATTGTCTTATTTCATGATTTCTCAAATGCAACTAGCGAGTTTCCAGCACTCAAGTGGATTTAACCACGATTATTTCGGGTCTTGGACTTGCAAGGAATTCCAACTTAACACATTTGATGAATCGAAACATATTTCTTAAGCAAAGAAATATGGAAAACATCATGCATTCATGACAAAGCATGTGGTAATGCTAATTAATAAGCTACGGGGTTGATTAATTCGACAATTTCAAAAGGTCCCACAAAATGTGGTGATAACTTGGCAACCTTGCCAAAAGTTATAGAACTCTTTCTTGGTTTGACATGAAGAAAAACCTTTTCACCAAGTTTAAATTTTCGATCAACCCGCTTCAAATCAGCATAACTCTTCTATCTATCTACCGCTTCTTCAAGCGTTCACAAATCATTTTAACTTGTTGTTCCATTTTCATAAGGATTTTAGGTCCAATTACTTCTCTATCCTCAATGTTGTCCCAACTAATAGGGGTTATGTATTTTCTTCCATAAAGTTCCTCTAAAGGTGCCATCTTAAGAGAAGCATGATACCTATTGTTGTATGCAAATTCAACTAATGGGAGATACTCTTCCCACTTATATAGCTACATATGGTAATCTGTTATAAGAATGATTGTTATGTGATGTGAGTTCTAAATTTTGTATTTAGAACAAAGAACATTGATAAAAAAATTCCTTGTTTCTAAAGTCTTAAAATGGGAATGTTACATCTTGGTATCAGAGTTGAAGGTTGTAGCTCTTGGACCTATTGTGTCCATAATCGATAAAAACTTAGATTTTTTTGTAACATAAATGGTTAGAACAAGGAGGAACGTTGTGAATAATTCTCCACCTATTGACAGAGTAGCAAAACCCAAAATTTGATGAGATCCTTGCTGCCCTTTTGGACACAAGATATTGTTTGGTTGTACTTGAACAACAAGTAATGGGAAATGAGGAGGAAGAAGAAGTTGGTAATAACAATTAGCCACCTCTAGAGGAAAAACCCAAATTGGGTGTTGATAATAATAATGGTAATGTGCCTGTCCAACTCAGAAAACAAAAAGGCTAGGTTGGCAGCAAAACTCACTAATGATATAAAAAGGATAAGTCCACCCAAATTTGATGGCACCACATTAGGAGATGGAGCTGAGAATTGGCTCAGTGAAATGGAGAAGTAATTTGCAATAAGAAACTTCTCAGAGGAAACCAAAGCTATTTGGGGAGCATATCAGCTTTCCCATGAAGCATCTTCATGGTGGGATAGCCGTAAGGATGAGTTAAATATTGATGAAACTAACATCACTTGGGATCAATTTAAAGGTTATTTTCAGCAACGTTGGCTGCCAAAACTATATTATGATTAGAAAAATGATAGAATTTCAGAACTTATCCCAAGGAAAGCTAACTGTAACTGAGTATTGGGAGTGATTTACAAAACTCCTCAAGTATGTACCTCAGTATCAAACTGATGAGAAGTTCAGAATACAAAAATTTATCATGGGGTTGAATCCCATTATTAGGGGAGAGGTTGATGTTCACAGCCCAACCACTATGGAAGGGGTTGTTGAAAAATCCATAAGGTAGGAACAGAAATTAAAAGCTATTTTTGCTCATAAAGAGGAAGTGTAGAAGAAAATTCCAAACTCTTCTTTAGCTTCTCTTGCACCCAAGAAGGGACCATGGAAAAATTTTGGTAACAAAATAAGTTTTCAGCTTATAATAATAAGAAAATAGCAACAAACAAGCCTACTGGAAATGCAAGGAATAATTTTTCCAAGAATAATAATAACGGGCAGAAGTCCTATGGAGGTCAACATGACAATTTTAAGGCTGGAAATAATTCTGAGCCTAAAAAGAGACTTGTAGGAGGCTACTATAATTGTGGCAAAGATCATTACGCAAATCAATGTCCTATGAAGAATGATGACCGTAATCAACAAAGACAAGATACATGCTACATGAAGAGTGACAAGAAAGCTACACCTATTGAAGTTCCCTGGTAAGTTATTTGGCATACCTGTAATCTGTTCTTTTTGATACGAGAGCTATCGAATGTTTTATTTCGGTAAACTCACTTCAAAACTTAAAAGAAAAGCTGGAAAAATGGATAAATCATGGTGTACATTATGGTAATAATTCTATTCATGCGGTTAGTATGTGTCTTTTCAGCGGTCCTTGACTTACCTAGCTTTTCCACATTGAAGTTGATCTCTATGTTACACCATTGGGATCCTATGACAATGTCATTGGTGTTAATTGGTTAGTTGAGCATAAAATAAAAGTGGTCTCCTTTGAAAAACATATAAGATTTTTTGATGATATGCAAAAAATAGCAGAGATTCAAGGTGTAAAATGAGAGATTTCAGTTAGGAAATTGTCAAACTATGCAACTTAAAAAGGCCAAAAATAAAGGTTGTACCTTATATGCGGTAAAATATCTGAATCAGTAGAATAAAATAGCAATTTCATGGGCGTTACCCATTGTAATGCAGAATTTGATTACATATTTCTAGAAGAATTACCGGGTTTACCACCCTCAAAAGGGAGTTTGACTTCACCATTGAAATCAAACCGGCAGTACGTAACCTATTTCTAAAGCACCTTATCGAATGAATACAATAGAATTAATTGAGCTTAAGGCTCATTTGCAAGAAATGTAACATCCTCATTTTATACATTAGAACAAGTGAATTTTTTTTTTTTTGATAAATGCTTACTGGTTCTAAATACATAATTTAGAACTCACAAATCAAATAACCATTCTTATAACAGAAAACCATATGCCGCTGTAATGACTCGGAGTACCTCCGATCTATTCATTCCATGACTCGGTAATCTACCGATCTATTCATGAGTAATAAGAGTTGGCGTTTTTATTTAACACTCCACTCTTGCGGTTCTCTTCCCTATTCTGGGATTCAGAATGCTCTGTCCAAGGAACCTATCTGAATAATTGTTACCATTATTCATTGGCATCTCATCCCTTAGACTAGGTGAATTAGGACAACGCAATCAGCAGCTTGCGATACTTTGGCCAAAGATTTGAAACATACTGCTTATGTCTCGTATTCCTTAACGGCATACTCGTCAATCTGGAATACGTCCTACACCCCATTCCTAAGTTATATAGAACGTCTTATACTGACTTCTGTCAGTCCCTCCTATACCAAAATTATTCACTCGGAAACGGATTAGTAAGGTGATAACGTTATATGGATGCCCACGAGGACTAGGGATACGATGACATACTAGTTCAACCCTAGTTAAACCAGTGTGTCAAGATACCCTGAATCTCCTAGGCAGCCTTATAACGTGACCACATTCCTAATCGGTCCCAGAGTAACTTGTTCGAGTTCAGGTGTAAATCTTATCGATCAATGCAAAGGGTGTCATCACAAGACACCTGCATTGTTGTATCTTCGAGAAGATCCTAACCTTCTCGGAGGTACAACCCTACAGTTGACTTGTGCCGTCAACCTTTAAATCCGCCTCGAAAAGATCTACTTATTAAAAAGTGTTACATACGCTGAGTTAAATTATATTAAAAGACGTTCCCCTAAGGTTAGCCTTTCCCGATCCCTGGGTTCCTCACCTTAGAATGACCTTTCTTAATAAAACCCTTTACACAGAGAAGTTATTAAGACTAAGGTTCCATCAAGGAGTTCATAGAATATACATAATTCTAAATCAACGAAATTGGACAATAACTCATAACCTTCACATATGATTGCCAACAGAACCCCTTTTTGGTTTATTTCAGTTCTCATTACTGAATTTATATCGTACTTATAAGTATCAAGATATAATGATTAAGAATCCAATTAAATGTTGTCCTGGCTTAATCAAGACTAGGGATTAATAATTTAATTCAGCTTGTTTAGCGTTCTGCTTAGGTTTATTTTAACCCTAGTTTCCAGTAAGACAGTGATCTATATTCCAATTTAGCTTTAGATAGAACACACTAGAATTGCTAAACAATCATAAGTATTCAGTCACATATTCTTGCAAGCTTACATTGATAATCACAAAAGTCTCCAAATTATACAATAATAACAATGCTCTCAAGATATTTGAACCGAAGAAGGTCAAACTATCAAGATAAGAATACAAACACATAAGTAACAAATATCAATTTCCATTCCTTCCAGATCTAATCAAATACATTTTATGCATTCAGCATACTTGATACAATACTCTACGGAAAAAGAACATCTTTCCACATTTAGATAAAAATATATATCAACATATACTTTACAACAGAGGAGAAATAATCGAATCATACATATTTCCCCGCAAAGCAGAACTAGCTCATGTTTAAATGAGATCTCAAGTGTACCATCTTTCCAAGAGCAAAGCATTCACCTTAAACACATGCGAATAAATCAGACGAGACCACCAAAAGCACCACTATTTTGTTTAATAAACTACAGTATAGTAGCTCTCACGCCAAACAGTGATGACTATCTACCAAACAGACTCTGCATGACCTCCCACACGAAGCGACAAACAAGAAGATAATCACAGCCATTGCCTGTTGAGGTGCAGTCGACAACTCCTAAGTTCAATTAAACTCAAGAATTGATATCCATGCGACAGAAGACGTAACACGCCAACAATCCCTTACATCAACCTACAGCCCATTCTAGTCCTTTCTAATCACTGTAAGGCTTTTAGACCCAAGGTCGAAATCGAGAACTTCTATTTTATCGCAGTCAACAATAGACTTCTTGACATTAAGCAATTGATGTTTCCCTAAGACTATGCAGAGATAATCTTACAACATTCCCGCAACATGCACAACCTCATCTAACTGGAATAATCAGAAAGGAAACATAATATACCATATTCACATCTGGACGCATTCAGAATTTGAAGTATGGTATTCACGACCCACTTTCACAGAGCCAAGATACATGATATCTATCTATACTCAAGGAACCCAACAGTGCCAAAAACAACAAGTGTACCAATTAGGCTTAAATAGAGGCTGATACTATAGTTACCTATCAAGGATTCAACTGAATCCGAACAACAATAAACAAGATAAATAATAGTTAATGATTCCAACTGCCAACAATGGTAAACATTCAAAATCAGGCTTATACAAAAGCTAATACTGATTTCGCAACAAGGAATCCCAACTGAGCCTCTTCAATATTTTTCACTCAAGCTTTCACAGATGGGAAACGTAAAAGTACACCAAAAGAGTCATGCCAGAAATTCATTACAAAATAACAGAGGTCGCATTACCTGTTACTCCTTCAAGACTCTGACAAAATCAAATTACCAATATTCAAATATAAATATATAGCTTCAACAGTGGTCCAAAATATACGAATCATTCAATGGACTCCACAGAGTCGTTTTGAATACAATAAATATATATATTGCATACTATCAACGGGTTGAATCCCATAACCTCAACGCAAGGGAAAAACAACTTCAACAAGGTCACATTGAAATACTGTAACACAGCAAGTTATCCTTTCATAAATAACTTTAAATATCTTAGCGAAACCCAACAGGATTCTGTAACCACCATCTATAATAACCATGACAGAACTTACAAGGAAGTCGAGTTATACTGAACATTCAATCAAAAGTCCACAGTATCTTTTCCTACCAGTATCGACAACAAGTAAGCATTAACAACAAGTATCAACAGTAACCTGTACCCGTCAAGAGAACAATACTTAGGTTCTCACAGAGTAGGTCAAGTAGATTTCAAGCATACATTTCATAGACTTACGCCTGAATGCAAAACACAATAAAAATAGAGCAACAGTTCGAAATACAATACACACCCAATAGGGGTTAAATTGAGAAATCGAACCAGCAAGAAGATACAGTAACAAGATCACACCAAGCTACCATAAAAACTATCTAATTCCAAAAATCATCTGAACAGATTTGTTCTAATGAAATCATTTGAAAGAGAGCAAGATTTTTAAAGGTTAGGGCCTAACATGCCTGGTTATTTGCTTAAAATTTCGAAGCAGACCACTGAAAGAGCTCGAACCTTCTCCTCCTTTTCCAAGTTACATCCACCAACAAAAATTTGCTATTACCATGACTTATAAATTTTCCTTGCCAGAGAAAAGAGCTAGTTATGCTCATACTTGCCGTGCAACACCAAGAAGACTGGTGCGAAGAACCAGTGATCAAACAGAGGGAAAACCAGAGTGCATGAAAAACCAAACAAACCATTAACTTTCCATTTTGCATGCCTTCCCGTGAAACCCGAGCTCGACGACCGAGTTCATTAATTGCATTTACTCCCAATTTCCCACTCAATCTCCACTGCCACCGACCGCCATAGTTGGTGATGGACAAATGCACATCAAAGACCATTTCCAACTTTGGCGACCTGCCACGTCGGCTCAAGTTAGCCGTTTTAAAAACTTCTACCAAATTACCTGTCCCTCATGCTTATCCATGCATTTAATGACATAGAAACTACCGCCCATGGTTCGCACCTTTCCATATGTCCCCTTTCTCCTTGTTCAATAGTTAGGTTAGTAACTTAGGTTAGGATTTAGGATAACACCTAGTCTAACCTCTTAGCGCATAGATACTAACTTAGAACATTAGCTCTTAGCCTAGGTCTAGGTTAGATTAACACTAATCTAACCCCTAGGTTAGGTTTAGTTTTAGGTTACTAACCTTAATAAATCCAGTTAGGTCTAACATTTCATATGCTCAGAAAAAGAACCTACAACATACATTCACGAACAGGGTTTCTCTCTGTCGCCAAATGGCTATTGAATTATATGTAATCGAATTATTACCTGGTCCACGATCAAGACCTTCCAGATATATTACGATATCGGGCACGATTCATTTAACGATCGCTTGAGTTATACTCCGGACTAGCTTATTCAATGCATCCAGACCTTGCAACCTGCGTAAGGTCTATAATTTTAATTTATCACGAATAAGCTTAAAGCATCACTTGGATCAATACCACTGATCCAAGGCTAGATCTTATAGATGGATAACTCCATAATTCGTTCCGAGATCAGATTAAACTCAGGTGCAAAATGAAAGAAATAAAAGAGTCCAATCATATTCTGACTCAGTCAAAGATCTGCAATTAGCAAAGAAGATACAGTACATATCAAGCATGACTTCTCAATCAAGGGAACACATCCTTTCAAAAGAAATCACATATCAACACTTGTATGCTCAGGAGGAAGTAACTATAGTCCAAGGTGTTACATGCTTCCCTCCTAAAAGATTCATCATCCCGATGATTACATATTCGATTAACCTTCAGGTCAACCAATTTATTAGTTCACAAAACAATGCGACTATTTTCCAACTTGAATAGTTCCAGAAATCAATGTCACAACACATTTTATTCAGCCTGAATAATGTTTGCCTCCATCTGGCTTTCATATAAACTTAAAAAAATATAAGTTCATAAAAGAAATGTTTTGTCAACAGATTTCATTCTGTTGAAAAAGAGAAGGAAAAGCAATCTTCATCTCTTCCAAATTTTCCCAAGTTGCACTTTCTTCGTTAAACTGGTCCCACTGGACCTTACATTGCTGTATTTCATGATTTCTTAAATGCAATTGGTGAGTTTCCAGCACTCGTGTGGGTTTAACCATGATTATTCCTGGGTCTTGGACCTGCAAGGAATTCTAATTTAAAACATGTGACAGATCTGAAATGTATTTCTTAAGCAAAGAAATATGGAAAACATCATGCATGTGAGATAAAGTAGGTGGTAATGCTAATCGATAAGCTACAGGATTGATTATTTGACAATTTCGAAAGGTCCCACGAATCGAGGTGACAACTTGGCAAGCCTTGCCAAAAGTTATAGAACTCTTTCGGGTTAAACACGAAGAAAAACCTTCTCACCAAGTTCAAACCTATGATCAATCCGCTTAAGTTCAGCAGCAAGCTCTTGTCTATCCATGCTTCCTTTAATCGTTCACGAATCAGCTTAACTTGTTGTTCCATTTAGCGTGAGAATCTCTGGTCCAATTACCACTCTATCCTCAACACTATCCCACTAACAGGAGTTACGCACTTTCTTCCATAAAGTGCTTCAAATGGTGCCATTTTAAGAGATGAGTGATAAGTGTTGTTGTATGCGAACTCAACTAATGGAAGATACTCTTCCCATTTATCTTTGTTGATCCATGCAATACATTCGCAACATGTCCTCCAACACTTGATTTACCCTCTCGGTTTGTCCATCCGTTTTAGGATGATATGCGAAGCGAAGTTTAGTTTCGTTCAAGAGCTGCGTTAAGCGTTTGCCAAAATCTTGACGTCATTCTTGGATCCTGTCGCCGATATAATCAATTCTGGTACACCATGTAATCTAAAAATTTTGTGTACGAATCTTTTGGCCAGCACTGGTGAATCATCCTTTAGATTTCCAGCGATGAAATGAGCTACCTTAGTTAGTTTATCTACAACTACCAGGATAACATCATGTTTGTTCCTGGACATGGGTAACCCTTGTACAAAGTCCATGGTTATTACTTGCCATTTTATCTTTGCGGTATGCTATGAGGATATAACAGTCCAGCAGGGTGCATATGTTCTGCCTTAACCTGCTGACATTCCAAACAATGAGTCACAAAATCAATGACATCCTTTTTCATACCTTTCCAAAAGTATTGCTGTTTCAAATCAGCAAGCATTTTTGTGATTCCCGGGTGTCCAGAGAAAGGCGAATTATGAAATTCAACTAACAACTTCTTCCTCAAATCATTCGGCATAGGTACGTATACCCTGTTTTCATAACGCAAGATTCCTTCATTATCAAAATGAAAACCTTTATACCTTATATCCTTTGGTTCTGCAGCAAGCGCTGCTTTTACTTGTTGAAAGTATGCATCTGATTCTGAGGCACTTTTTACCTCATCTTTAAACTGAGTTCTTAATGTTATAAGAGTAGAAATGTGCCTCCTATGACTTAGAGCATCAGCTACTCTATTCTCCTTCCCTTTGATATAGCTAATATCAAAATCATATTGTGATAAAAATTCTAACCACCTTCTCTGTCTGGCATTCAGGTTAGGCTAAGTAAAAATATATTTCAGTCCTAAGTGATCAGTTTTCAACTCAAAAGGTTTCCCAAGTAAGTAGTGTCTCCAAACTTGAAGTGCATGAACAATGGCAGCAAGTTCCAAATCATGAGGGGCATAATTCAGCTCATGTAATTTAAGTTTTCTACTTTCATATGCTATGACTTAATCATTTTGAAGCAAAACACCTCCAAGGCCTTCCCTAGAAGCATCTGTTACAATAGTAAAACTCCCATTAGGGTCGGGTACAACTAATATAGGTGCAGAAGTCAACTGGTCTTTCAGACTTTTGAAAGCCGCTTCGCACTTATCATTCCATATGAATTTCTTATCCTTCTTTTTGCAATGAAGTTATTGGTGCAAACTACTTTAGAAAAATCCTTAACAAATTTTCTATAGTAACCAGCAAGACCCATGAAGCTTCTTACTTCGTGCACATTCTTTGGTGCAGGCCACTCAGTTATTGCCACTATTTTTGAAGGATCTACAACAATTCCTTCTTTACTTATGACATGACCCAAATAGTGAACTTCTGAATCAAAGAAAGAACATTTGGATAACTTACCATACAACTTTCTTTTTCTCAAAATTCCCAAAACTATCTTCAAATGCTCATTGTGCTCCTCAACGCTTTTAGAATAAATGAGAATATCATCCAAGAATACAAGTACAAACTTGTCCAGATATTCTTGAAAAATATTGTTCATTAAGTTCATAAAGGCTGCGGGTGCATTAGTTAATCCAAAGGGTAGAACCGTGAATTCATAATGTCCGTACCTTGTTCGGAAAGCTATTTTATGAATATCTTCTTCTCTAATCCTTAACTGATGATACCCAGATCGAAGATCTATCTTAGAATAAACCGCTGCTCCACGCATCTGATCAAATAGATCGTCGATCCTTGGAAGTGGATATCTATTCTTGATTGTTGCTTTGTTCAACATCGATAATCAATACACAGCCTTAGTGTTCCATCCTTCTTTTTCACAAATATTACGGGTGCTCCCCAAGGTGAAACACTTGGTCTAATCAAACCTTTAGACAAAAGCTCTTGCAACTGTGCCTTAAGCTCAACTAACTCTGTAGTAGTCATCCGATAAGGTGCTTTGGAAATAGGTTCTGTTCCTGGTTTGATTTCGATGGTGAAGTCAAATTCTCTCTTGGGTGGTAACCCTGGTAATTCCTCAGGAAAAACATCCCTGAAACTTTGTAATAGAGGAAATTGTTTCATGAAATCATCATCTTCTTCTGAAAATTCAGATATCTTTACTGCATAAAGGGTGCATCCTTTATTTTTAGCCTTTTTAAGCTGC
This sequence comes from Taxus wallichiana var. yunnanensis, assembly GCA_018340775.1. Classification (NCBI taxonomy): domain Eukaryota; kingdom Viridiplantae; phylum Streptophyta; class Pinopsida; order Cupressales; family Taxaceae; genus Taxus; species Taxus wallichiana. The sequence goes on from CM031244.1 coordinate 341,223,781, forward strand.
ATAGCTGATAATTTTCTAACTGAAATTTCCGTTTCACACCTTGAATCTCTGTTGTTTCCAGCTGATCATCTAAACATTTTATGTTCTTTTCATAGCAATCTACCTTTGCTTTATGGTCAGCTAACCAATTGACACCGATGACAATGTCATACGATCCCAAAGGTGTAACATAGAGGTCAACTTCCATGGAGAAATTAGGTAAGTCAAGGACTGCCCCAAAAAGACACATACTCACCTTTGTATGAACGAGTTATTACCATACTGTACAGTCCAAGATTTATCCATTTTCCAGCTTTTCTTTTAAGTTTAGAAGCAAGTTTATTAGAAATAAAACATTCAGTAGCTCCTGTATCAAAAAGAATAGTGACAGGTATGCCAAATAACTTACCGGAACTTCTATAGGTGTCACTTGTTTTTCGGACTTGCTTATGCGCTCTTCTGCGGCATGTATCTTATCTTTGCTTGATTACGATCATCCTTCTTCAAAGGGCATTGATTTGCGTAGTGGTCTTTGCCACAATTGTAGCAGCCTCCTACAGGTCCCTTTTTAGGCTCAAAATTGCCTCCAATCTTGTAATTGTCATGTTGTCCTCCATAGGGCTTCTGCCCATTGTTATAATTTTTAGCAAAATTATCCCTTACATTTCCAGTAGGCTTAGTTGCCACTGCTTTCTTACTATTATCCCCTGGAAACTTACTTTTGTTTCCAAACTTTTTCCATGGTCCCTTTTTGGGTGCAAGAGAGGTTGAAGAAGGGTTTGCAGTCTTCTTCCGCACTTCCTCTTTATGAGCAGAAATAGCCTTTAATTTCTGTTCTTGCCTTATGGCCTTTTCAACAACTCCTTCCATAGTGGTTGGAATGTGAACATCGACCTCTCCCCCTATCATGGGATTCAATCCCATGATGAATTTCCGTATTCTAAACTTCTCGTCAGTTTGATACTGCGGTACATACTTGAGGAGTTTTGTAAACCGCTCCCAGTATTCAGTTACCGTTAGCTTCCCTTGAGCTAAGTTCTGAAATTTTGTCATTTTCTGATCATAGAAAAGTTGTGGCAGCCAACGTTGCCTAAAATAGCCTTTAAATTGATCCCAAGTAACGTTGGTCTCATCAATGTTTAGTTCAGCTTTACAACTATCCCACCACGAAGATGCTTCGTGGGAAAGCTGATAGGCTCCCCAAATAGCTTTGATTTCCTCTGAGAAGTTCCTTATTGCAAATTACTTCTCCATTTCAGCGAGCAGATTCTCAGCTCCATCTCCTAATGTGGTGCCATCGTACTTAGGTGGGCTTATCCTTTTTATATCATTAGTGAGTTCTGCTGCCAACCTGGCCTTTTTATTTTCTGGTTGGACAGGTGCATTTCCAGCATTAACATCAACACCCATATTGGGGTTGTCCTCAAGAGGTTGCTGATTGTTATTATCAGCTTCTTCATCCTCCTCATTTCCCATCACCTGTTGTTCAAGTACAGCTAAACGATCTCTTGTGTCCAACAGGGCAGCAAGGATCTCATCAAGTTTTTGGGTTGTTGCCGCTCCTCCTTCAGGTGGAGCATTATTCGCATACGCGTTCCCCTTTGTTCTAACCATTTTACATTACAAGAAAATTCAGGTTTTATCAGATTATGGACACAATAGGCCCAAGAGCTGCAACCTTCAGCTCTGATACCAAGATGTAACATCCTCATTTTATACATTAGAACAAGTGAATTTTTTTTTTTTTGATAAATGCTTACTGGTTCTAAATACATAATTTAGAACTCACAAATCAAATAACCATTCTTATAATAGAAAACCATATGCCGTTGTAATGACTCGGAGTACCTCCGATCTATTCATTCCATGACTCGGTAATCTACCGATCTATTCATGAGTAATAAGAGTTGGCATTTTTATTTAACACTCCACTCTTGCGGTTCTCTTCCCTATTCTGGGATTCAGAATGCTCTGTCCAAGGAACCTATCTGAATAATTGTTACCATTATTCATCGGCATCTCATCCCTTAGACTAGGTGAATTAGGACAACGCAATCAGCAGCTTGCGATACTTTGGCCAAAGATTTGAAACATACTGCTTATGTCTCGTATTCCTTAACGGCATACTCGTCAATCTAGAATACGTCCTACACCCCATTCCTAAGTTATATAGAACGTCTTATACTGACTTCTGTCAGTCCCTCCTATCCCAAATTATTCACTCGGAAACGGATTAGTAAGGTGATAACGTTATATGGATGCCCACGAGGACTAGGGATATGATGACATACTGGTTCAACCCTAGTTAAACTAGTGTGTCAAGATACCCGAATCTCCTAGGCAGCCTTATAACGTGACCACATTCCTAATCGGTCCCAGAGTAACTTGTTCGAGTTCAAGGTGTAAATATTATCGATCAATGCAAAGGTGTGTCATCACAAGACACTGCATTGTTGTATCTTCGAGAAGATCCTAACCTTCTCGGAGGTACAACCCTCGCAGGTTGACTTGTGATGCCGTCAACCTTTAAATCCACCTCGAAAGAGATCTACTTATTAAAAAGTGTTACATACATTTGAGTTAAATTATATTAAAAGGCGTTCCCCTAAGGTTAGCCTTTCCCGATCCCCTGGGTTCCTCACCTTAGAATGACATTTCTTAATAAAACCCTTTACACAGAGAAGTTATTAAGACTAAGGTTCCATCAAGGAGTTCATAGAATATACATAATTCTAAATCAACGAAATTGGACAATAACCCATAATCTTCACATGTGATTGCCAACAGAACCCCTTTTTGGTTTATTTCGAGTTCTCATTCTTGAATTTATATCGTACTTATAAGTATCAAGATATAATGATTAAGAATCCAATTAAATGTTGTCTGGCTTAATCAAGACTAGGATTAATAATTTAATTCAGCTTGTTTAGCGTTACGCTTAGGTTTATTTTAACCCTAGTTTCCGGTAAGACGGTGATCTATATTTCAATTTAGGTTTAGATAGAACACACTAGAATTGCTAAACAATCATAAGTATTCGATCACATATTCTTGCAAGCTTACATTGATAATCACAAAAGTCTCCAAATTATACAATAATAACAATGCTCTCAAGATATTTGAACCGAAGAAGGTCAAACTATCAAGATAAGAATACAAACACATAAGTAACAAATATCAATTTCCATTCCTTCCAGATCTAATCAAATACATTTTATGCATTGACATTACTTGATACTTGATACAATACTCTACGGAAAAAGAACATCTTTCCACCACATTTAGATAAAAATATATATCAACATATAATAAAATTTTGATCATCCTATCGAGAGGAGAAATACCGAATCATACATATTTCCCTCAAAAATTGTCAACATGGGCGAGTCGTTCGAGACGAGCATGATAACTGTCTTTCAAAGAGCAAAGCATCAATTGTTTTCACCTTAAACACATGTGAATAAATGAGACGATTCACCAAAAGCATTTCCAAAATATTAGGGATGTTTTGTTTAATAAACTATCAAGATAAGGGACAGCTCTCATGCCAAACAATGATGACTATCTACATCAAATGAAATGCATGACCTCCCACATGAAGCGACAAACAATAAAATAATCACAGCCAGATAAAAATATGTCTATTGAGGTATGATGACCTCGACAACTCCTAAGTTCAATTAAACTCAAGAATTGATATTGATATCCATGCGACGTAAGAGCGTAACACGCCAAGCAATCCCTTACCTCAACCTACAAAAGCCCATTCTATTCCTTTCTAATAAACTGTAAGGCTTTTAGACCCAAGGTCAAAATCAAGAACTTCTATTTTATCACAATCAACAATAGACTTCTTGACATTAAGCAATTGATGTTTCCTAAGACTATGCAGAGATAATCTTACAACATTCAACCTAACATGCACTTGACCTCATCTAACTAGAATAATCAGAAAGGAAACATAATATACCATATTCACATCGGACGCATTCTTGAATTTGAAGTATGGTATTCACGACCCACTTTCGAGAGCCAAGATACATGATATCTATCTATACTCAAGGAACCCAACGGAAAGTGCCAAAAACAACAAGTGTACCAATTAGGCTTAAATAGAGGCAGATACTATAGTTACCTATCAAGGATTCAATGAATCGAACAACAACAAGAAACAAGATAAATACTAGTTAATGATCAACAACTACCAACAATGGTAAACATTCAAAATCAGGCTTATACAAAAGCTAATACTGATTTCGCAACAAGGAATCCAACTGAGCCTCTTCAATATTTTTCGCTCAAGCTTTCACAGATGGGAAACGTAAAAGTACACCCAAAGAGTCTGTACCAGAAATTCATTACAAAATAACAGAGGTCGTATTACCTGTTACTCCTTCAAGACTCTGACAAAATCAAATTACCAATATTCAAATATAAATATATAGCTTCAACAGTGGTCCAAAATATACGAATCATTCAATGGACTCCACAGAGTCGTTTTGAATACAATAAATATATATATTGCATACTATCAACGGGTTGAATCCCATAACCTCAACGCGAGGGAAAAACAACTTCAAAAGGTCGTATTGAAATCTTGAAACACGGCCAAGTTATCCTTTCATAAATAACTTTAAATATCTTAGCGAAACCCAACAGGATTCTGTAACCACCATCTATAATAACCACGATAGAACTTACAAGGAAGTCGAGTTATACTGAACATTCAATCAAAAGTCCATCGAGTATCTTTCCTAAGTATCAAACAAGCAAGTAAGCATTAACAACAAGTATCACAATAGCTGTACCCATCAAGAGAACAATACTTGGGTTCTCAGCAGAGTAGGTCAAGTATCTTTCTTGCATACATTTCACAAATTAAAGATGGAATGCAAAACACAATAAAAATAGAGCAACATTTGAAAAATAAAATACACCCATCAAGGTTTTAATTGAAAAATCGAACCAGCAAGAAGATACAGTAACAAAATCACCCCAAGCTACCATAAAAACCATCTAATTCCAAAAATCATCTGAACAGAGTTGTTCTAATGAAATCATTTGAAAGAGAGCAAGATTTTTAAAGGTTAGGGCCTAACATGCCTGGTTATTTGCTTAAAATTTCGAAGCAGACCACTGAAAGAGCTCGAACCTTCTCCTCCTTTTCCAAGTTAGATCCACCAACAAAATTTTGCTATTACCATGACTTATAAATTTTCCTTGCCAGAGAAAAGAGCTAGTTACGCTCATACTTGCCATGCAACTCCAAGAAGACTGGTGCGAAGAACCAGTGATCAAACAGAGGGAAAACCGGAGCGCTTGAAAAACCAAACAAACCATTAACTTTCCATTTTGCATGCCTTCCCGTGAAACCCGAGCTCGAAGACCGAGTTCATAAATGACATTTACTCCAAATTTCCCGCTAAATTTCCATTGCCACCGACCGCCATAGTTGGCGATGGACAAATGCACATCAAAGACCATTTCCAACTTTGGCGACCTGCCACGTCGGCTCAAGTTAGCCGTTTTAAAAACCTCCACCAAATTACCTGTCCCTCATGCTTATCCATGCATTTAATGACATAGAAACTGCCGCCCATGGTTCACACCTTTCCATATGTCCCCTTCTTCCTTGTTCAATAGTTAGGTTAGTAACTTAGGTTAGGATTTAGGATAACACCTAGTTTAACCTCTTAGTGCATAGATACTAACTTAGAACATTAGCTCTTAGCCTAGGTCTAGGTTAGATTAACACTAATCTAACCCCTAGGTTAGGTTTAGTTTTAGGTTACTAACCTTAATAAATCTAGTTAGGTCTAACATTTCATATGCTCAGAAAAAGAACCTACAACATACATTCACGAATAGGGTTTACTCTTGCACTGCCAAATGGCTATTGAATTATATGTAACTGAATTATTACCTGGTCCACGATCAAGACCTTCTAGATATATTACGATATCGGGAACCAATTCATTTAACATGATCAGCCTGAGTTATACTCCGGACTAGCTTATTCAATGCATCCAGACCTTACTGACCTGCTTAAGGTCTATAATTTTAATTCATCACGAATAAGCTTAAAGCATCACTTGATCAATACCAGCGATCCAAGGCTAGATCTTATAGATGGATAACTCCATAATTCATTCGAGATCAGATTAAACTCAGGTGCAAAATGAAAGAAATAAAAGAGTCCAATCATATTCTGACTCAGTCAAAGATCTGCAATTTGCAAAGAAGATACAGTACATATCAAGCATGACTTCTCAATCAAGGGAACACATCCTTTCAAAAGAAATCACATATCAACACTTGTATGCTCAGGAGGAAGTAACTACAGTCCAAGGTGTTACATGCTTCCCTCCTAAAAGATTCATCGTCCCGATGATTACATATTTGATTAACCTTCAGGTCAACCAATTTATTAGTTCACAAAACAATGCGACTATTTTCCAACTTGAATAGTTCCAGAAATCAATGTCACAACACATTTTATTCAGCCTGAATAATGTTTGCCTCCATCTGGCTTTCATATAAACTTAAAAAAAAATATAAGTTCATAAAAGAAATGTTTTGTCAACAGATTTCATTCTGTTGAAAAAGAGAAGGAAAAGCAATCTTCATCTCTTCCAAATTTTCCCAAGTTGCACTTTCTTCGTTAAACTGGTCCCACTTTGGACCTTACATTCTTGTATTTCACGATTTCTTAAATGCAATTGGCGAGTTTCAGCACTCGTGTGGGTTTAACCACGATTATTCCGGGTCTTGGACCTGCAAGGAATTCAATTTAAAACATGTGTGAGATCTGAAACGTATTTCTTAAGCAAAGAAATATGGAAAACATCATGCATGCGAGATAAAGCGGTGGTAATGCTAATGGATAAGCTACGCAGGATTGATTATTTCGACAATTTGAAAGGTCCCACGAATCGAGGTGACAACTTGGCAGCCTTGCCAAAAGTTATAGAACTCTTTACGGGTTTAACACATGAAGAAAAACCTTCTCACCAAGTTCAAACCTGCGATCAACCCGCTTAAGGTCAGCATATCTCTCCATGTCTATCCGCTTTGCTTCCTTTAATCATTCACGAATCGAAGCTTAACTTGTTGTTCCATTTCGTGAGAATCTCTGGTCCAATTACCACTCTATCCTCAACACTATCCCGACTAACAAGAGTTCGCACTTCTTCCATAAAGTGCTTCAAATGGTGCCATTTTAAGAGATGAGTGATAAGTGTTGTTGTATGCGAACTCAACTAATGGAAGATACTCTTCCCATTTATCTCTGTTGATCCATGCAATACATTTGCAACATGTCCTCCAACACTTGATTTACCCTCTCAATTTGTCCATCCGTTTCAGGATGATATGCAGAACTGAAGTTTAGTTTCGTTCCAAGAGCTGCGTTAAGCGTTTGCCAAAATCTTGACGTCATTCTTGGATCCCTATCAGATATAATCAATTCTGGTACACCATGTAATCTGAAAATTTCGTGTACGAATCTTTTGGCCATCCTGGTGAATCATCCTTTAGATTTCCAGCGATGAAATGAGCTACCTTAGTTAGTTTATCTACAACTACCAGGATAACATCATGTTTGTTCCTGGACATGGGTAACCCTTGTACAAAGTCCATGGTTATTACTTGCCATTTTATCTTTGCGGTATGCTATGAGGATATAATAGATCCAAAGTAGGGTGCATATGTTGCTCGCCTTAACCCATTGACATTCCAAACAATGAGTCACAAAATCAATGACATCCTTTTTCATACCTTTCCAAAAGTATTGTTGTTTCAAATCAGCAAGCATTTTTGTGATTCCGGGTGTCCAGAGAAAGGCGAATTATGAAATTCAACTAACAACTTCTTCCTAAAATCATTCGGCAGCATAAGTACGTATACCTGTTTTCATAACACAAGATTCCTTCATTATAAAAATGAAAACCTTTATACCTTATATCCTTTAGTTCTGTAGCGCTGCTTTTACTTGTTGAAAGTATGCATCTGATTCTGAGGCACTTTTTACCTCATCTTTAAACTGAGTTCTTAATGTTATAAGAGTAGAAATGTGCCTCCTATGACTTAGAGCATCAGCTACTCTATTCTCCTTCCCTTTGATATAGCTAATATCAAAATCATATTGTGATAAAAATTCTAACCACCTTCTCTATCTGGCATTTAGGTTAGGCTGAGTAAAAATATATTTCAGTCCTAAGTGATCAGTTTTCAACTCAAAAGGTTTCCCAAGTAAGTAGTGTCTCCAGACTTGAAGTGCATGAACAATGGCAGCAAGTTCCAAATCATGAGGGGCATAATTCAGCTCATGTAATTTAAGTTTTCTACTTTCATATGCTATGACTTGATCATTTTGAAGCAAAACACCTCCAAGGCCTTCCCCAGAAGCATCCGTTACAACAGTAAAACTCCCATTAGGGTCTAGTACAACTAATATAGGTGCAGAAGTCAACTGGTCTTTCAGACTTTTGAAAGCCACTTCGTACTTATCATTCCATATGAATTTCTTATCCTTCTTTTGCAATGAAGTTATTGGTGCTGCTACTTTAGAAAAATCCTTAACAAATTTTCTATAGTAACCAGCAAGACCCATGAAGCTTCTTACTTCGTGCACATTCTTTGGTGCAGGCCACTCAGTTATTGCCACTATTTTTGAAGGATCTACAACAATTCCTTCTTTACTTATGACATGACCCAAATAGTGAACTTCTGAATCAAAGAAAGAACATTTGGATAACTTACCATACAACTTTCTTTTTCCCAAAATTCCCAAAACTATCTTCAAATGCTCATTTTTCTCTTCAACGCTTTTAGAATAAATGAGAATATCGTCCAAGAATACAAGTACAAACATGTCCAGATATTCTTGAAAAATATTGTTCATTAAGTTCATAAAGGCTGCGGGTGCATTAGTTAATCCAAAGGGTAGAACCGTGAATTCATAATGTTTGTACCTTGTTCGGAAAGCTGTTTTATTAATATCTTCTTCTCTAATCCTTAACTGATGATACCCGGATCGAAGATCTATCTTAGAATAAACCGCTGCTCCACGCATCGATCAAATAGATCGTCGATCCTTGGAAGTGGATATCATTCTTGATTGTTGCTTTGTTCAACATCGATAATCAATACATGACCTTAGTGTTCCATCCTTCTTTTTCACAAATATTACGGGTGCTCCCAAGGTGAAACACTTGGCCTAATCAAACCTTTAGACAAAAGCTCTTGCAACTATGCCTTAAGCTCAACTAACTCTGTAGTAGTCATCCGATAAGGTGCTTTGGAAATAGGTTCTGTTCCTGGTTTGATTTCGATGGTGAAGTCAAATTCTCTCTTGGGTGGTAACCCTGGTAATTCCTCAGGAAAAACATCCCTGAAAATTTGTAATAGAGGAAATTGTTTCATGAAATCATCATCTTCTTCTGAAAATTAGATATCTTTACTGCATAAAGGGTGCATCCTTTATTTTTAGCCTTTTTAAGCTACATAGCTGACAGTTTTCTAACTGAAATTTCCCGTTTCACACCTTGAATCTCTGTTGTTTCCAGCTGATCATCTAAACATTTTATGTTCTTTTCATAGCAATCTACCTTTGCTTTATGGTCAGCTAACCAATTGACACCGATGACAATGTCATACTATCCCAAAGGTGTAACATAGAGGTCAACTTCATGGAGAAATTAGGTAAGTCAAGGACTGCCCAAAAAGACACATACTCACCTTTGTATGAACATAGTTATTACATACTATACGGTTCAAGATTTATCCATTTTTCCAGCTTTTCTTTTAAGTTTAGAAGCAAGTTTATTAGAAATAAAACATTGATAGCTCTGTATCAAAAAGAATAGTAGCAGGTATGCCAAATAACTTACCCGGAACTTCTATAGGTGTCACTTGTTTTTCAGCTTGTTTTATCTGCTCTGCGCAACATGTATCTTATCTTTCTTGATTATGATCATCCTTCTTCAAAGGGCATTGATTTGTGTAGTGGATCTTTGCCACAATTGTAGCACCTCCTACGGGTCCCTTTTTAGGCTCAAAATTGCCTCCAATCTTGTAATTGTCACGTTGTCCTCCATAGGGCTTCGCCCATTGTTATATTTTTAGCAAAATTATCCCTTACATTTCTAGTAGGCTTAGTTGCCATTGCTTTCTTACTATTATCCCCTGAAACTTACTTTTGTTTCCAAACTTTTCCATGGTCCCTTTTTGGGTGCAAGAGAGGTTGAAGAAGGGTTTGCGAGTCTTCTTCCACACTTCCTCTTTATGAGCAGAAATAGCCTTTAATTTCTATTCTTGCCTTATGGCCTTTTCAAAACTCCTTCATAGTGGTTGGCTGTGAACATCGACCTCTCCCCTATCACGAGATTCAATCCCATGATGAATTTCCGTATTCGAACTTCTCGTCGGTTTGATCTATGGTACATACTTGAGGAGTTTTGTAAACCACTCCCTAGTATTCGATTCATGTTAGCTTCCCTTGAGCTAAGTTCTGAAATTCTGTCATTTTTGATCATAGAAAATTTGTGGCAGCCAACGTTGCCTAAAATAGCCTTTAAATTGATCCCAAGTAACGTTGGTCTCATCAATGTTTAGTTCAGCTTTACGGCTATCCCACCACAAAGATGCTTCATGGGAAAGCTGATAGGCTCCCCAAATAGCTTTGGTTTCCTCTGAGAAGTTCCTTATTGCAAAGTACTTCTCCATTTCAGCTGAGCCGATTCTCGGCTCCATCTCCTAATGTGGTGCCATCGTACTTAGGTGGGCTTATCCCTTTTATATCATTAGTGAGTTCTGCTGCCAACCTGGCCTTTTTATTTTCTAGTTGGATAGGTGCATTTCCAGCATTAACATCAACACCCATATTGGGGTTGTCCTCAGGAGGTTGCTGATTGTTATTATCAGCTTCTTCATCCTCCTCATTTCCCATCACCTGCTTTGTTCAAAATACCTAAACGATCTCTTGTGTCAACAAGGCAGCAAGGATCTCATCAAGTTTTGGGTTGTTACCGCTCCTCCTTCAGGTGGAGCATTATTCGCAACGTTCCCCTTGTTCTAACCATTTTCTGTTACAAGAAAATTTAGGTTTTATCAGATTATGGACACAATAGGCCCAAGAGCTACAACCTTCAGCTCTGATACCAAGATGTAACATCCTCATTTTATACATTAGAACAAGTGAATTTTTTTTTTTGATAAATGCTTACCTGGTTCTAAATACATAATTTAGAACTCACAAATCAAATAACCATTCTTATAACGAGAAAACCATATGCCCCTTTGTAATGACGGAGTACCTCCGATCTATTCATTCCATGACTCGGTAATCTACCGATCTATTCATGAGTAATAAGAGTTGGCGTTTTTTATTTAACACTCCACTCTTGCGGTTCTCTTCCCTATTCTCGGGATTGAATGCTCATGTCAAGGAACCTATCGAATAATTGTTACCATTATTCATCGGCATCTCATCCCTTAGACTAGGTGAATTAGGACAATGCAATCAAGAACTTGCGATACTTTGGCCAAAGATTTGAAACATACTGCTTATGTCTCGTATTCCTTAACGGCATACTCGTCAATCTGGAATACGTCCTACACCCCATTCCTAAGTTATATAGAACGTCTTATACTGACTTCTGTCAGTCCCTCCTATCCCAAATTATTCACTCGGAAACGGATTAGTAAGGTGATAACGTTATATGGATGCCCACGAGGACTAGGGATACGATGACATACTGGTTCAACCCTAGTTAAACCAGTGTGTCAAGATACCCCGAATCTCCTAGGCAGCCTTATAACGTGACCACATTCCTAATCGGTCCCAGAGTAACTTGTTCGAGTTCAAGGTGTAAATCTTATCGATCAATGCAAAGGGTGTCGTCACAAGACACCTGCATTGTTGTATCTTCGAGAAGATCCTAACCTTCTCGGAGGTACAACCCTGCAGTTGACTTGTGCCGTCAACCTTTAAATCCACCTCGAAAAGATCTACTTATTAAAAAGTGTTACATACGCTGAGTTAAATTATATTAAAAGACGTTCCCCTAAGGTTAGCCTTTCCCGATCCCTGGGTTCCTCACCTTAGAATGACCTTTCTTAATAAAACCCTTTACACAGAGAAGTTATTAAGACTAAGGTTCCATCAAGGAGTTCATAGAATATACATAATTCTAAATCAACGAAATTGGACAATAACCATAACCTTCACATATGATTGCCAACAGAACCCCTTTTTGGTTTATTTCAGTTCTCATTACTGAATTTATATCATACTTATAAGTATCAAGATATAATGATTAAGAATCCAATTAAATGTTGTCCTGGCTTAATCAAGAATAGGGATTAATAATTTAATTCATCTTGTTTAGCATTCGCTTAGGTTTATTTTAACTCTAGTTTCAAAGAAACAGGTGATCTATATTTCAATTTAGCTTTAGATAGAACACACTAGAATTGCTAAACAATCATAAGTATTCGGTCACATATTCTTGCAAGCTTACATTGATAATCACAAAAGTCTCCAAATTATACAATAATAACAATGCTCTCAAGATATTTGAACCGAAGAAGGTCAAACTATCAAGATAAGAATACAAACACATAAGTAACAAATATCAATTTCCATTCCTTTAGCATACTTGATACAGATATCTAATCAAATACATTTTATGCATTCAATTATTTCAACTTGATATAATACTCTAAAAAAAAACAATCTGATTTTCCACATTTAGATAAAAATATATATCAACATATACTTTACAACATGAGAGGAGAAATAAACGAATCATACATATTAACTCTTAAAACAAGCTCATGATTGTTGCACTTCTTAAACACCCTATTTAAAGAGAAAAGCATTCACCTTAAACACATGCGAATAAATCATCCGAATCCCCGAGACATCAACAAAAGCACCACTATTTTGTTTAATAAACTACATGATATCAGCAGTAGCTCTCACAACCAGTTAGATAAAAATATATGATGACTATCTAAGAAAATAAACGACTCTGCATGACCTCCCACAAGGCATTCACCTTAAACAAGAAGATAATCACGAGACCACCAAAAGCACCATGAGGTGTTTAAGTTTAAAATATAACAACTCCTAAGTTCAATTAAACTCAAGAATTGATATCCATGCGACTGTAAGACGTAACACGCAAGAAAAATCCTCCTCACCCTGACGGCCCATTCTAGTCCTTTCTAATCACTGTAAGGCTTTTAGACCCAAGGTCGAAATCAAGAACTTCTATTTTATCGCAGTCAACAATAGACTTCTTGACATTAAGCAATTGATGTTTCCCTAAGACTATGCAGAGATAATCTTACAACATTCCCGCAACATGCACAGCCTCATCTAACTGGAATAATCAGAAAGGAAACATAATATACCGTATTCACATCTGGACGCATTCAGAATTTGAAGTATGGTATTCACGACCCACTTTCACAGAGCCAAGATACATGATATCTATCTATACTCAAGGAACCCAACAGTGCCAAAAACAACAAGTGTACCAATCAGCTTAAATAGAGGCAGATACTATAGTTACCTATCAAGGATTCAACTGAATCCGAACAACAGTAAACAAGATAAATAATAGTTAATGATTCCAACTGCCAACAATGGTAAACATTCAAAATCAGGCTTATACAAAAGCTAATACTGATTTCGCAACAAGGAATCCAACTGAGCCTCTTCAATATTTTTCGCTCAAGCTTTCACAGATGGGAAACATAAAAGTACACCCAAAGAGTCTGTACCAGAAATTCATTACAAATTAACAGAGGTCGTATTACCTATTACTCCTTCAAGACTCTGACAAAATCAAATTACCAATATTCAAATATAAATATATATTTCAACAAAGTGGTCCAAAATATACGAATCATTCAATGGACTCCACTGAGTCGTTTTGAATACAATAAATATATATATTGCATACTATCAACGGGTTGAATCCCATAACCTCAACGCAAGGGAAAAACAACTTCAACAAGGTCGCATTGAAATACTGTAACACAACAAGTTATCCTTTCATAAATAACTTTAAATATCTTAGCGAAACCCAACAGGATTCTGTAACCACCATCTATAATAACCACGACAGAACTTACAAGGAAGTCGAGTTATACTGAACATTCAATCAAAAGTCCAACAGTATCTTTTCCTAGTATCGACAACAAGTAAGCATTAACAACAAGTATCAACAGTAACCTGTACCCGTCAAGAGAACAATACTTGGGTTCTCACAGAGCAGGTCAAGTATCTTTCAAGCATACATTTCACAGACTTACGCCTGAATGCAAAACACAATAAAATAGAGCAACAGTTTGAAATACAATACACACCCATCAGGGGTTAAATTGAGAAATCGAACCAGCAAGAAGATACAGTAACAAGATCACACCAAGCTACCATAAAAACCATCTAATTCCAAAAATCATCTGAACAGAGTTGTTCTAATGAAATCATTTGAAAGAGAGCAATATTTTTAAAGGTTAGGGCCTAACATGCCTGGTTATTTGCTTAAAATTTCGAAGCAGACCACTGAAAGAGCTCGAACCTTCTCCTCCTTTTCCAAGTTAGATCCACCAACAAAAATTTGCTATTACCATGACTTATAAATTTTCCTTGCCAGAGAAAAGAGCTAGTTATGCTCATACTTGCCATGCAACACCAAGAAGACTGGTGCGAAGAACCAGTGATCAGACAGAGGGAAAACTGGAGCGCATGCAAAACCAAACAAACCATTAACTTTCCATTTTGCATGCCTTCCCGTGAAACCCGAGCTCGACGACCGAGTTCATTAATTGCATTTACTCCCAATTTCCCGCTCAATCTCCACTGCCACCGACCGCCATAGTTGGCGATGGACAAATGCACATCAAAGACCATTTCCAACTTTGGCGACTGCCGTCGGCTCAAGTTAGTCGTTTTAAAAACTTCTACCAAATTACCCGTCCCTCATGCTTATCCATGCATTTAATGACATAGAAAGCGCGCCCATGGTTCACACCTTTGCATATGTCCCCTTTTTCCTTGTTCAATAGTTAGGTTAGTAACTTAGGTTAGGATTTAGGATAACACCTAGTCTAACCTCTTAGCGCATAGATACTAACTTAGAACATTAGCTCTTAGCCTAGGTCTAGGTTAGATTAACACTAATCTAACCCCTAGGTTAGGTTTAGTTTTAGGTTACTAACCTTAATAAATCCAGTTAGGTCTAACATTTCATATGCTCAGAAAAAGAACCTACAACATACATTCACGAACAGGGTTTACTCCTGCACTGCCAAATGGCTATTGAATTATATGTAACTGAATTATTACCTGGTCCACGATCAAGACCTTCCAGATATATTATGATATCGGGAACCAATTCATTTAACACGATCAGCCTGAGTTATACTCCGGACTAGCTTATTCAATGCATCCAGACCTTGCAACCTGCGTAAGGTCTATAATTTTAATTCATCACGAATAAGCTTAAAGCATCACTTGGATCAATACCACTGATCCAAGGCTAGATCTTATAGATGGATAACTCCATAATTCGTTCCGAGATCAGATTAAAAACAGGTGCAAAATGAAAGAAATAAAAGAGTCCAATCATATTCGACTGGAGTCAAAGATCTGCAATTAGCAAAGAAGATAAGATACATATCAAGCATGACTTCTCAATCAAGGGAACACATCCTTTCAAAAGAAATCACATATCAACACTTGTATGCTCAGGAGGAAATAACTACGGTCCAAGGTGTTACAAGAAATTTTTCTAAAGGCTCGATTAGACCAAATGTTTCACCTTGGGAGCACCACCGATATTTGTGAAAAGAAAGATGGAACACTTAGGTTGTGTATTGAATTATAGAATGTTAAATAAAGTAACAGATCAAAAATTGATACCCACTTCCTAGAATTGATGATTTATTTGATCGATGCGTGGAGCATTGATATATTCCAAGATAGATCTTCAATATGGATATCATCAATTAAGAATTAAGGATGATGATATTCATAAAACAACTTTCGAGGACAAGGTATGGGCATTATGAGTTCATGGTTTTACCCTTTGGATTAAAAATGCACACTGTAAATTTTATGAACTTAATGAACAATATCTTTCAAGAATACTTGGACAAGTTTGTGCTTGTACTCTTGGACGACATTCTTATATATTCTAAAAGCATTAAGGAGCATCAGGAGCACTTGAAAATAGTCTTGGAAATTCTGAGAAAGAGAAGGTTATGTGGTAAGTTGCCCAAATGTTCTTTCTTTGATACCGAAGTTCATTATTTGGGTCATGTTATAAGTAAGAATGGGATTGTTGTAGATCCATCTAAAATAGTGGTTATAACCGAGTGGCTTGCACTAAAGAATGTACATGAAGTAAGAAGCTTCATGGGCCTTGCTGGTTATTATAGAAAATTTGTTAAAGATTTTTGTAAGGTGGTTGCACCGATAACTTCATTGCAGAAAAAGGATAATAAATTTGTTTGGAATGATAAATGTGAATCTACTTTTATAAATCTGAAAAGTCGTTCACTTCACCACCTATTTTGGCTATACCGATCCTAATGGAGACTTTTTGTTGTGACGGATGCATCCGGGGAAGGCCTTGGAGGTATTTTTTACAAAATGATCATGTTATAGCTTATGAAAGTAGAAAACTTAAGTTACATGAGTTAAATTAGCTCCACATGATTTAGAGTTTTCTGCCATAGTTCATGCACTTCAAGTTTGGAGGCATTATTTACTTGGTAAACCATTTGAGTTGAAAACTATTCATCTTGGGATGAAGTACATTTTCACCCACCAAATCAATGCAAGACAGGTGAAGGTGGTTAGAGTTTTTGTCTCAATATGATTATGATATAAGTTACATCAAAGGAAAAGATAATAGATTACCTGATGCTCTAAGTCGTAGGAAGCACATTTATGCTCTTATAAAATTAAGAACTCAGTTTAAAGATGAAGTAAAAAGTGCAATGGTATTTGATTTGTACTTTCAGGAAGTAAAAACAGCACTTGTTGTAGATCCAAAAGATGAAAGGTATAAAGGTTTTCATTTCGATAATGAAGGAATCTTACGTTATGAAAATAGAGTATACATTCCTTTGCTTAATGATTTGAAAAAGAAATTGTTAGCTGAATTTCACAACTCACCCTTATCTGGACACCCAGGCATCACTAAAATGCTTGTTGATATAAAATAGCAATATTTCTAGAAGGGAATGAAAAAGGATGTTGTTAATTTTGTGACTCATTGCCTTGAATGTCAGTGTGTGAAATCGAAACATATGCACCTGGATGGTTTGTTATATCTCCATAGCATACCGCAGTACAAATGGAAAGTAATAAGCATGGATTTCGTACAAGGGTTGCCTATGTCAAGAAATAAACATGATGTTATTTTAGTAGTTGTTGATAAACTAATGAAAGTAGCTCATTTTATTGCTAGAAATCTGAAGGATGATTCTCCTATTTTAGCTAAAATATTTGTACATGAAATTTTCAGATTACATGGAGTACCTGAATTGATTATATCAGATAGAGATCCTAGAATGACGTCAAGATTTTGGCAAACACTTAATGCAGCTCTTGGAACTAAACTGAACGTCAATTCTGCGTATCATCTGAAAATGGATGGATAAAATGAAAGAGTAAATCAAGTGTTAGAGGATATGTTACGGATGTATTGCATGGATCAGTAGTATAAGTGGGAAGAGTATCTCCCATTAGTTGAATTTGCATACAACAATACGTATCATGCTTCTCTTAAGATGGCACCTTTCGAGGCACTTTATGGAAGAAAATATAGAACCCCTGCTAGTTGGGACATCATTGAGGATAGAGAAGTAATTGGACTTGAAATCCTTATGGAAATGGAACAACAAGTTAAAATGATTCATGAACACTTGAAAGAAGCAATAGATAGACAGAAGAGTTATCATGATTTAAAGTGGGTTGATCGAAAATTTGAACTTGGTGAAAAGGTTTTTCTTCATGTCAAACCAAGAAAGAGTTCTATAACTTTTGGCAAGGCTGCCAAGTTATCACCACGTTTTGTGGGACCTTTTGAAATTGTTGAAGTAATCAACCCCATAGCTTATCGATTAGCATTACCACCTACTTTGTCACGAATGCATGATGTTTTCCATATTTCTTTGCTTAAGAAATATGTTTCAAATTTATCACATGTGTTAAATTGGAATTCCTTGTAGGTCCAAGACCCATGAATAATCGTGGTTAAACCCACTCGAGTGCTGGAAACTCACCATTGCATTTGAGAAATCATGAAATATGATAATGTAAGGTCCAGTGGAACAAGTTTAATGAAGAAAGTGTAACTTGGGAAAATATGGAAGTTATGAAAACTACTTTTCCTTTTCTTTTTGAATAGAGTAAATCATTGACCGATAAAAAAAAAGAGATTTTATCTTTTACATGACATTAAATAAGCCGATTTTGGGAAAACACTTATTCAATTTGAGTAAACAGTAATATGATACTAATTTATGGAACTATTTAAAAGTTTGAAATAGTTGATTTTGATAAGTAAAATAATTGACTGCCCATAAGGAATTTAAAGGTTATAATCATGGGGACGATGATTTTGTTAGGAGGAAGCATGTAACACCCTCGAATTGTTGTTATTTCCTCCTTTCCATTCAAGCATTGATATGTGATTTTCCCTTATGAGGATATGTTCTTTCAATTATAAGAAGTCATGCTTGATTTGGTTATGTCTTTTACTCTTGAGATCTTTGATTGAACCTGGAATATGCTTGGATTCATTTTCTCTCATTTCTCACATTTGAGTGTTATCTGATCTTCGGAAGATTGTAAACTTATCTATCTCTACGACTCCTCGTTGGATAAATTACATTGATCCAAGGGATGTTTTAAATATATTCGGAATGAACAATTATGTATTGACATTTCATGAATTCATAAGTATGGACTGAACTTAGAATATATAAGTTCTTTTTATTCTCCTTCATATGAAAATATTTCCGGTTGTGGAAAGTTTTGTTGGATTCTTGAAATTGACCTTGGCAGTCATTGCAATCAAATTTTGGTTTAAGCCATGTATGGCTAAGGAGAGAACCGGACTTAAGACATGTCATTGAAATTGTTGTTCGATTTAAATTTATCTTACTTGATGCAAAATATAGAATCTAATCTGGAACGTAATATTCTATTGAAATTTTGAAAGGTGATTTCAACGTAATCTAAGTTTGGCATAAACATGAATATGGAAGGTTACTAGTTATTAATTTAAACTAGAACCCGTTATTGCAAGGTTGGTTAATCTAACCTAGTTCCTAAACTATGTATTTTGGATACTACCTAAGGGTTTATCTAAACCTAATGCTAAGGTAATTGACTAATGTTATATCCTAAGGTGTTAAATTTTAATTTCCTATGATCTAACCTAAGTCATTAACCTATCCTAAACTATTGCTATGAATGGGAACCTAAGGGGTCGCAAGTGTTGGGCGGTGGTTTCTATGGAATTTAAGATGGGGATAAGGTTGAGGGGACAGGGAGTACTGCCAACTTTGGTGGAGGTTAATTTGGTTAGTGGGGGTATATGTGGCAGCACCTCTAAAAATGGAAACTCTTGTTTATTTTAATTTGGGGCTTGCCAACTTTGGCAAGCGGTGGCAATGGAGAATAGGTGGGAGAAATAGAGTTAATGCAATTAATTTACATTGGTTCTTGGGCTTGGATTACTTTGGGAGGCATGAAAATGGAATTTTGCTTGGTTTTTTATTTTTCATGCATTCCATTTTTTCTCTCTACATGTACACTCGGTTTTTGAACCAACAGTTTTTGCTTTGTTGCATGGCAATTTTGAAATTTTCAAATCTATTTTTGGTTCATCGGGAATATATAAGGCATGGAGAAGAAGTAGTATTTTTTTCGATCTTTTATGGAATATGAGGGAAGAGGAAGGCTCACCAGAGGTCTTCTTCGATTATTTTAACGACACTATAAGGCATGATAGGCCCTAACTATTAAAACCTTGCTTTCCATTAAATGTTTTTATTAAAAGAACTTTGTTCTAATGATTTACGTGCATTTTTACTTGCCTGGTAAAAAAAAATTTTTGTGGGTTTGTGTGAACTTGGATTTTTGGGTTAAATCTGGAGTTTTACTTGAAGTCTATGGGAACTTGTTTGCATTACATTCCATTCGTGGTGGATTTGTGAACATTTGAGCAAATCTAGAAACTTCACAGGGTTTTAAAGGGTTGAAATTGGTTATTGATTTCGATTTCTTTAGAAGTCTCTATCATGGAAATAGATATACCTATTCTCGTTAAGTTTAGAGTTCAAACAGTTTTTCCTTTTAAATTTCTAGAATCATATGAGTGGGATGAGTCTATTTGAATCGAAACTCATTCGGCAAATAGGACAGTGTTGTTTATGTATACTTGCTTATTACATTCACATTTTTACTTTATAGTTATTTTGTCTGTGAAAGAATTCGTGAACGGTTTGCTAGTATTACCCTATGAAACATGACTATTATAAGTTGCGTGATTTGGAAACATTGTATTTGGTTTAAGTTTGTACCTCCTCATGTGAAGGGGTTTGAAAGTTTTTAAATTCGTAGTACTGTGAGTAAGGCAATATATGGTTTAGTTACGTGTTTTTGTGAATAACCATGGTTTAGTTTTTTTTTTATCAATGTTCTCTATTCTAAATACAAAATTTAGAACTCACATCACATAACAATCATTCTTATAACAGTTACAGATTACCATATGCGGTGTATAAGTGGGAAGAGTATCTCCCATTAGTTGAATTTGCATACAACAATACGTATCATGCTTCTATTAAGATGGAACATTTTGAGGTAGTTTATGGAAGAAAATGTAGAACCCTATTAGTTGGGTGAGGATAGAGAAGTAATTGGACTTGAAATCCTTATGGAAATGGAACAACAAGTTAAAATGATTCATGAACACTTGAAAGAAGCAACAAATAGACATAAGAGTTATGTTGATTTAAAGTGGGTTGATCAAAAATTTGAACTTGGTGAAAAGGTTTTTCTTCATGTCAAACCAAGAAAGAGTTCTATAACTCTTGGTAAGGTTGCCAAGTTATCACCACGTTTTGTGGGACCTTTTGAAATCGTTGAAGTAATCAACCCCATACCTTATTGATTAGCATTACCACATGCTTTGTCACGAATGCATGATCTTTTTCATATTTCTTTGCTTAAGAAATATGTTTTAGATTTATCACATATTGGAATTACTTACAGTCCAAGATCTAAGAATAATCATGGTTAAACCCACTTGAGTGCTGAAACTCACCGGTTGCATTTGAGAAATCGTGAAATAAGACAATGTAAGGTCCAAAGTGGAACCAGTTTAATGAAGAAAGTGCAACTTGGGAAAATATGGAAGATATGAAAAATGCTTTTCCTTTTATTTTTGAACAGAACTAAATTTGTTGGTGATAAAAAAAAGAGATTTTATCTTTTACATGACATTAAATAAGCCTTTTGGGAAAACACTTATTCAATTTGAGTAACCAGTAATATGATCTCGATTTACGGAACTATAAAGTTTGAAATAGTTGATTTTGATAAGTAAGTAAAAGAATTGACTGCCCATAAGGAATTTAAAGGTTGTAATCATCGGGATGATGATTTTGTTAGAGGGAAGCATGTAACACCCGAATTGTTGTTATTTCCTCCTTTACATTCAAGCATTGATATGTGATTTTCCCTTATGAGGATATGTTCTTTCGATTATAGGAAGTCATGCTTGATTTGGTTATGTTTTTTCTACTCTTGAGATCTTTGATTGAACCTGGAATATGCTTGTATTCATTTTCTCTCATTTCTCACATGTGAGTGCTCTATGACTTCTAGAAGATTGTAAACTTAGCTATCTCTACAACTTGTCCTTGGATCATTTACATTAATCTAAGGGATGTTTTAAATATATTCGGAATGAACAATTATGTGTTGGCATTTCATGAATTAATAAGTCCTGGACTAAACTTAGAATGTACAAGTTCTTTTTATTCTCCTTCATATGAAAATATTTCTAGTTGTGGAAAGTTTTGTTGGATTCTTGAAATTGACCTGACGGAGTCATTGTAATCGAATTTTGGTTTAATCCATTTATGGCTAACAAGAGAACCGGACTTAAGCAGGTAAGTGATATTGTTGTTCCGATATAAAGCTATCTTACTTGATGGAAAATCAGAATCTAATCTGGAACGTAATATTCTATTGAAATTCGAAAGGTGATTTCAACCTAATCTGAAGTTTGGCGTAAACATGAATGCGGAAAGGTTACTAGTTATTAATTTAAACTAGAACTGTTATTGTAAGGTTTGTCAATCTAACCTAGTTCCTAAACTATGTATTTTGGATACTACCTAAGGGTTTATCTAAACCTAATGCTAAGGTAATTGACTAATGTTATATCCTAAGGTGTTAAATTTTAATTTCCTATGATCTAACCTAAGGCATTAACCTATCCTAAACTATTGCTATGAATGGGAACCTAAGGGGCCGAAAGTGTTGGGCGGTGGTTTCTATGGCATATAAGATGGGGATAAGGTTGAGGGGACTAGGAGTACTACCAAATTTTGTGGAGGTTAATTTGGTTAGTGAGGGTATATGTGGCAGCACCTCTAAAAATGGAAACTCTTGTTTATTTTAATTTGGGGCTTGCCAACTTTAAGTGGCAATGGCAATGGAGAATAGGCGGGAGAAATAGAGTTAATGAAATTAATTTTCATCTGTTCTCAAGCTTGGATCACTTTGGGAGGCATGCAAATGGAATTTTGCTTGGTTGTTTCTTTTTCATGCATTCCATTTTTGCTCTACATGTACACTGGTTTTTCGAACCAGCAGTTTTTGCTTTGTTGCATGGCAATTTTGAAAGTTTCAAATCTATTTATGGTTCTTGGGGAATATATAAGGCATGGAGGAAGCGGTATTTTGTTTTTTGATCTTTTATGGAATAGGAGGGAAGAGGCAGGCTCATCCAAAGGTCTTCTTCGATTATTTTAGTGACACTATCAGGCATGATAGGCCCTAACTATTAAAACCATGCTTTCCATTAAATGTTTTTATTAAGAGAACTCATTCGATGATTTATGTGCATATTTGCTTGCACGGTAAAAATTAATTTTGTACGTTTGTGTGAACTTGGATTTTGGGTTAAATTTGGATTTTTACTTGAATCTGTGGGAACTTGTTTGATTACATTCCATTCATGGTGGATTTGCAAACATTTGAGCAAATATGGAAACTTCACAGGATTTTAAATGGTTGAAATTGGTTATTGATTTCGATTTCTTTGAGTCTCTATCATGGAAATAGATCTACATGTTCTCGTTAAGTTTGGAGTTTGAACAATTGTTCCTTTTAAATTTCTAGAATCATATGAGTGGGTTAAGTCTATTTGAATCGAAACTCGTTTGGAAAATGGAACAGTGTTGTTTATGTATACTTGCTTATTACATTCATTTTTTTACTTTATAGTTATTTGGTCCGTGAATGAATTCTTGAATGGTTTTCTGGTATTACCTGTGAAACTTGATCTGCTATAAGTTGCGTGATTTGGAAACATTGTATTTGGTTTAAGTTTGTACCTCCTCATGCGAAGGAGTTTGAATGTTTTTAAGTTCACAGTGTATTGTGAGTAAGGCAGTATATGGTTTAGTTTCTTTTTTTTGTGAATAACCATGAGTATTAGTAATACGGTTATGCAGAGGAAAAGTACTTGGATGAGTTGTGTTTTTCTAGCAAATTATGGGTTGATCTTGGAAAAACATTAATAGGAAATTATGTTTAATATTTTGGGTAGATAAGACTATGTTTAATGTTTACCTTTAACATGATTGTGAAATCTAGTTCTTAAGGCCGTATTAAATGATCATGGAAAACTCTTTTCCAATCTGAATTAAAAGTCAACAAGTTTTAACAATGTCCAGATATTACATGCACTTTTGAAGTTGGAATTAGGTTTTAATGTTTTGAATGCAACTAAAAGATCTATTTTATTCTGAGTGATAATGTATAATTCATTACTATGATATGAATAGTATGGATTTCGGGTATTGTTGAATCTGTATTTCGAATATGATTATTAATATATTGTATATGCATTTTTGTTTAGTGTCTTGTAATAAAATAACAACTAAACAAAGGCAACGGTTTAACGATTCAATCTTCGATTATTTGGTAAATAAGGATAATGTGAAGCTACCTAACTTGATTTTAAACTCGAATGGTTCGAGTTTTTGCAGAAATGTAGGTTGTTTCATTTGGATCGGGATTATAGTCTGAGTTCTGATTGGTTTGTAATGTTTTATGTTAAAAGTTGTTATTGGCTTTTACTGGATGCATAGTTGTAGATCATGTAGGGATCTATTGGCAAACCAATACGATGGCTCTACCTGAGCCAAGCTAATGGGTGAACTTAAGTGTTAGAACTACTCGTCTTCTCCTTCCTTGTTGGACTAATGATTATTTATTACTCCTTGGAAGTTTGATGTCTTTCTAAACTCAATTACAATAGTGTTTTGATCTTCTCTATTTTCTCTCTCTGAGCTGAAAAGGAAAATTGTGAAAGGGTTTTAAAAATAAGAAAGTTTTAATACTCTCTTTTGAATGCTAGTGTGCTCTTCCTTAGAATTCTATAAGGAACTCAAACAAGAAGGTTATGAGATGACTTGATTGTTATATTAAGTGGAAAGAAATAGTAGGAGGTGGGATCCTAACCTTGAAGACTCCTTTCATTTTATAGCAAAGTGTTAAGATCTTGTTTTAGACTTACTAATTGCTATTCATTTTGTAAAAAGGGAATTCAAAGTAGTTACTATCTTGCATACTTTTCATTGATTGAAAATCAAGTATAATGAGATGAAGGATAGATTGGTAGGAGAAATTACAGGTGGCGGTTAATCCATCCCTTATGTTTTAATTGCTTTTGTATGAACCTGTTTGGATGAATACTTTAAATGGTTTATTTTTTAAATAGAAGTTGATCAAATCATGATATACAACTTTGTTTCATCTTTTCGGATGGCAAGGTTCTTAATAAACAGAATGTTCCTTCTTACTTTCTTGCATGAAATGAGATGATTCATCCGAAATAGATTAAGTTGAAATTATTTATGAAACTTAAGTTATGATATGAGTTGTATTATAAATGTAAGGAAAGTAAAACCTAGAGTAGATTACGTTATGAATTACTGGAATCAATTACACTTTTAATTCAGGGAAGGTAGTATAGAATATACATCTGTCCACTTTTGTTTTAAACATTGTACTAAGACTTTTCTTATTTTGACATTACTTAAAGCTTAGAGAGTATGAAGTAATTGTTGGCATTAAAACAGGGTTGTTTAATTGAAACAATTAGTGGAATGTAATTATTTCAAGGATTAGTGACTATCATGCTCAGTTCATGAACCGACCCCGTGCATAGTATTTTTGCAGATGGACTTCGTAAGTGGTAAAGGAAGGCAAATTCTTATATGATGCATAGACTACTCTAAGTTGATTCTTATGAAGAATTCTTATTTGATTTCTAAATTGTATTGTGAAAAGAAAAGTTATCTTTTTGTTTGAAGGATATTATCCTTAAGTATGCTTAAAATGCATAAGTTGTAATTGTATGGGTTTGGAAATGAATGGAAAAGTGAAAAATTACTTAAGTTAATTTTTAAAATTTTCTTGTTTGGGATGATCTTTTTATTATCTTTATGATTGAATGTGTATTCTTATTGATATTATACAATGGAACTTAGATGAATTTCCTAAGTAAGCCATAGCTAATTAAGTGGTTGAATACTACATTCTTGATTAAGTGAATCATTATAACTTATGATGTGATTTAAAAGCGTAACACAAATCACTTTGTAATTACAAGGACCATTGAGGGTGGGTAAATCCCTAAAATATATCTATAAAGAGGAAGAGGACCTTCCTCTCTTATAATGAAATAAATATAAAAATAATATATGATAATAATTCCCTAAGACTTAATGGTACTAAGTCTCGATATATATGTCAACCTAATAGGTAGTTACATTTCCTTCATTGGATAAGTTATTTAAAATAATTGAACATAAATAGTTGTTGTCTTGTTTTCGGATAATGGGTTGTTAGGTCCCAACTAACAACCTAGAAGCAACCTTAAGTTAATTAATATCTTTTTGAATAACCGAATCCTAATTCAAAAGGGAACTTAAAAGAATGTTGGACCCAAGGTTTGGGTGGGTTGTCATAGTATGTAGTCTTTTAACCCAAACATAACTTAACGTAAGTAAATTCTTAGAGGTATGTACATATTTTCGAGGATGTTCCGTAGGATGTTGGCACACGTCAACTACAAGGTTGTACCTTCGAGAAGATTAGGATCTTCTCTAGGATACAACAATGTAGATGACATGTGGTAACACCCATCTACATTGATCGCTGAGATTTACACACTTTAAAATTGATCAAGATTTCTCTCATGGTAAGATCTTGGTTAGGTCTTTAATCGGATATGAGATAGCCCTTTGAGATTTAGGGTACCTGGCACAAGGGGTTAACTCAAAGTTGACCAAAGATGCCAATTTAGCCTTAGTCTTTGAGAGCTTCTTCATATCATGACTTAAGATGTTAATCCAAACCAAAGTGAGACCTTGGGTAAGGGGACTGATGGAAGTTAGTGTAAGACATTCTATATAACAATAGAGTAGGGTGAAGGACATATTCTAGATTGACAAGTATGCCGTCAAGGAATAAGTTATACGAACAGTATGTTCTAAATCTTTGGCCAAAGTATCGTAAGCTGTTGATTGTGTTGTCCTATGTCACCAAGTCTAAGGATCGTGATGCCGATGAGTATTGGTAACAATTACTCAGTTAGGTTCCTTGGACAGATCACTCAAAACCTGGAATAGGGTAAGAGAACCAAGAATATGAAGTATTCAGTAGAACACTTCAAAATCAATGTTACACATGAATAGATCGGTAGCTCACCGAGTCATGAAATGAATACATCGGTGGTAAACCGAGTCATTACAGCTGCATATGGTAATATCGGATTATATTAGATAGAGATCCTAGAATGATGTCAAGATTTTGGCAAATGCTTAATGCAGCTCTTGGAACTAAACTGAACTTCACTTCTGCGTATCATCCGGAAACAGATGGACAAACTGAAAGAGTAAATAGAGTGTTAGAGGATATGTTATGGATGTATTGCATGGATCAGTAGTATAAGTGGGAAGAGTACCTCCCATTAATTGAATTTGCATACAACAATACGTATCATACTTTTCTTAAGATGGCACCTTTCGAGGCACTTTATGGATGAAAATGTAGAACCCTTGTTAGTTGGGACATCATTTAGGATAGAGAAGTAATTGGACTTGAAATCCTTACGGAAATGGAACAAGAAGTTAAAATGATTCATGAACACTTGAAAGAAGCAATAGATAGAGAGAAGAGTTATCATGATTTAAAGCGGGTTCATCGAAAATTTGAACTTGGTGAAAAGGTTTTTCTTCATGTCAAACCAAGAAAGAGTTCTATAAATTTTGGCAAGGATGCCAAGTTATCACCACATTTTGTGGGACCTTTTGAAATCGTTGAAGTAATCAACCCCGTAGCTTATCGATTAGCATTACCACCGCTTTGTCACGAATGCATGATGTTTTCCATATTTCTTCACTTAAGAAATACATTTCAGATTTATCACATGTGTTAAATTGAATTCCTTGCATGTTATTTCCTCCTTTGCATTCAAGCGTTGATATGTGATTTTCCCTTATGAGGATATGTTCTGATTATAGGAAGTCATGCTTGATTTGGTTATGTCTTTTCTCTCTTGAGATCTTTGATTGAACTGGAATATGCTTGGATTCATTTTCTTTCATTTCTCGCATGTGAGTGCAATCGACTTCGGAAGATTGTAAACTTATCTATCTCTATGACTCATCCTTGGATCAATTACATTGATCCAAGGGATGTTTTAAATATATTCGGAATGAACAATTATGTATTGACATTTCATGAATTAATAAGTCGGACTGAACTTAGAATATATAAGTTCTTTTTATTCTCCTTCATATGAAAATATTTTCGGTTGTGGAAAGTTTTGTTGGATTTTGAAATTGACCCTGAGGTCATCAGTAATCAAATTTTGGTTTAAGCCATTTATGCTAAGGAAGAACCTAGACTTAAGCCGGGTAAGTGATATTGTTTTTTTGATCTAAAGCTATCTTACTTGATGCAAAATCTAGAATCTAATCTGGAACGTAATATTCTGTTGAAATTTTGAAAGGTGATTTCAACCTAATCTAAGTTTGGCGTAAACATGAATTTGGAAAGGTTACTAGTTATTAATTTAAACTAGAACATGTTATTGCAAGGTTGGTCAATCTAACCTAGTTCCTAAACTATGTATTTTGGATACTACCTAAGGGTTTATCTAAACCTAATGCTAAGGTAATTGACTAATGTTATATCCTAAGGTGTTAAATTTTAATTTCCTATGATCTAACCTAAGTCATTAACCTATCCTAAACTATTGCTATGAATGGGAACCTAAGGGGTCACAAGTGTTGGGCGGTGGTTTCTATGGAATTTAAGATGGGGATAAGGTTGAGGGGATAGGGAGTACTACCAACTTTGGCGGAGGTTAATTTGGTTAGTGGGTATATGTGGTAAGCACCTCTAAAAATGGAAACTCTTGTTTATTTTAATTTGGGGCTTGCCAACTTTGGCGGGTGGTGGCAATGGAGAATAGGTGGGAGAAATGGAGTTAATGCAATTAATTTGCATGGTTTCTTGAGCTTGGATTACTTTGGGAGGCATGCAAATGGAATTTTTCTTGGTTGTTTCATTTTTCATGCATTCCATTTTTCACTCTGCATGTACACTGGTTTTTCGAACCAACAGTTTTTGCTTCGTTGCATGGCAATTTTGAAAGTTTCAAATCTATTTCTGGTTCGTGGGGAATATATAAGGCATGGAGGAAGCAGTATTTTTTTTTTTGATCTTTCGTGGAAAAGGAGGGAAGAGGCAGGCTCAGCCAGAGGTCTTCTTCGATTTTTTTAGCGACACTATCAGGCATGATAGGCCCTAACTATTAAAACCTTGCTTTCCATTAAATGTTTTTATTAAATGAACTCTGTTCTAATGATTTATGTGCATTTTTGCTTTCCTGGTAAAAATGATTTTTGTGGGTTTGTGTGAACTTGGATTTTTGGGTTAAATCTAGAGTTTTACTTGAAGTCTGTGGGAACTTGTTTGCATTACATTCCATTCGTGGTGGATTTGTGAACATTTGAGCAAATCTGGAAACTTCACAGGGTTTTAAATGGTTAAAATTGGTTATTGATTTTGATTTCTTTAGAAGTCTCTATCATGGAAATAGATCTACCTGTTCTCGTTAAGTTTGGAGTTGAACAGTTGTTCCTTTTAAATTTCTAGAATCATATGAGCTGGGTTGAGTCTATTTGAATCGAAACTTGTTCGAAAAATGGAACAAGTGTTGTTTATGTATACTTGCTTATTACATTCACATTTTTACTTTATAGTTATTTGGTTTGTGAATGAATTCGTGAATGGTTTGCTGGTATTACCTGTGAAACTTGACTGTTATAAGTTGTGTGATTTGGAAACATTGTATTTGGTTTAAGTCTGTACCTCCTCATGCGAAGGGGTTTGAATGTTTTTAAGTTCACAGGTACTGCGAGTAAGGCAAGTATATGGTTTAGTTGCTTGTTTTTGTGAATAACCATGAGTATTAGTAATACGGTTATGCACAGGAGGAAAAGTACTTGGATGAGTTGTGTTTTTCTAGTGAATTCTTGGTTGATCTTGGAAAAGCATTAATAGGAAATTATGTTTAATATTTTTGGATAGATAAGACTATGTTTAATGTTTACCTTTGACATGATTGTGAAATCTAGTTCTTAAGGCCGTATTAAATGATGGTGGAAAACTCTTTTCGAATCCGACTTAAAAGTCGACAAGTTTTATCAATGTCCAGTTATTACATGCCCTTTTGAAGTTGGAATTAGGGTTGTAATGTTTTGAATGCAACTAAAAGATCTATTTTATTCTGGACTGATAATGCATAATTCATTACTATGATATGAATAGTATGGATTTTGGGTATTGTTGAATCTGTATTTCGAATATGATTATTAATACTGTATATGCATTTTTGTTTAGTGTCTTGTAATAAAATAGCAACTGAACAGTGCAATGGTTCAAATGATTCAGTCTTTGATTATTTGGTAAATGAGGGTAATGTGAAGTTACCCTAACTTGATTTTAAACTCGAATGGTTCGAGTCTTTGAAGAAATGTAGGTTGTTTCATTTGGATCGGGATTATAGTCTGAGTTTTGATTGGTTTGTAACGTTTTATGTTAAAAGTTGTTATTGGCTTTTATTGGATGTATAGTTGTAGATCCTGTAGGGATCTATTGGCAAACCAATAAGATGGCTCTACCTGACCGAGCTAATGGGTGAACTTAAGTGTTAGAACTACTCGTCTTCTCCTTCCTTGTTGGACTAATGAATGTTTATTACTCCTTGGAAGTTTGATGTCATTCTAAACTTGATTATAATAGTGTTTTGATCTTCTCTATTTTCTCTCTATGAGCTAAAAAGGAAAATTGTGAAAGGGTTTTAAAAATAAGAAAGTTTTAATACTCTCTTTTTGAATGTTAGTGTGCTCTTCCTTAGAATTCTATAAGGAACTCAAACAGTAAGGTTATGAGATGACTTGACTGTTATATTAAGTTGAAAGAAATAGTAGGAGGTGGGATCCTAACCTGGAAGACTCCTTTCATTTTATAGCAAAGTGTTAAGATCTTGTTTTAGACTTATTGTTTGCTATTCTTTTTGCAAAAAGGGAATTCAAGTAGTTAATGTCTTGCATACTTTTCATTGATTGAAAATCAAGTATAATGAGATGGAGGATAGATTGGTAGGAGAAATTGTAGGTGGTAGTTAATCCATCCCTTCTGTTTGAATTGCTTTTGTATGAACCTATTTGGATGAATACTTTAAATGGTTTAGTTTTTAAATAGAAGTTGATCAAATCATGATATACATTGTTTCAGCTTTTTTGGATGGTTAGGTACTTAATAAACATAATGTTCCTTCTTACTTTCTTGCATGAAATGAGATGATTCATCAAAATAGATTAAGTTGAAATTATTTATGAAACTTAAGTTATGATATGAGCTGTATTATAAATGTAAGGAAAGAAAAACCAGAGTAGATTACGTTATGAATTAATTACTGGAATCAATTACACTTTTAATTTAGGTAGGTAGTATAGAATATACATCCTGTCCACTTTTTTTTAAAAAGTGTACTAAGACTTTTCTTATTTTGACATTACTTAAAGCTTAGAGAGTATGAAGTAATTGTTGGCATTATAATAGGGTTGTTTAATTGAAACAATTAGTGGAATGCAATTATTTTAAGGATTAGTAACTATCATGCTCTTAGTTCATTGAACCGACTGTGCTAGTAATTTTTGCAGATGGACTTCGTAAGTGGTAAAGGAAGGAAAATCTTATATGATGCATGACTGCTCTAAGTTGATTCTTATGAAGAATTTTGATTTGATTTCTAAATTGTATTGTGAAAAGAAAAGTTATCTTTTTTTTGTTTGAAGGATATTATCCTAAAGTATGCTTAAAATGCATAAGTTGTAATTGTATGGGTTTGAAATGAATGGAAAAGTGAGAAATTACTTAAGTTAATTTTGTAAATTATCTTGTTTGGGATGATCTTTTTATTATCTTTATGATTGAATGTGTATTCTTATTGATATTATACAATGGAACTTAGATGAATTTCCTAAGTAAGCCATAGCTAATTAAGTGGTTGAATACTACATTCTTGATTAAGTGAATCATTATAACTTATGATGTGATTTAAAACTGTAATACAAATCACTGTAATTACAAGGAACATTGAGGGTGGGTTAATCCCTAAAATGTATCTATGAAGAGGAAGAGGACCTTCCTCTCTTATAATGAAATAAATATAAAAGGAATATATGATAATAAATCCCTAAGACTTAATGGTACTAAGTCTGATATATATATCAGCCTAACAGGTTGTTACACTTCCTTCATTGGATAAGTTATTTAAAATAATTGAACATAAATAGTTGTTGTCCTGTTTTTGGATAATGGGTTGTTAGGTCCCAACTAACAACCTGGAAGCAACCTTAAGTTAATTAAGATCTTTTTGAATAACTAAATCCTAATTCAAAAGGGAACTTAAAAGAATGTTGGACCCAGGGTTTGGGTGGGTTGTCATAATATGTAGTCTTTTAACCCAAACATAACTTAACGTAAGTAAATTCTTGGAGGTATGTACATCTTTTTCGAGGTTGTTCCATAGGATGTTGACACACGTCAACTGCAAGGTTGTACCTTGAGAAGATTAGGATCTTCTCGAGGATACAACAATGCAGATGACATGTGGTAACACCCTTCTATGCATTGATCGTTGAGATTTACACACTTTGAACTTGATCAAGATTTCTCTCTGGGACTGGTTAGGACCATAATTAGGATATGAGGTAGCCCTTTGAGATTCAGGGTACCTTGGCACATGGGGTTAACTCAGGTTGACCCAGTATGCCAATTTACCCTTAGTCTTTGAGAGCTTCTTCATATCATGACTTAAGATGTTAATCGAACTAGAGTGAGACCTTGGGTAAGGGGACTGACGGAAGTCAGTGTAAGACATTCTATATAACAATAGAGTGGGGTGAAGGATGTATTCTGGATTGATGAGTATGCCATCAAGGAATAAGTAATATGAACAATATGTTCTAAATCTTTGGCCAAAGTATCGCAAGTTGTTGATTGCGTTGTCCTATGTCACCTAGTCTAAGGATCATGATGCCGATGAGTATTGGTAACAATTATTCAGTTAGGTTCCTTGGATAGATCACTCAGAACCTGAGAATAGGGTAAGAGAACCAAGAATATGAAGTATTAGTAGAACACTTCAAACTCAATGTTACGCATGAATAGATCGGTAGTTCACCGAGTCATGAAATGAATAGATCGGTGGTAAACCGAGTCATTACAGCTGCATATGGTAATCTATTATAAGAATGATTGTTATGTGATGTGAGTTCTAAATTATGTATTTAGAATAGAGAACATTGATAAATTAAAAAAAAAAAAAAATTCCTTGTTTCTAAAGTCTTAAAATGGGAATGTTACATCTTGGTATCAGAGCTGAAGGTTGCAGCTCTTGGACCTATTGTGTCCATAATCTGATAAAAACTTGGATTTTCTTGTAACAAAAATGGTTAGAACAAGGGGGAACATTGTGAATAATGCTCCACCTGATGAAGGAGCAGCAACAACCCAAAAACTTGATGAGATCCTTGCTTGCCCTGTTGGACACAAGAGATCATTTGGCTGTACTTGAACAACAAGTGATGGGAAATGAGGAGGAAGAAGAAGCTGGTAATAACAATCAGCCACCTCTGAGGACAACCCCAATGTGGGTGTTGGTAATAACAATGGTAATGTACCTGTCCAACCAGAAAACAAAAAGGCAAGGTTGGTAGTGGAACTCACTAATGATATAAAAAGGATAAGTCCACCTAAATTTGATGGCACCACATTAGGAGATGGAGCTGAGAATTGGCTCAAGTGAAATGGAGAAGTACTTTGCAATAAGAAACTTCTAGAGGAAACCAAAGCTATTTGGGGAGCATATCAGCTTTCCCATGAAGCATCTTCATGGTGGGACAGCCGTAAGGATGAGTTAAATATTGATGAAACTAACATCACTTGGGATCAATTTAAAGGTTATTTTAGGCAACGTTGGCTGCCACAACTTTATTATGATCAGAAAATGACAGAATTTCAGAACTTATCCCAAGGAAAGCTAACTATAACTGAGTATTGGGAGTGATTTATGAAACTCCTCAAGTATGTACCTCAGTATCAAACTGATGAGAAGTTAGAATATGAAAATTTATCATGGGGTTGAATCCCATTATTGGGGGAGAGGTTGATGTTCACAGCCCAACCACTATGGAAGGGGTTGTTGAAAAATCCATAAGGCAGGAACATAAATTAAAAGCTATTTCTGCTCATAAAGAGGAAGTGCGGAAGAAAATTCCAAACTCTTCTTCAGCTTCTCTTGCACCCAAGAAGGGACCATGGAAAAATTTTGGTAACAAAAATAAGTTTTCAGCTGATAATAATAAGAAAACAACAATGAACAAACTGCGCTTGGAAATGCAAGGAATAATTTTGCCAAGAATAATAATGGGAAGAAGTCTTATGGAGGTCAACATGATAAATTTAAGGTTGGAAATAATTTTGAGCCTAAAAAGGGACCTGTAGGAGGCTACTATAATTGTGGCAAAGATCATTACGCAAATCAATGTCCTTTGAAGAAGGATGATCATAATCAGCAGCACAAGATACATGCTGTAGTAGTTGACAAGCAAGCTGAAAAGTAAGCTACACCTATTGAAGTTCCTGGTAAGTTATTTGGCATACCTATAACTATTATTTTTGATACGGGAGCTACTGAATGTTTTATTTCTAGTAAACTTGCTTCAAAACTTAAAAGAAAAGATGGAAAAATGGATAAATCATGGACTGTACATTATGGTAATAATTTTATTCATACAGTTAGTATGTGTCTTTTTGGGGCAGTCCTTGACTTACCTAGCTTTTCCACTGAAGTTGATCTCTATGTTGCACCTTTGGGATCTTATGACATTGTCATTGGTGTTAATTGGTTAGCTGAGCATAAAGAAAAAGTGGACTACTTTGAAAAACATATAAGATGTTTAGATGATCTGCAAAAAACAATAGAGATTCAAGGTGTAAAATGAGAAATTTCAGTTAGGAAATTGTCAGCTATGCAACTTAAAAAGGCCAAAAATAAAGGTTGTACCTTGTATGTGGTAAAAATATCTGAATCTATAGAAGAAAACAATGATTTCATGGAACATTACCCATTGTTACTAGAATTTAGTGACGTATTTCGGAAGAATTACCGGGTTTACCACCCAAAAGGGAGTTTGACTTCACCATTGAAATCAAACCGGGTACAGAACCTATTTCTAAAGCACCTTATCGAATGACTACCACAGAATTAGTTGAGCTTAAGGCTCAATTGCAAGAAATTTTGTCTAAAGGCTTGATTAGACCAAGTGTTTCACCTTGGGGAGCACCAAGTGATATTTGTGAAAAAGAAAGATGGAACACTTAGATTGTGTATTGATTATAGATGTTAAACAAAGCAACAGTCAAAAATAGATACCCACTTCCTAGAATTGATGATTTATTTGATCAGATGCATGGAGCATCGGTATATTCCAAGATAGATCTTCGATCTGGATATCATCAATTAAGAATTAAGGATGAAGATATTCATAAAACAACTTTCAGGACAAGGTATGGGCATTATGAGTTCACGGTTTTACCCTTTGGATTAACTAATGCACTGCAACTTTTATGAACTTAATGAACAATATCTTTCAAGAATACTTGGACAAGTTTGTGCTTGTATTCTTGGATGACATTCTCATATATTCTAAAAGTGTTGAGGAGCATCAGAGCACTTGAAAATAGTTTTGGAAATTCTGAGAAAGAGAAGGTTATATGGTAAGTTGTCCAAATGTTCTTTCTTTGATACCAAAGTTCATTATTTGGGTCATGTTATAAGTAAGAATGGGATTGTTGTAGATCCATCTAAAATAGTGGCTATAACCGAGTGGCCTGCACCAAAGAATGTACATGAAGTAAGAAGCTTCATGGGCCTTGCTGGTTATTATAGAAAATTTGTTAAAGATTTTTCTAAGGTGGCTGCACCAATAACTTCATTGCAGAAAAAGGATAAGAAATTTGTTTGGAATGATAAATGTGAATCTACTTTTATAAATCTGAAAAGTCAGTTGACTTCAACACCTATTTTGGCTATACCTGATCCTAATGGAGACTTTACTATTGTAACGGATGCATCCAGGGAAGGCCTTGGAGGTATTTTGTTACAAAATGATCATGTTATAGCTTATGAAAGTAGAAAACTTAAGTTACATGAGTTGAATTATGCTCCACATGATTTAGAGCTTGCTGCCATAGTTCATGCACTTCAAGTTTGGAGGCATTATTTACTTGGTAAACCTTTTGAGTTGAAAACTGATCATCTTGGGCTGAAGTACATTTTCACTCAGCCAAATCTGAATGCAAGACAACGAAGGTGGTTAGAGTTTTTGTCTCAATATGATTTTGATATAAGTTACATCAAAGGAAAAGAGAATAGAGTAGCAGATGCTCTAAGTCGTAGGAAGCACATTTATGCTCTTATAACATTAAGAACTCAGTTTAAAGATGAAGTAAAAAGTGCAATGGAATCTGATTCATACTTTCAAGCAAGTAAAAATAGCGCTTGCTGTAGATCCAAAAGATGAAAGGTATAAAGGTTTTCATTTTGACAATGAAGGAATCTTACGTTATGAAAATAGAGTATACATACCTTTGCTTAATGATTTGAGAAAGAAATTGTTAGCTGAATTTCACAATTCACCCTTTTCTAGACACCCAGGTATTACTAAAATGCTTGCTGATATAAAACAACAATATTTCTAGAAGGGAATGAAAAAGATGTTGTTAATTTTGTGACTCATTGTCTTGAATGTCAGCATGTGAAAGTGGAACATATGCACCCGGCTGGTTTATTATATCCCCATAGCATACCGCAATACAAATGGAAAGTAATAAGCATGGATTTCATACAAGGGTTGCCTATGTCAAGAAATAAACATGATGTTATTTTAGTAGTTGTTGATAAACTAACAAAAGTAGCTCATTTTATTGTTGGAAATCTAAAGGATGATTCTCTATTTTAGCTAAAATATTTGTACATGAAATTTTCAGATTACATGGAGTACCTGAATTGATTATATCAGATAGAGATCCTAGAATGACGTCAAGATTTTGGCAAACGCTTAATGCAGCTCTTGGAACTAAACTAAACTTCAGTTCTGCGTATCATCCGAAGAAATGGATGGATAGACTGAAAGAGTAAATCAAGTGTTAGAAGATATGTTACGGATGTATTGCATGGATCAACAGTATAAGTGGGAAGAGTATCTCCCATTAGTTGAATTTGCATACAACAATACATATCATGCTTCTCTTAAGATGGCACCTTTCGAGGCACTTTATGGAAGAAAATGTAACCCCTGTTAGTTGGGACAACATTGAGGATAGAGAAGTAATTGGACCTGAAATCCTTACGGAAATGGAACAACAAGTTAAAATGATTCATGAATGCTTGAAAGAAGTAGTAGATAGACAGAAGAGTTATGTTGATTTAAAGTGGGTTGATCGAAAATTTGAACTTGGTGAAAAGGTTTTTCTTCATGTCAAACCAAGAAAGAGTTCTATAACTTTTGGCAAGGCTGCCAAGTTATCACCTTGTTTTGTGGGACCTTTTGAAATCGTTGAAGTAATCAACCCCATAGCTTATCGATTAGCATTACCACCTACTTTGTCACGAATGCATGATGTTTTCCATATTTCTTTGCTTAAGAAATACATTTTAGATTTATCACATGTGTTAAATTGGAATTCCTTGCAGAGGTCCAAGACCTAAGAATAATCATGGTTAAACCCACTGAGTGCTGAAACTCACCAGATTGCATTTGAGAAATCATGAAATAAGACAATGTAAGGTCCAAAGTGGGACCAGTTTAATGAAGAAAGTGCAACTTGGGAAAATGGAAGATATGAAAACTGCTTTTCCTTTTCTTT
The DNA here is from genome assembly GCA_018340775.1 of Taxus wallichiana var. yunnanensis. Lineage (NCBI taxonomy): Eukaryota > Viridiplantae > Streptophyta > Pinopsida > Cupressales > Taxaceae > Taxus > Taxus wallichiana. The sequence continues at coordinate 341,261,612 of CM031244.1, forward strand.
TTTAAAATAAACTAAATCTTTTGATGATAAAATGAGATTTTATCTTTTACATGACATTAAGTAAGCCAATTTTGGGCAAACACTTATTCAATTTGAGTAAACAAGTAATATGATACTTGATTTCGGAACTATAAAGTTTGAAATAGTTGATTTTGATAAGTAAGTAAAAGAATTGACTGACCATAAGGAATTTAAAGGTTGTAATCATCGGGATGATGATTCTTTTAGGAGGGAAGCATGTAACACCCTGAACTGTTGTTATTTCCTCCTTTGCATTCAAGTGTTGATATGTGATTTTCCCTTATGAGGATATGTTCTTTTGATTATAGGAAGTCATGCTTGATTTGGTTATGTCTTTTCTGCTCTTGAGATCTTTGATTGAACTGGAATATGCTTGGATTCATTTTCTTTCATTTCTCGCATGTGAGTGCAATCTGACTTTTCGGAAGATTGTAAACTTATCTATCTCTATGACTTCATCCTTGGATCAATTACATTGATCAAGGGATGTTTTAAATATATTCGGAATGAACAATTATGTATTGACATTTCATGAATTAATAAGTCTGGACTGAACTTAGAATATATAAGTTCTTTTTATTCTCCTTCATATGAAAATATTTCGGTTGTGGAAAGTTTTGTTGGATTCTTGAAATTGACCCTGGCAGGTCATTGCAATCAAATTTTGGTTTAAGCCATTTATGGCTAAGGAGAGAACTGGACTTAAGCCGTAAGGTAAGTGATATATTGTTTTCCGATCTAAAGCTATCTTACTTGATGCAAAATCTAGAATCTAATCTAGAACGTAATATTTTGTTGAAATTTTGAAAGGTGATTTCAACCTAATCTAAGTTTGGCATAAACATGAATCTGGAAAGGTTACTAGTTATTAATTTAAACTAGAACCTGTTATTGCAAGGTTGGTCAATCTAACCTAGTTCCTAAACTATGTATTTTGGATACTACCTAAGGGTTTATCTAAACCTAATGCTAAGGTAATTGACTAATGTTATATCCTAAGGTGTTAAATTTTAATTTCCTATGATCTAACCTAAGTCATTAACCTATCCTAAACTATTGCTATGAATGGGAACCTAAGGGGTCGCAAGTGTTGGGTGGTGGTTTCTATGGCATTTAAGATGGGGATAAGGTTGAGGGGACAGGAGTACTACCAACTTTGGTGGAGGTTAATTTGGTTAGTGGGGGGTATACGTGGAAGTACCTCTAAAAATGGAAACTCTTGTTTATTTTAATTTGGGGCTTGCCAACTTTGGTGGGCGGTGGCAATGGAGAATAGGTGGGAGAAATGGAGTTAATGCAATTAATTTGCATGGGTTCTCGAGCTTGGATTGCTTTGGGAGGCATGCAAATGGAATTTTTCTTGGTTGTTTCATTTTTCATGCATTCCATTTTTTGCTCTGCATGTACACTGGTTTTTCGAACCAGTAGTTTTTGCTTCGTTGCATGGAAATTTTGAAAGTTTCAAATCTATTTCTGGTTCGTGGGGAATATATAAGGCATGGAGGAAGTAGTATTTTTTTTTGATCTTTCGTGGAAAAGGAGGGAAGAGGCAGGCTCGACTAGATGTCTTCTTCGATTTTTTTAGTGACACTATCAGGCATGATAGGCCCTAACTATTAAAACCTTTCTTTCCATTAAATGTTTTTATTAAACGAACTCTGTTCTCGATGATTTATGTGCATTTTTTCTTGCCTAGTAAAAATTTTTGTGGGTTTGTGTGAACTTGGATTTTTGGGTTAAATCTGGAGTTTTACTTGAAGTTTGTGGGAACTTGTTTGCATTACATTCCATTCGTGGTGGATTTGTGAACATTTGAGAAAATCTGGAAACTTCATAGGGTTTTAAATGGTTTAAATGTTTAAATTGGTTATTGATTTTGATTTCTTTAGAAGTCTCTATCATGGAAATAGATCTACCTGTTCTCGTTAAGTTTGGAGTTTAAATAGTTGTTCCTTTTAAATTTCTAGAATCATATGAGTTGGGTTGAGTCTATTTGAATCGAAACTTGTTCGAAAAATGGAACAATGTTGTTTATGTATACTTGCTTATTACATTCACATTTTTACTTTATAGTTATTTGGTCTGTGAATGAATTCGTGAATGGTTTGCTGGTATTACCCTGTGAAACTTGACTATTATAAGTTGTGTGATTTGGAAACATTGTATTTGGTTTAAGTCTGTACCTCCTCATGAAGGGGTTTGAATGTTTTTAAGTTCAGTAGTATGTGAGTAAGGTAGTATATGGTTTAGTTGCTTGTTTTTGTGAATAACCATGAGTATTAGTAATATGGTTATGCACAGGAGGAAAAGTACTTGGATGAGTTGTGTTTTTCTGGTGAATTCTTGGTTGATCTTGGAAAAGCATTAATAGGAAATTATGTTTAATATTTTTGGATAGATAAGACTGTGTTTAATGTTTACCTTTGACATGATTGTGAAATCTAGTTCTTAAGGCCGTATTAAACGATGGTGGAAAACTCTTTTCGAATCCAACTTAAAAGTCGACAAGTTTTATCAATGTCCAGTTATTACATGCCCTTTTGAAGTTGGAATTAGGGTTGTAATGTTTTGAATGCAACTGAAAGATCTATTTTATTCTGGACTGATAATGCATAATTCATTACTATGATATGAATAGTATGGCTTTTGGGTATTGTTGAATCTGTATTTAGAATATGATTATTAATATTGTATATGCATTTTTGTTTAGTGTCTTGTAATAAAATAGCAACCAAACAGTGCAATGGTTCAAATGATTCAGTCTTTGATTATTTGGTAAATGAGGGTAATGTGAAGTTACCCTAACTTGATTTTAAACTCGAATGGTTTGAGTCTTTGAAGAAATGTAGACTGTTTCATTTGGATCGGGATTATAGTCTGAGTTTTGATCGGTTTGTAATGTTTTATGTTAAAAGTTGTTATTGGCTTTTATTGGATGTATAGTTGTAGATCTGTAGGGATCTATTGGCAAACCAATAAGATGGCTCTACCTGACCCGAGCTAATGGGTGAACTTAAGTGTTAGAACTACTCATCTTCTCCTTCCTTGTTGGACTAATGAATGTTTATTACTCCTTGGAAGTTTGATGTCATTCTAAACTTGATTACAATAGTGTTTTGATCTTCTCTGTTTTCTCTCTCTGAGCTGAAAAGGAAAATTGTGAAAGGGTTTTAAAAATAAGAAAGTTTTAATACTCTCTTTTTGAATGTTAGTGTGCTCTTCCTTAGAATTCTATAAGGAACTCAAACAGTAAGGTTATGAGATGACTTGACTATTATATTAAGTTGAAAGAAATAGTAGGAGGTGGGATCCTAACCTGGAAGACTCCTTTCATTTTATAGCAGTGTTAAGATCTTGTTTTAGACTTACTGTTTGCTATTCTTTTTGCAAAAAGGGAATTCAGTAGTTAATGTCTTGCATACTTTTCATTGATTGAAAATCAAGTAGAATGAGATGGAGGATAGATTGGTAGGAGAAATTGTAGGTGGCAGTTAATCCATCCCTTCTGTTTGAATTGCTTTTGTATGAACCTGTTTGGATGAATACTTTAAATGGTTTAGTTTTTAAATAGAAGTTGATCAAATCATGATATACACTATTTCAGCTTTTTTGGATGGTTAGGTACTTAATAAACAGAATGTTCCTTCTTACTTTCTTGCATGAAATGAGATGATTCATCCGAAATAGATTAAGTTGAAATTATTTATGAAACTTAAGTTATGATATGAGTTGTATTATAAATGTAAGGAAAGAAAAACCAGAGTAGATTATGTTATGAATTACTGGAATCAATTACACTTTTAATTTAGGGTAGGTAGTATAGAATATACATCCTGTCCACTTTTGTTTTAAACAGTGTACTAAGACTTTTCTTATTTTGACATTACTTAAAGCTTAGAGAGTATGAAGTAATTGTTGGCATTATAATAGGGTTGTTTAATTGAAACAATTAGTGGAATGCAATTATTTTAAGGATTAGTGCCTATCATGCTCAGTTCATTGAACTGACCCGTGCTAGTAATTTTTGCAGATGGACTTCGTAAGTGGTAAAGGAAGGAAAAATCTTATATGATGCATAGACTGCTCTAAGTTGATTCTTATGAAGAATTCTGATTTGATTTCTAAATTGTATTGTGAAAAGAAAAGTTATCTTTTTTTGTTTGAAGGATATTATCCTAAAGTATGCTTAAAATGCATAAGTTGTAATTGTATGGGTTTGGAAATGAATGGAAAAGTGAGAAATTACTTAAGTTAATTTTGTAAATTATCTTGTTTGGGATGATATTTTTATTATCTTTATGATTGAATGTGTATTCTTATTGATATTATACAATGGAACTTAGATGAATTTCCTAAGTAAGCCATAGCTAATTAAGTGGCTGAATACTACATTCTTGATTAAGTGAATCATTATAACTTATGATGTGATTTAAAACTGTAATACAAATCACTATAATTACAAGGAACATTGAGGGTGGGTTAATCCCTAAAATGTATCTATGAAGAGGAAGAGGACCTTCCTCTCTTATAATAATGAAATAAATATAAAAGGAATATATGATAATAAATCCTAAGACTTAATGGTACTTAATGGTACTAAGTATATATATATATATATATATATATATATATACCTAATAGGTTGTTACACTTCCTTCATTGGATAAGTTATTTAAAATAATTGAACATAAATAGTTGTTGTCTATTTTGGATAATGGGTTGTTAGGTCCCAACTAACAACCTGGAAGCAACCTTAAGTTAATTAAGATATTTTTGAATAACCGAATCCTAATTCAAAAGGGAACTTAAAAGAATGTTGGACCCGGGGTTTGGGTGGGTTGTCATAATATGTAGTCTTTTAACCCAAACATAACTTAACGTAAGTAAATTCTTGGAGGTATGTACATATTTTTGAGGTTGTTCCATAGGATGTTGACACACGTCAACTGCAAGGTTGTACCTTTGAGAAGATTAGGATCTTCTCGAGGATACAACAATGCAGATGACATGTGGTAACACCTTTCGCATTGATCGTTGAGATTTACACACTTTGAACTTGATCAAGATTTCTCTCCGGGACTGGTTAGGACCATAATCAGGATATGAGGTAGCCCTTTGAGATTTAGGGTACCTTGGCACATGGGGTTAACTCAGGTTGACCCAGTATGCCAATTTACCCTTAGTCTTTGAGAGCTTCTTCATATCATGACTTAAGATGTTAATCCGAACTAGAGTGAGACCTTGGGTAAGGGGACTGATGGAAGTCAAGTGTAAGACATTCTATATAACAATAGAGTGGGGTGAAGGATGTATTCTAGATTGATGAGTATGCCATCAAGGAATAAGTAATACAAACAGTATGTTCTAAATCTTTGGCCAAAGTATCGCAAGTTGTTGATTGCGTTGTCCTATGTCACCTAGTCTAAGGATCATGATGCCGATGAGTATTGGTAACAATTATTCAGTTAGGTTCCTTGGATAGATCACTCAGAACCTAGAATAGGGTAAGAGAACCAAGAATATGAAGTATTCAGTAGAACACTTCAAACTCAATGTTACGCATGAATAGATCGGTAGTTCACCGAGTCATGAAATGAATAGATCGGTGGTAAACCGAGTCATTACAACTGCATATGGTAATCTATTATAAGAATGATTGTTATGTGATGTGAGTTCTAAATTATGTATTTAGAATAGAGAACATTGATAAATAAATAAAAAAAAAAAAAAATTCCTTGTTTCTAAAGTCTTAAAATGGGAATGCCACATCTTGGTATCAGAGCTGAAGGTTGTAGCTCTTGGACCTATTGTGTCCATAATCTGATAAAAACTTGGATTTTCTTGTAACAGAAAATGGTTAGAACAAGGGGGAATGTTGTGAATAATGCTCCACCTGATGAAGGAGCAACAACAGTCCAAAAACTTGATGAGATCCTTGCTGCCCTGTTGGACACAAGAGATCATTTGGCTATACTTGAACAACAAGTGATGGGAAATGAGGAGGAAGAAGAAGCTGGTAATAACAATCAGCCACCTCCTGAGGACAACCCCGATATGGGTGTTGGTAATAACAATGGTAATGTACCTATCCAACTAGAAAACAAAAAGGCCAGGTTGGCAATGGAACTCACTAATGATATAAAAAGGATAAGTCCACCTAAATTTGATGGCACCACATTAGGAGATGGAGCTGAGAATTGGCTCAGTGAAATGGAGAAGTACTTTGCAATAAGAAACTTCTCAGAGGAAACCAAAGCTATTTGGGGAGCATATCAGCTTTCCCATGAAGCATCTTCATGGTGGGACAACCGTAAGGCTGAGTTAAATATTGATGAAACTAACATCACTTGGGATCAATTTAAAGGTTATTTTAGGCAACGTTGGCTGCCACAACTTTATTATGATCAGAAAATGACATAATTTTAGAACTTATCCCAAGGAAAGCTAACTGTAACTGAGTATTGGGAGTGATTTATGAAACTCCTCAAGTATGTACCTAGTATCAAACTGATGAGAAGTTAGAATACAAAAATTTATCATGGGGTTGAATCCCGTTATTGGGGGAGAGGTTGATGTTCACAGCCCAACCACTATGGAAGGGGTTGTTGAAAAATCCATAAGGCAGGAACAAAAATTAAAAGCTATTTCTGCTCATAAAGAGGAAGTGTGGAAGAAAATTCCAAACTCTTCTTCAGCTTCTCTTGCACCCAAGAAGGGACCATGGAAAAATTTTGGTAACAAAAATAAGTTTTCAGCTGATAATAATAAGAAAACAACAATGAACAAGCCTGCTGGAAATGCAAGGAATAATTTTGCCAAGAATAATAATAATGGGCAGAAGTCCTATGGAGGTCAACATGACAATTTTAAGGCTGGAAATAATTCTGAGCCTAAAAAGGGACCTGTAGGAGGCTGCTATAATTGTGGCAAAGATCATTACGCAAATCAATGTCCTTTGAAGAAGGATGATCATAATCAGCAAGCACAAGATACATGCTGCGGTAGTGACAAGCAAGCTGAAAAGCAAGCTACACCTATTGAAGTTCCTGGTAAGTTATTTGGCATACCTGTAACTGTTCTTTTTGATATGGGAGCTACTGAATGTTTTATTTCTAGTAAACTTGCTTTAAAACTTAAAAGAAAAGATGGAAAAATGGATAAATCATGGACTGTACATTATGGTAATAATTTGTTCATACAGTTAGTATGTGTCTTTTTGGGGTAGTCCTTGACTTACCTAGCTTTTCCACTGAAGTTGATCTCTATGTTGCACCTTTGGGATCTTATGACATTGTCATTGGTGTTAATTGGTTAGCTGAGCATAAAGAAAAAGTGGACTACTTTGAAAAACATATAAGATGTTTGGATGATCTAGAAAACAACAGAGATTCAAGGTGTAAAATGAGAAATTTCAGTTAGGAAATTGTCGGCTATGCAACTTAAAAAGGCCAAAAATAAAGGTTGTACCTTGTATGCGGTAAAAATATCTGAATCTGAGAAGAAAATAGTGATTTCATGGAACGTTACCCGTTTACTAGAATTTTAGTGACGTATTTCTGGAAGAATTACCGGGTTTACCACCCAAAAGGGAGTTTGACTTCACCATTGAAATCAAACCAGGTACATAACCTATTTCTAAAGCACCTTATCGAATGACTACCAAAATTAGTTGAGCTTAAGGCTCAGTTGCAAGAAATTTTGTCTAAAGGCTTGATTAGACCAAGTGTTTCACCTTGGGGAGCACCAGTGATATTTGTGAAAAAGAAAGATGGAACACTTAGATTGTGTATTGATTATAGGATGTTAAACAAAGCAACAATCAAAAATAGATACCCACTTCCTAGAATTGATGATTTATTTGATCAGATGCGTGGAGCATCGTATATTCCAAGATAGATCTTTGATCTGGATATCATCAATTAAGAATTAAGGATGAAGATATTCATAAAACAACTTTAGGACAAGGTATGGGCATTATGAGTTCACGGTTTTACCCTTTGGATTAACTAATGCACCTGCAACTTTTATGAACTTAATGAACAATATCTTTCAAGAATACTTGGACAAGTTTGTGCTTGTATTCTTGGATGACATTCTCATATATTCTAAAAGCATTGAGGAGCATCAGGAGCACTTGAAAATAGTTTTGGAAATTCTGAGAAAGAGAAGGTTATATGGTAAGTTGTCCAAATGTTCTTTCTTTGATACCGAAGTTCATTATTTGGGTCATGTTATAAGTAAGAATGGGATTGTTGTAGATCCATCTAAAATAGTGGCTATAACCGAGTGGCCTACACCAAAGAATGTACATGAAGTAAGAAGCTTCATGGGCCTTGCTGGTTATTATAGAAAATTTGTTAAAGATTTTTCTAAGGTGGTTGCACCAATAACTTCATTATAGAAAAAGGATAAGAAATTTGTTTGGAATGATAAATGTGAATCTGCTTTTATAAATCTAAAAATTCAGTTGACTTCAACACCTATTTTGGCTATACCTGATCCTAATGGAGACTTTACTGTTGTGATGGATGCATCTGGGGAAGGCCTTGGAGGTATTTTGTTACAAAATGATCATGTTATAGCTTATGAAAGTAGAAAACTTAAGTTACATGAGTTGAATTATGCTCCACATGATTTAGAGCTTGCTGCCATAGTTCATGCACTTCAAGTTTGGAGGCATTATTTACTTGGTAAACCTTTTGAGTTGAAAACTGATCATCTTGGGCTGAAGTACATTTTCACTCAGCCAAATCTGAATGCAAGACAACGAAGGTGGTTAGAGTTTTTGTCTCAATATGATTTTGATATAAGTTACATCAAAGGAAAAGAGAATAGAGTAGCAGATGCTCTAAGTCGTAGGAAGCACATTTTATGCTCTTATAACATTAAGAACTTAGTTTAAAGATGAAGTAAAAAGTGCAATGGAATCTGATTCATACTTTCAGCAAGTAAAAATAGCGCTTGTTGCAGATCCAAAAGATGAAAGGTATAAAGGTTTTCATTTCGACAATGAAGGAATCTTACGTTATGAAAATAGAGTATACATACCTTTGCTTAATGATTTGAGAAAGAAATTGTTAGCTGAATTTCACAATTCACCCTTTTTGGACACCCAGGTATTACTAAAATGCTTGCTGATATAAAACAACAATATTTCTGGAAGGGGATGAAAAAAGATGTTGTTAATTTTGTGACTCATTGCCTTGAATGTCAGCATGTGAAAGTGGAACATATGCACCCGGCTGGTTTGTTATATCCCCATAGCATACCCGCAATACAAATGGCAAGTAATAAGCATGGATTTCATACAAGGGTTGCCTATGTCAAGAAATAAACATGATGTTATTTTAGTAGTTGTTGATAAACTAACAAAAGTAGCTCATTTTATTGTTGGAAATCTGAAGGATGATTCTCCTATTTTAGCTAAAAGATTTGTACATGAAATTTTCAGATTACATGGAGTACCTGAATTGATTATATCAGATAGAGATCCTAGAATGACGTCAAGATTTTGGCAAATGCTTAATGCAGCTCTTGGAACTAAACTAAACTTCAGTTTTGCGTATCATCCAGAAATGGATGGACAGACTGAAAGAGTAAATCAAGTGTTAGAAGATATGTTACGGATGTATTGCATGGATCAGCAGTATAAGTGGGAAGAGTATCTCCCATTAGTTGAATTTGCATACAACAATACATATCATGCTTCTCTTAAGATGGCACCTTTGAGGCACTTTATGGAAGAAAATGCAGAACCCCTATTAGTTGGGACAACATTGAGGATAGAGAAGTAATTGGACCTGAAATCCTTACGGAAATGGAACAACAAGTTAAAATGATTCGTGAATGCTTGAAAGAAGTAGCAGATAGACAGAAGAGTTATGCTGATTTAAAGCGGGTTGATCAAAAATTTGAACTTGGTGAAAAGGTTTTTCTTCATGTCAAACCAAGAAAGAGTTCTATAACTTTTGGCAAGGCTGCCAAGTTATCACCTCATTTTGTGGGACCTTTTGAAATTGTTGAAGTAATCAACCCCGTAGCTTATCGATTAGCATTACCACCTACTTTGTCATGAATGCATGATGTTTTCCATATTTCTTTGCTTAAGAAATATGTTTCAGATTTATCACATGTGTTAAATTGGAATTCCTTGCAGGTCCAAGACCCAAGAATAATCGTGGTTAAACCCACTCGAGTGCTGGAAACTCACCAGTTGCATTTGAGAAATCATGAAATAAGACAATGTAAGGTCCAGTGGGACTAGTTTAATGAAGAAAGTGCAACTTGGGAAAATCTGGAAGATATGAAAACTACTTTTCCTTTTCTTTTTGAACAGAACTAAATCTGTTGACTGATAAAAAAAAAGAGATTTTATCTTTTACATGACATTAAGTAAGCCAGTTTTGGGCAAACACTTATTCAATTTGAGTAAATAGTAATATGATACTGATTTCTGGAACTATAAAGTTTGAAATAGTTGATTTTGATAAGTAAGTAAAAGAATTGACTGACCATAAGGAATTTAAAGGTTGTAATCATCGGGATGATGATTCTATTAGGAGGGAAGCATGTAACACCCTGAACTGTTGTTATTTCCTCCTTTGCATTCAAGTGTTGATATGTGATTTTCCCTTATGAGGATATGTTCTTTCGATTATAGGAAGTCATGCTTGATTTGGTTTATGTCTTTTCTACTCTTGAGATCTTTGATTGAACTGGAATATGCTTGGATTCATTTTCTTTCATTTCTCGCATGTGAGTGCAATCTGACTTCTGGAAGATTGTAAACTTATCTATCTCTATGACTCATCCTTGGATCAATTACATTGATCCAAGGGATGTTTTAAATATATTCGGAATGAACAATTATGTATTGACATTTCATGAATTAATAAGTCTGGACTGAACTTAGAATATATAAGTTCTTTTTATTCTCCTTCATATGAAAATATTTCCGGTTGTGGAAAGTTTTGTTGGATTCTGGAAATTGACCCTGGCAGGTCATTGCAATCGAATTTTGGTTTAAGCCATTTATGGCTAAGGAGAGAACCTAGACTTAAGCCAGGTAAGTGATATTGTTGTTCGATCTAAAGCTATCTTACTTGATGCAAAATCTAGAATCTAATCTGGAACGTAATATTCTGTTGAAATTCTGAAAGGTGATTTCAACCTAATCTAAGTTTGGCGTAAACATGAATCTGGAAAGGTTACTAGTTATTAATTTAAACTAGAACCTGTTATTGCAAGGTTGGTCAATCTAACCTAGTTCCTAAACTATGTATTTTGGATACTACCTAAGGGTTTATCTAAACCTAATGCTAAGGTAATTGACTAATGTTATATCCTAAGGTGTTAAATTTTAATTTCCTATGATCTAACCTAAGTCATTAACCTATCCTAAACTATTGCTATGAATGGGAACCTAAGGGGTCGCAAGTGTTGGGTGGTGGTTTCTATGGCATTTAAGATGGGGATAAGGTTGAGGGGATAGGGAGTACTGCCAACTTTGGTAGAGGTTAATTTGGTTAGTGGGGGTATACGTGGCAGCACCTCTAAAAATGGAAACTCTTGTTTATTTTAATTTGGGGCTTGCCAACTTTGGCGGGTGGTGGCAATGGAGAATAGGTGGGAGAAATGGAGTTAATGCAATTAATTTGCATGGGTTCTCGAGCTCGGATTGCTTTGGGAGGCATGCAAATGGAATTTTCTTGGTTGTTTCATTTTTCATGCATTCCATTTTTCGCTCTGCATGTACACTGGTTTTTGAACCAACGATTTTTGCTTCGTTGCATGGCAATTTTGAAAGTTTCAAATCTATTTTTGGTTGTGGGAATATATAAGGCATGGAGGAAGCAATATTTTGTTTTTTGATCTTTCGTGGAAAAGGAGGGAAGAGGCAGGCTCAGCTAGAGGTCTTCTTTGATTTTTTTAGCGACACTATCAGGCATGATAGGCCCTAACTATTAAAACCTTGCTTTCCATTAAATGTTTTTATTAAACGAACTTTGTTCTGATGATTTATGTGCATTTTTGCTTTCTAGTAAAAATGATTTTTGTGGGTTTGTGTGAACTTGGATTTTTGGGTTAAATCTGGAGTTTTACTTGAAGTCTGTGGGAACTTGTTTGCATTACATTCCATTCGTGGTGGATTTGTGAACATTTGAGAAAATATGGAAACTTCATAGGGTTTTAAATGGTTGAAATTGGTTATTGATTTTGATTTCTTTAGAAGTCTCTATCATGGAAATAGATCTACCTGTTCTCGTTAAGTTTGGAGTTGAACAATTGTTCCTTTTAAATTTCTAGAATCATATGAGCTAGGTTGAGTCTATTTGAATCGAAACTTGTTTAGAAAATGGAACATTGTTGTTTATGTATACTTGCTTATTACATTCACATTTTTACTTTATAGTTATTTGGTTTGTGAATGAATTCGTGAACGGTTTGCTGGTATTACCCTGTGAAACTTGACTATTATAAGTTGCGTGATTTGGAAACATTGTATTTGGTTTAAGTCTGTACCTCCTCATGCGAAGGGGTTTGAATGTTTTTAAGTTCGTAGGTACTGTGAGTAAGGCAGTATATGGTTTAGTTGCTTTTTTGTGAATAACCATGAGTATTAGTAATACGGTTATGCACAGGAGGAAAAGTACTTGGATGAGTTGTGTTTTTCTGGAGAATTCTTGGTTGATCTTGGAAAAGCATTAATAGGAAATTATGTTTAATATTTTTGGATAGATAAGACTGTGTTTAATGTTTACCTTTGACATGATTGTGAAATCTAGTTCTTAAGGCCGTATTAAACGATGGTGGAAAACTCTTTTGAATCCGACTTAAAATTTGACAAGTTTTATCAATGTCCAGTTATTACATGCCCTTTTGAAGTTGGAATTAGGGTTGTAATGTTTTGAATGCAACTGAAAGATCTATTTTATTCTGGACTAATAATGCATAATTCATTACTATGATATGAATAGTATGGCTTTTGGGTATTGTTGAATCTATATTTGAATACGATTATTAATACGTATATGCATTTTTTTTTAGTGTCTTGTAATAAAATAGCAACAAACAAAGTGCAAACGGTTCAAATGATTCAGTCTTTGATTATTTGGTAAATGAGGGTAATGTGAAGTTACCCTAACTTGATTTTAAACTCGAATGGTTTGAGTTTTTGAAGAAATGTAGACTGTTTCATTTGGATCGGGATTATAGTCTGAGTTTTGATCGGTTTGTAATGTTTTATGTTAAAAGTTGTTATTGGCTTTTATTGGATGTATAGTTGTAGATCCTGTAGGGATCTATTGGAAAACCAATAAGATGGCTCTACCTGACCTGAGCTAATGGGTGAACTTAAGTGTTAGAACTACTTGTCTTCTCCTTCCTTGTTGGACTAATGAATGTTTATTACTCCTTGGAAGTTTGATGTCATTCTAAACTTGATTACAATAGTGTTTTGATCTTCTCTATTTTCTCTCTCTAAGCTGAAAAGGAAAATTGTGAAAGGGTTTTAAAAATAAGAAAGTTTTAATACTCTCTTTTTGAATGTTAGTGTGCTCTTCCTTAGAATTCTATAAGGAACTCAAACAAGTAAGGTTATGAGATGACTTGACTATTATATTAAGTTGAAAGAAATAGTAGGAGGTGGGATCCTAACCTGGAAGACTCCTTTCATTTTATAGCAATGTTAAGATCTTGTTTTAGACTTACTGTTTTCTATTCTTTTTGCAAAAAGGGAATTCAATAGTTAATGTCTTGCATACTTTTCATTGATTGAAAATCAAGTATAATGAGATGGAGGATAGATTGGTAGGAGAAATTGCAGGTGGTAGTTAATCCATCCCTTCTGTTTGAATTGCTTTTGTATGAACCTGTTTGGATGAATACTTTAAATGGTTTAGTTTTTAAATAGAAGTTGATCAAATCATGATATACACTGTTTCAATTTTTCGGATGGTTAGGTACTTAATAAACAAAATGTTCCTTCTTACTTTCTTGCATGAAATGAGATGATTCATCCGAAATAGATTAAGTTGAAATTATTTATGAAACTTAAGTTATGATATGAGTTGTATTATAAATGTAAGGAAAGAAAAACTAGAGTAGATTACGTTATGAATTACTGGAATCAATTACACTTTTAATTTAGGGCAGGTAGTATAGAATATACATCCTGTCCACTTTTGTTTTAAACAGTGTACTAAGACTTTTCTTATTTTGACATTACTTAAAGCTTAGAGAGTATGAAGTAATTGTTGGCATTATAACAGGGTTGTTTAATTGAAACAATTAGTGGAATGCAATTATTTTAAGGATTAGTGCCTATCATGCTCAGTTCATTGAACTGACCCGTGCTAGTAATTTTTGTAGATGGACTTCGTAAGTGGTAAAGGAAGGAAAAATCTTATATGATGCATAGACTGCTCTAAGTTGATTCTTATGAAGAATTCTTATTTGATTTCTAAATTGTATTGTGAAAAGAAAAGTTATCTTTTTTTGTTTGAAGGATATTATCCTAAAGTATGCTTAAAATGCATAAGTTGTAATTGTATGGGTTTGGAAATGAATGGAAAAGTGAGAAATTACTTAAGTTAATTTTGTAAATTATCTTGTTTGGGATGATCTTTTTATTATCTTTATGATTGAATGTGTATTCTTATTGATATTATACAATGGAACTTAGATGAATTTCCTAAGTAAGCCATAGCTAATTAAGTGGCTGAATACTACATTCTTGATTAAGTGAATCATTATAACTTATGATGTGATTTAAAACTGTAATACAAATCACTGCAATTACAAGGAACATTGAGGGTGGGTTAATCCCTAAAATGTATCTATGAAGAGGAAGAGGACCTTCCTCTCTTATAATGAAATAAATATAAAAGGAATATATGATAATAAATCCCTAAGACTTAATGGTACTAAGTATATATATATATATATATATATATATCAACCTAACAGTTGTTACACTTCCTTCATTGGATAAGTTATTTAAAATAATTAAACATAAATAGTTGTTGTCCTATTTTCGGATAATGGGTTGTTAGGTCCCAACTAACAACCTAGAAGCAACCTTAAGTTAATTAAGATCTTTTTGAATAACCGAATCCTAATTCAAAAGGGAACTTAAAAGAATGTTGGACCCGGGGTTTGGGTGGGTTGTCATAATATGTAGTCTTTTAACCCAAACATAACTTAACGTAAGTAAATTCTTGGAGGTATGTACATCTTTTTGAGGTTGTTCCGTAGGATGTTGACACACGTCAACTGCAAGGTTGTACCTTCGAGAAGATTAGGATCTTCTCGAGGATACAACAATGTAGATGACATGTGGTAACACCCTTCTGCATTGATCATTGAGATTTACACACTTTGAACTTGATCAAGATTTCTCTTCGGGACTGGTTAGGACCATAATCAAGATATGAGGTAGCCCTTTGAGATTCAAGGTACCTTGGCACACGGGGTTAACTCGGGTTGACCCAAAGTATGCCAATTTACCCTTAGTTTAGAGCTTCTTCATATCATGACTTAAGATGTTAATCCGAACTAGAGTGAGACCTTGGGTAAGGGGACTGATGGAAGTCAAGTGTAAGACATTCTATATAACAATAGAGTGGGGTGAAGGACGTATTCATATTGATGAGTATGCCATCAAGGAATAAGTAATACGAAAAATATGTTGTAAATATTTTGCCAAAGTATCGCAAGTTGTTGATTGTGTTGTCCTATGTCACCTAGTCTAAGGATCGTGATGCCGATGAGTATTGGTAATAATTATTCAGTTAGGTTCCTTGGACAGATCACTTAGAACCCGAATAGGGTAAGAGAACCAAGAATACGAAGTATTCAATAGAACACTTCAAACTCAATGTTACGCATGAATAGATCGGTAGCTCACCAAGTCATGAAATGAATAGATCGGTGGTAAACCGAGTCATTACAGCTGCATATGGTAATTTGTCCTTGTTACTAAAGTCTTAAAATGGGAATGTTACACTTAAAAGAATGCTTCGTGAATGATGTTAGACATGTCATATCTTATATAGAACTGAAATATCCTACGTAATTCTAACCTCAATCTCACGGGGTTATGTATCATTTTGTATCTTAAAACAAAGCCTCCCAAGGCTGAAATCTCCCTCTTCCAAATTCCATCAGCCCCTATGGAAAATATCCTATAGGGAAAATGGTTCTGAGACTTCTTCCCTAACTACAAAACCATCATCCCCTATGTAAAATCTCCTACGGGCCAATGGTGTCTAAAACTACTTCTACGAGACAACATCAAAGCACTGTCAAATTAAAACTTATAGGTCAACATCATAGAAGATGAAAAATATATATTTATAAGTCTCCATGATACACCTACTTCTTCCTGCCCTATTCCCGAGGACTCACACTATTATCATCTCACTACATAGCTCATTCATGATGAGTGGGATCCTCTTTAAGCACTTGCCAAAATTCTTAGCCAAATCCCTTTTCTAGAGCTCATGCATACATCTCCTCACCACCACAAACATCTAATGACAATATTATTCGACATGAACATCCCCTTTCCTCCCACTTTAGGGTGGAATCCCACATTACATGTCTCAAAGGAAAGCATTAGTCATTAATGTGAGGAGCTATTCATTCATAACAACCTTGCCACAAATGGTCCATCTTGAATTCATTTCCCTATAGCCTCCATGATCCCTAATGAGATCTTATTTTTTGCAGATGATCCACCTATTTTCATCTCAATTTGGATTATTCACACTATGGTTTAAATTGATATCATTGACAAAGGATCGACACATGTGTTACCTCATTAGACCTCATAAGTCTCGGGATACTTCCTAGACAACTTGAAATCTATACGAACCAATTTTCAAGGGTATGACCACTAGCAGATGCCTCCCATGGGATGTATTTGGCTACCCATCACCATTCCTCCTAGAATTTTCCTTGTTAAAATTGTGCTTTTCAAATTTCCCTTATCTTATAATATCCTCCTAGGGTGGCCTTGTACTCATCACATATGCACAATCACTTCTTCCACTTTAAAATGTGTAAAATTTACACAAAATGGAGTTATCTATAAGTATAGAAGATCATAATCCTTGGAACTATGAAAAAATCCAAAAAAGGAGACAAAAAATCCCAACAATAGACGAGTTATTTTTCATCCCTTCCGGGAGTATCAAACTTCAACTATCCTATAGATTCTCTCTATGGAAATATCGGTCATCCCAAATTGATTGGGTGTACACTTCCCAATATCTTAGATTCTAATGACGATGCACCCGATGAGATCACACTTAGGATTAATACTTACAATCTTCTTGAGATTATCATATCCTAGTTGCATCCTTTCTTTTGGCCCCATTCTCACAAGAAGGATCCCTCATTTCCCATTGTCATATCACGTACACCAAAACATCCATTATAACATATGGTGTAATGAGAGACTATAGTTGACTATGACGTGATGGATACCTCCACATCAAACTACAATGATGGTTATGCTAAATATGATCCCCACCTAGATACTTATACCAAAATTTGTGATAGGAAGTCGTGTGTTACCAAGATATCCTTCACACCCAAAATGCTCATGACATAAACTTCATCCTCATACAAGTGGACTCCTTGACTATGGATGATGCTTCTCTCAACTATCCATTATTCGAGCCTCAGTCACTCCACTGGCCTCTTTACCTAATATTACCCATTCATACTCTACCATTCATTTATTCGACATGTTTTCCCTTACATAAGTGCATTATCAAGTCGTTAGTTTTGACTCAAGCCGGTGGCCTCATGGGTGATGACCGCATATATTGTACTTTTATGATCGAGATAAACATTTCTCCATCGGAAACATCTTCATCCATTGCACGATGCCTTCCCCACCTAGTTTCATCATCCCTCCAAATCCTATGCTACTTCACTCCCTACATTTTCCATTAGGGAACCCAGTTCACCTATGGTGAGCCATATTGGATATGGAACAAGGCCCTGGAGCACAATGTTTCGAATCTATAACTTATCGATGATAGATGAAGAAACTCAAAGGAAAGGTAAAACATGACCAAAATAGGAAGGATGTAATACCTTCTTCTTTAGTTCCCTTATTTTATTCTCACCATGGGTATTATGCACATATTGATGTTGGTTACCGAGTTATGCATAGAAATCGTCGTGATCTCGATTTATCTTCACACGGAAGGAAGCATAGAGCCAACTCCTCATGGAACTAACCACCTTCCCCTTAACTGAAAATACCACAACCTACATATGGAATTCCACCTCATCCTGATCCTCATCCCACTATGGATGATATTTGGCATAACATTATCATCTAGGTGGTGGATTGGATTGATGACATCCTATCTTCCATAATATCTGAATTTCATTGGGTATTGCGCACATATTGACATTGGTTTTCAGGTTATGCATAGAAATCATCATGTTCTTGATTCATCTTCACATAGAAGGAGCATGGAGCCAACTCCTCATGGAATCAAGCACCTTCCCCTTGATCAAATAGACCACAACCTACTTATGAGCTGCCACCTCATCTAGATCCTCGTCCCACTATGGATGATATTTGGCATAACATTATCACACTGGATGGTGGATCAGATCAATGACACCCTATTTTCCACAAGATTTGAAGTTCATTGACAATTCTCTATTAGGAAAAAAACCAATGAAGACCTTATGTCTCGAGCTACAAGTCACATCTTACGGTACTAGGCGATGATATAATCATCGACACCTTACGATATTTTCCCCTCGTGGATAGCTATCTATAGTACCTTGACTACATTTTCTTTCTGTCTTTTCTCAATCTCTCACCTTTTCTTGGGATCTCGGCCCAAACTTGATTTTTTAAAACTTCCTTATATCTCACCTTCGGTTGGAATCTCGACCCCCACTTGGGTTCTCATGCACTTTCTTGTATCCCACTTGCTTCCTCACTTGGGATAACCACCGTTCTTATATCTATCATTCCTTATGTCATGGCTCCTCCTACCGTTGAAGTTTCGTGGTCTTTATTCCTTCTATTTCTTCTTTTTCACACCTCAAAATTTTCCATTAGATTGATGTGGTATTATGTGCATCCTCGCTTAGTCTTATGGCCTTGGTTAGATTTATTTACCTGATTACCGACATCGTATCATTAGATATCACGGTCATTTTTGTCCCCTTGGCTTCTTCACATCAAGTTGGTTGGGCTACCTTACCGATTCCCCTCCTACCAAGTTTACCTATCTAATGGAATGATCATTTCTCCTCAGTACCATGGGTATCATCACATGCATGCAAAAAAGAGGAAAGTGATAAGAAAAATAACATATAAACATCCAATAAACAAAAATTCCATAATAATGTGTATGTGTGTGTGTCAAATCAGTTTTATACATAGAAAAAGTTCTAAAAAACAAATACATGGCTCTAGCCCATCTACAATAACTCTTAGCATCCTCACTTCTGCGGGGAGTCTCTGGTGCTTTGGGTTGATGGGTCTAAATTGGTATCTTGGGTTATGCGAGCTAAAGAATCCACTCTAGATTGGGCTCCAAAGGCCTCTCCTATGAGCTCACAACTTTTCCTCCAATTAAGTAATCCTCTCGGTCACCCTTTGGGCATTTGATAATCATGAAACCTGATCTTATACCAAGAAATCTTATGCCTGCAATTAATTGTATAGAATCACATTTATGCTATATGTGGTTATTATTTCCTATACATCCACATATCTCTACAAGGTCTTGGATGCCTCTCTAACCATATGGAAGGCACCCACATGTGTCTCCCTGCCAACGTTGCTGCTATATTGTTCATCACTTAAGTATCCTAGACATTTAGTATATAATCTAGGTACTCATGGTGGGAACTTCTCTATCACAGAATGCCACTCCTCCACCATGCGCTCTGTAAAACTAAGAATGATGATGCATGTCATTGAAAATATAGATATAACACTAGAAATATTCTTAAAACATATAAATAGAATAATGACACACATACATGGATGTGAGAGCCTCTCTAAAATGGTATCACTATCTCCTCGATCATCTAATGCCTCCCCTTGTCATCATGATGAGGTATAGCTCTCATAAATTGTGCCCACCAACCTCGGGGCACTACTATCATGTTCCCCATGTTCTTTAGTCTAGGCTTCTATATCAGGTGCATGGCTATATGGGCTCTAATAGGTGTCATGAAACCTCCTCCAAACTAGCGCATTTTCCTCTCCCTAAATCACCCTACTAGTTTTCCCAATACTACTCCACCGGTGCTAGGACAAGCTCCACCCGTGCCTCCATGTTATGGACCCATGTCAACGGATCCTCTATTGGATCCTTCCTCTAGACCACTGTTTTCTACATATCTAATAATATATGGTGGGCCCTAAGCATCCCCACCACACATATGTTTCTTTTGACCATGTTTTCATGTTGCTCATACCCTATGGGGCCATAGTTCTAGCACCCTCACCTCTCCTCCCGTAGTCTCTCTAGCATGCCAATATCGGTAGGGTGGTAATGGTGGTACCACCACAAGAATTGGCCGTCTAAACTATCTCGGGACCCCACTCACCGAGTAGGTCTCCACACAATATAAGTAATGCCATGTCACCTTAGTAATGTTCTCTAAGTCCTCTTCCCTTGGCCAACTAGGACACCGGTCAACATTCCCTATGTAAGGCTATCATAAAACATCATCCCAACCCACTTGTGCTAGTGGCCAAAATGCTCAAAATGTTATCACCACCAGCCCTTGTTCCCATTAGAGTACTCTCGGGTCATTTACTACTATCACCAATGTTATACCTATCATTTGATACATAAGGAACCTCTCATAAATCCATGTTGTCAAGTAATGATGGGCAATGTGTGCATCTGACCCGATAGAGATCATGCACTAGTTATACCCATATGGCGGTGCCCCAAGTAAAAGACACACCATGATCCACAATGTTCCTACATATTATTATAAAAATAATATAATGGATCCATCTACCTTGTGATACACTATTTTTGCCACAAAATACCCATAAACACTTTTAGATCACAGAATCCTTGAGGCATACACTTCACCGAGTCGAAAATACAACATACCCTCATCGTATATCTTGCTCCTAGTCAACCATATGGCTAATGCCCTCCACTCTGAATAATATTGAGTCAAATCATAGTATGTACGGGTCCCTAAAATTAGTAACCCCAAAATCCCATGGACATCCTGTAAGGTTAAGGCCATCTCCATGGTCTCCTACCTCATCCACCACCAAAAGGTATTATACCTTGTCTCCCACACAACCAAAAACATATGGGTCATATCCAAATCTAAAGGTATCATGGGCATCTTCATGATGCCTTAAAATTCCTAACCTTGTAATTGGATCACCTCTTCCCCGATTCAACCAGAAATAAAACCACTAATCCATGCCACATCAACATTCCTCCATAGGTGGATCATATGATCTCTATGCACACACAAAATGATAGAAAAACCAAAATTAACACCTTGAAAAATCAATTAAGTTCACAAAATACAAATCAAATAGAAGAACACAACTACTCAAACACCATTGGCCTCTTTGTTGAAACCATCGAATCTTGTTACATTTTTATAAATCCTAACACCATCATCCCTCTTACTTCATAGGGTCTAATGGAATCTTCCCAAAAGAGGCCATGGCATTTCAAAGAATAAATCCTAAAAACTACAAAATGATAAAACAAAATTCAAATCCACACCAAACCCACTGTATTTCATCCTAACCTACCCTATAATGCAAGTTTGGATGAAAATGGCACATTGATGACCCCAAAAATGTAAAAAAACAAATTACATCTAATCTACTCAACAACATTAAATAATGAATGGTCGCACCCCATCATGTGCACCACCTCTTTGTCCCATATCACCACCTTTTACTCATGCCATGTAGTCAAATAAAATTCCAAATTTGGAAACTAAAACTTAGTTGTCTCAAATCAAAAAATAGCAATGAATAAATAACTAACAAAATCACTATATAAAAGTGACATTTCTATTCAAAATCAGCTACTGATAACCCTCAAACTTCCAACAACTGCCATTTTTTCTCCCGAGCTCTAAAAATATATCATTTTTTTGTTTTGACCATAACCTTGAGTTTTTCATTTTGAACTATTGCACATATAAATATGATGAATTTAATTTTTTACCTATTTTCAAAACCTTTCTATGATAATATGACATTATGACCTCATGACACTATGAGATGAAAGCCATCCCATGGGCCCCTAGATAGGAGATTTATGTATTATTTTATTGATGATAGTTTAGTGTTTCTTTTCAGTTTTTCTTCTTCAAGGTTCTCATAGCATGGATTGTTCCCACACATGGTATGATGATCACACACTATCAGGTACGTATTAGTGGGTATATTTCATTTTAGCTAGTCCTTTCTTAATTTCAGCATTTCCTTTCAATTTTGGTGTTACAAACTATTTCATTTCATTGACAACTTCATGTTTTACTATTGCAACATGTGGTGATCAATATGGTAGGGGCATATGTATACACCTAACTTTTTATACTTGTTACTAAAAATTATTTTTTGTAGATAAGGGTTGTTGATGCATCTATTTCTCGAGTGGGTGCCTTAAAGGGCCTTCCGGGATGGGGTATGACTATTCACATGGTTATTATGGGTTAGAGAGAATAAAGAGATACGTACCACTATGTGGTCCTATATTTAGTTACCTTTGCCACCATAAATCCATTTATGTTGCACACACTAGCACTCGACACTTGTTTGCATCTGAATTCATCATTGACACCTTTTTCACTTCCTTAGCCTTGATTAGTGAAATATTTTCACTTCACTTGATATTGGGTTCCCTTTGCCGATGTCATCTCTTGTAGGTGATGGCATCAGCTATATATGCACACCACACCTAGACATTAAAAGGAATGAATGACATGAGAAATCCCTCTTCTCTACTCTTTTGCATCATCTTTTTTTTACTCTCTCTGTTCTTCGTCTTCCCTTCTACACCCATAGAAATTATCTCTGGGAATATTGTTTCTCTAGAGAGATAGATGCATCAATGACCACCCCTTAGGTAATATCTCTAGCCTTCTTTGCCATTTTTTATAGATTAGTTGATCTCCTTTCCCATTGCTCTATGTTAGCTTAGTATTGTATGCACATTGGTGCTAATTAGCATATTGCTCTTATATGGTAAGCTCCTTATATTTCCTTCATTTACATTTTAGTTATATTATAGTAGTGTAGATTTTGCGTGCTATTCTTATCTTTCTATTGATCTACATCTCTCCCCCATTAACCGATATCCTAGAAGGGTACTCTCCTCTATCTTGACTATAGGCCTTGGAAACCCTAGGTTGACCTAGTGTAGGGATCACTTCCCTCTGGATATGCAACCTTATTTCTTGTTGTTGCTCCTTTAAATCAATCAATTGTATGTTGGTCCATGTATATCTCCTCTTCATTTCCTTATACCATTATAGAATGGAATTCTTAGGATTGCAATCCATCGAGACACATTGTTGGCCCATTATACACATTTCTTCTTTATTGTACCTCTCATACTATGCACTCTTGCAGTCTCTTCCTTAGACCGCTTCACGAGAATCACCTTCAAGTAAATTTCTCCTTCACATAATTCAAACTTGTGATATTATTCTCCTACATGCTTATATTCATGATCTTCCATGATATCTCTATCGATCTCCATCTTCCTCATTACTCTCTTTTTCATACACACTCTCTCAATTTCCTATGAGATCTTCTAGATTTGGTTTCCTTTTCGAAAATTTATCCTTCCTCTCTAGGTCTTCCACAATGGTACTCCCATTACTAGGTTTGTTTGTCCTTCTTGCTACTCAACCCCTTTGTTGGGATTCTATCCTCTTGCAAAATTATTTGTGCATTCGGTCTTTCTTCTAGGACTCCACACACTTCCTACCATTCCTTTTATGGCCCCCAAATATGACATCAAGTCAACTCTTACGTGTGCATGGCCTCTAGTGACCATTTCTTCCTCCTTATGTCCCCTAAATGGTAAATTTATCTCCTGCACTATTTTCCTTTCCATTACGTAATCTCTTTTCCCTCTAATATAGATTCCACCTTTGTCTACAAGTGTGTATAATCCTCCATGCACTTATGGTCTTCAAAACCATACTCTCTCATTTAGTAGCCTTTTCCAACATAATACTCTTACCCACTATTATCTCTCTAATGAATTCTCTATACACAATTTTCTCAATTTTTGAGCATTCTCCATCCCGACCTTATTTTACACATTCCTCATTAATATTCCCATGTATGCCTTCTCTTAACTCTTATGCTTTCCTTGTGTAATATATGGTTGTGCATTTTTGTATACATTTTCACCTCTCTAGAGTTATACTAGAAATTTCTTCACATAACTCATTCTACATCATTGACTCTCTATCGATTCCTTCATCTCCTTTTTGGGAATCACGCACCTAGAGACCCCTCTTCATCAATGGTATTCCTCTACATTCTTTAGTCTGG
Source organism: Taxus wallichiana var. yunnanensis (assembly GCA_018340775.1). Classification (NCBI taxonomy): domain Eukaryota; kingdom Viridiplantae; phylum Streptophyta; class Pinopsida; order Cupressales; family Taxaceae; genus Taxus; species Taxus wallichiana. The sequence goes on from CM031244.1 coordinate 341,286,198, forward strand.
TATTCACAACATTAATATGTTCCAATACCTTTCCTAACATATTTGTAAATGAAAATTCCCTTCTTCTCAAAGGTATTGTTCCCTTGTGTGTAAGATCTGGATCTCCTCTAGTCATTAGACTCTAGGATCTCTTATTGTATTCTCTTCCCACTTTTCTCATAGTGGAGAACACAATGTATTTGTTATTTGCCTCATATTCAGTGATATGAAAATTGTTCTTCTTCCCTATCACATGAAATTGGCCTACTCTAATACCACTAATGATACAACATGGTAGAATAAGATTATCTAGTTCCATTTGCAAATTCCAACACAATGAATGAAATAGAAAGGTTTATTTTATTTCTTTAATTTCCTTAACAACATCTACATGTAACTTCTCTCATGTAGCTTACAAATCACCGATGGATCATCTTTAGACTCTATGGTGTTCCCATAAGACCTATCATAGATTGGATTATGTTCTCACAAGAACATTCAATAGCTTTGGCTTGAGCTTGATTGGCATTTTTTTTTGTGTTGAATCTCTCTACCTTCCTCCAAATATCTCTCTCTAATGAACTCATCCTAATCATATAGTTTCATCTTCCTTCTTATTTTTTTCGTTGACTCATTCTCCTACTTAGATTCTAATTTTTACTTGATTCCATTAATTCTTTGAGTCATTTTAGTGTATTCTTCGACCATCAGCCATCGATCAACTATCTTGAATAGTCAATTATGACTCGTTGATAATTTATTCCAACTACCCATTCTATTACACACTCCTTGTTTTCACTTTTAAGTCATGCCTCTATCTCCTTCTCTTACACAATCATGCACTCAGGATTTGTTTTCAACATCTTCCACACACTATCTTGGATGGTTTTTTCCTTATCTAATTCTTCTACATGTCTCCTTGGTAGTATGCTTACTATGTAATCCTTCTTTACATCCTTCTATGCCTAATGTTCACTATACTATTTTATGTTTAAATTCTTTGTATTTCCCACATACCTCCAAACTATCAAAGTTGATCTAAATTCAATTTCTATCAAAATCCTATGTGCATTGACATATATTATTCTTCCACATTGGCATTACTCCACATATTTTTCATGCACTATTGTGCACCCCCTTCCTTTGTGCACTCCATACACTGCACTCTTTTTATCATTATTACATAAAATAATTCCACACAATCGCTTATTTCATTCTTCATTACTTATCGTCTTTCCTAATCACATCTACAACCTTGAATCTACTGAGATCCTTCAAAAAAATTAAGAAGGATTTCCTTAAACCTTATATCCTCCTACATTGATACAACATGGAAGAAAAATATGATCGATGTCATTTGTAGAGTCTAACGTAACATGATAAAACAAAAAGGTTTATTTTATTTCCTTATTATCCTTAATGACATCTACATGTAACTAATCTAGTGGATCTTACAACTCACTAATGGATCATATTCAAACTTGGTGGCACTCCTTTAAGACCTATCCTGGACTATATTGTTTTCTCACAAGAACATTCAACAACCTCGACTGGGCATATTCAATCTTTTCTTCTTATTTTTGAATATCTCTTCCTTCTTACCTCTCTCTCTCTTTCTAATGATACAATCCTTGTTATATAATTGAACCTTCATCATTCTCTGGCTCATATTTGAATTTTAAATTGAGTTCTTTAATTGTTTGATCCATTTCAATGTCACCTAGTTTTCCTACGAGTTCCACATGTACTTAGTCATTGGCCTTTTTGACCTTTAGATTTTTTTCAAATGTTTAGAATAGTCAATTCTAACTTTTCCATCATTTTCACCAACTTCCCATTTTTGTAACTCCTCACTTACACTTTTCAACCATGATTTTATCTCCTTTTTCTTTGTAATCACACAATCAAGTTTTTTTGTTGACATCTTCCATGTAATGTCTTAAGGTATTTTGGGCCTTCTCTAATTTTATTGTGTTTCTCCTTGGTAGTTTGATTACCATACAATCCTTTTTTCATCCCTTATACCTTACGTGTAATGTATTTTTCTACACATAACTCCTTCACAGGTCCCACACACCTCTAGTATATTAGATTGATTGAAAACTAGATTACCATCAAAATCCTATATACACTACCACACATTATTCTTCTATAGGTTTTTCACACTCTACTGCACACCTCCTTCCTTTACACACTCCATACACTACACTCCTTATTGATACTTTTTCTCCTGCAAAGTATTCCAACACTTTCACACAATCACTACTTGATTATTTAGGACTCCTCTTCTCACCCACATGCTTCTCCAAATTTTCATGAACTCATCCTTCACCAAAATTATGTAGGATTTCCTTAAACCTTGGATGTTCTTGCATCACATGGGGACCAAACCTGCACCTAGAGATAATTGGTGAAGGTTATAAAGTGTGCATGTTGATAGTAACACTGCACAAGTAAACTAAGAAGAACAAGATTATTTTTTATAAAATGAACATATACGTGAAATGTAGAGGAATAGGAATAGGTTAAAAAGTGTAAAATGTTATAGTAAGGCTAGAAATAAATATCCTACAATCGAAAATGTAAACACTTCCTCTAATTTTCCTTGATTAAACGTGTATGTATAAATGTGTAGGAGAAATATTGTATACTGGGGCATATCACTAATCATTACTATCTAGTTTTTCTCTTAAGGAAGTTCACCCTTGGTAATTTGAGTATGTCAAGTATTTATAATAAGCATATAAAAGTTTTTTTACAATAAAATATAATTATAAAGAATAATTCTTACAAGTCATTTCATCTTCCAGTGCGCATGATGGTTGAAATTAATCCAAGACCATGGTGACTGATCTTCCCATAAAATGGTTACTTTGAGAGATTTTCTTACATGCCACAAAAATGGAAAGTGTCACTTGAAAAGCACAAGAAAGAAGGGATTTTCCACATGGATATTGTGATATTTTTTTGCATCCAATTCAATCCTTATTAAGGATTGTGTCATAAATTTGATGCATAGACATGAAGTAGAGAAAGCTCTACACATGGGATATCATATTGCAAAGGATTTGTGAGGCTCATGAGGTTTGTCACGGAAAAAAGTGATGCACAATATTGTGGTGTTATAAAAAGTTGTTTTGATACTTGTGGGCATGCACATGCTATGAGGTGCATAATACAAGAAGACAATTCCAAAGTTGAGAAGTGTGTGTATTACACAAGGGCATAAAAGAGGAGTGAACATGATTACATAAGAATTAGAAATTTACATACACCGGATGGATTTTTACTTTCATCAAGTGTTTATTGTGATTTTTCATATCACAAGGCCCGAGATAATAATAGAGGGATACCAATTTCCTATAGTTTCAAAATCCTCTCGTTCCCGATCAATGTGCATGAACCTAGTCAACACAAATTTCAAGTCTTATTTCGATGGTTGTGGTTTGTCTCACATTTTTATCTTGTTTTCCACTATCTACTACTTTGTAGGCATAAAATAATGCACTTTATATGTAGATAATGCCTCTAAGTATCTCATTATATGCATCATTCCTAAGTAAGAAAACTAGACATTTACAATACGTGTTTTACTCTTATACTATTATATCTCTTACACACTCTTCTTATTTACCTTTCTAGATTGACTACTTTACTTTTGGATATTGAACAACATGTGACCCGAATTTATATTTTATGTTATATACTATGACCATTACAGATAGTACCACCCATTAGGGACAAGAACACCCAATCGTTATTGTCCCCTTTAGGTACTTATGTCCTCTTCCCTCTCTTTTTAAAATTTGGATTGCCACATCATTTGATATCTTTTCTAAAGTCTCTTTTATCACTTTGGGTTGGCCTTTTTATTGTTAATGATTAAATTCAAACAAGGGAATATATATTTACACACACACACACACACACACACACACACACACACACACACACACACACACACACACACACACACACGTGACTTACTTATTATTGTTAGGGGTTGCAAAATTTTTGGTTAATACTTATTATCTACTACTTGGGAAAGGAGAAACATTCAAAGACTACATTTGGGCTGCATTATTCACTACATAGGAGGGGTATTTCTAAATTCCATCTCACACATTTATCTTGGGGAAATGTAGGTGTATCCTGTTATCTTGGTGTGAATGGCATAAGGAAAACATAGCTTCAAGGGACACAATTCAATCCCATACAAACTAGAACTACACAGAGTCTAAAATGTAGTGCAACGTTTGGTGAAAAACACATTGGGGTGACCACCGAGGTGATTCCAACTCAATAATATGCATTATTTATTCCATATAATGATTTCTTAAGCCTTGTGTAGGTATATAGGTTTTTATTTTTAGGATTAGGTGTGAGAGTGAAACCCTACAGTGAAGTGAATGAAATTGGATGAAGCGGAAAAGATTAGAAGTAGAGAACTTTCAGGACACTAACTCTCAATTCATACATTAACACTTGGGCAGTCCCTGTTCACATCTAGGCACTCTCATATGAAGATGTTGCATATCCTAGTTTATTAGAAATCTCTTATATAGATCATATCTAGCCTTTCTGCTTATTTTCAAACCCAAAATCAGTCCAAGCCCGCCAATACAAGATAATTCCCTCTTATATCATATCTTGTACACTTACTTATACTTTACATGCTAGATATTTTTATTGCTGATATATCTATTTGATTTCATTTCTCTGATTAAGATTTAATTTTTTTAAATCATTTGGTGAACCCAAACCATGATCACTGGATCCATTTCCTTTCTTTTTCCTCTTCGAGGTCATGGATAAATCTTCCTCCTTCATCCCTACTCATATATATTCCTAATATTCCATTAAAGATTAGTATATCCATGTCGTTACTCAAAATCCACCTCACTTCACGATGACCTCTCGCAAACCCAACTATCAATGTTGTCATCACTTGTCAAAATAAGAAACCTTTACAGATACCTACTTATCTCCCTCATCATATTAGTAAATTTCTCCCTCAACCTTACTTTTCATCCAAAGAGTGTGATATCATTGAGTAATTAAATAATACCCTCCCTAATATATCTATCTTTTATCTTTTATGTAGGGCCCCTAATTTTCATCGCACACTTGAAACCACATTGTGAGATATTAACTACACATTAATGACCCTCCCATTTCCTTTTCTAATCTCATGGAATGTTTTAAACACATTATTAATTCTATCACATTTACTGATGATAATATCCCACATGAGTCATGTGTTTATTATCCTCCTCTCCTTATCATGGCTCAAATCCAAGGTTTTCGAATTCAACATGTACTCATTGATAATGGTGTTCTATTGAATATTTGTCCTTTATCCTTAATATCCGAACTCAATAGTCATTATATTGAAATTGAATAGTCTACTCTTTTTATTTGTGGCTATGACACTATCATTCATACATACATGGATACTATCAAATTAGAATTAAGTGGTACCTGCAAGCTCATTACTCCTTTCTATGTCA
>CM031244.1:341891786-342091865 GCA_018340775.1 Taxus wallichiana var. yunnanensis
GACAAAAAATGCTAGCCTCACTTCGGTAGAGTTTCGCCTCGCCCTAAGGCAAGTAAAAACTAGGCAAAAGTAATACGTCACACGTTTCTCAAAAATAAGGTTCACAACTCAACACTGTTTTAAAATGGTCAAAGTGGGCTCCTGGCCAAAGTATATTCTCCTAGGTGGTTCTCTCGCCCTAGGTGTTACAAAGTTACCACGAGCGAGCATGATTTACCCAAAAAGTCACACTGACTAGTTTGGGAGTATCTCGGCTTTACTTTACCCCCTTCAAGAATAATAGGCAACTAGTGCTGTCTACGTGTACTATCACTGGGGTCGCCTCAACGGACAACCTATAATGCTATCTCACAAAGGAATCACTAGTCAAGTAGGTAGTGCGGAGCACTTCCCATTTCGTCCACAAGGTTCCCTCTTGCGTGGACTACTTTGGGGTTCCTGGAACCACCCCCATTGTTGTAGCTTAAGGCGTTATGCCAAAGGGGTTATGTTCCAGTTGAGCGGAGAGGGACGTACCCTTTTTCGAAACCTGCAATACAGTGTTTTGAATATGTTGTTCTTTTTATCTTGTTTAATTAGGTGTGGTTTGATTGAACACCTTTTGGCAACCTGTATAACAACTGTATTAGTAGTTTTTGATTTCGTTTTGATTCCTCCTTTCTTTGACAAGCATTTTTAGGTCCTGCACTTAAGCATTAGTAGTTCTCCAAGAAAATCACATTATTTAAAAGAGGATTAAGAGTTTCTTTTGATTCTCAAGATCATCCAAGGATGCAAGAGAAGAGCATACACAACAAATAATCCAACTAAAAAGTAAAGAAAATCTTTTCAATCAATGAACCATACAAAATTCTTGATAAATGTTCATTCCTTTAAACCAAAAGTGAAAGATGAAGTTTCCAATTTACCAAATGTTATAAAATGAAGACTAAAGTTGATTTTAATTCTCAAGATCACCCTAAGGTGCAAGAGAAGATCATACACAAAATTTATCCCAACTATATATAAATGGAAAACTTCAAATCAAAGGACCATTGAAAAATGCTTTGTAAAAGGTTCATTCCTTAAGCAAAATGAATAATCAAGTTTCCAAGTTTAATCCCAATGTTAACAAAATAGAGACAAAAGTTGTTTTTGATTCTCAAGATCACCAAAAGGTGCAAGAGAAGATAATACACACACTTTTTCTAAATCGAGTAAGCATGGAAATACAACATTCATCAAAACATTAGACATGTTAGAAAATGACCAGTTTTAAAATAAAAGAAAAACCTGTAATTTCTATAAGTATAAATCTCAAATTTATGTTTTCATTACATATTTAACTTCAATACCTTTCCAACGCAAAAAAATGGAGTCATTTTGAGTTTGGGAGAAAAAGTTATGGCCTTCGAAAGATGGGTTATGCATATGCTCTTATGCTCATGGGTGTGCACTTGACATGCACTCAAAAAATGTCAAAAAAAACGTCCCTTAATCTACAAAATGGGAAAAAATTTTCCAACCAAGATTCAATTTTGACAACAATCCATCACATTAATATATGAATAGAAGACTCAACGCTATCAAACATTAACATACATGCTCAAGAATTTAAGATTTTCAAGAAATTGACAAAACTAGCATGTAGAATGATGAAAAAGTAAGCTCTAAAAATGAAAACATGATGAAATATTGAAATTTTATCACCAAGATTTAAATTTTGACAGCAACCCACCACATTAATATGTAAATATAAGACTCAGCACTATCAAACACTAACCTATATGCTCAAGAATTGAAAATTTTCAAGAAATTGACAAAACTAGCATGTAAAATGATGAAAAAGTAAGCTCTAAAAATGAAAACATGATGAAATCTTGAAATTTTCTCACCAAGATTAAATTTTGACAGCAACCCACCACATTAATACGTAAATAGAAGACTCAGCACTATCAAACACTAACCTACATGCTTAAGAATTGAAAATTTTCAAGAAATTGACAAAACTAGCATGTAAAATGTTAAAAAAGTAAGCTCTAAAAATGAAAACATGGAGAAATCTTGAAATTTTCCCCTCAATTCCAATTTTGACATCACTTCACCTCCTTCATACCTACAAGGAAGACCCAACACATGCAAACTTAACAAAACATGTTAAGAAAAATAAGTTAGATCAACATGTGTAAAAGAGGGTTAGTAACCAAAAATAAAACTTAACTACAAAAACTTGAAATTAAGTGCAAAGGACAATGGAGTATGTCCCACTGGGCGTGCCAAATGTGTGCATGTATACTTTGCTTAATGCTAAATCAAATGAAACAAGAACTACCACCTAAAATAGTTCTACAATTTAGCTAAAACAAAGCATAAACACCATCATGATAAGAATTAAACAAGGGTTAGATGCTAGCATTCATCAATACAAACTTTGAAACTAACAATGCTAAATATCTAAACTCCTCTATTCTCTAACAAAAAATAAATGAATGGACCTAAGTAAGCTCCATGGCTATCAAAATAGTTGTCCTTAATGTTCCAAGAACCTAGGAATGGGGGCTAATCAAAGTTGGGATATAAGACCCTTTGACAACTCCCATATGACCCAAGCACTTTAAGAAAGAGGCTTAACTCTTCAAGATGATGAACTCTCAAAAGGGCAAGGTGTAAGCTCTTAGTCTCTTTCTATATATGCTTTGCATTTGTTCTCTAAGGAGTTTAGGTGTAAGTAAAAGGTAGGTGGATGGCTCTTTATATAGCCCAAAGGATAAAGGATTCAACACATTCTCATGAATGTGGGATAAAGGTAAAACATGATTATGAATGGATAAGGTTGCTTTATTAAAGGTAACCTTACTTTAGAAGGGTTTAATACATGTTTAGCAAGTCATGGGAGTTGGGGGTATTTTAATTAATCAAAGGTGATTAATTAATAGGTAGGTGTAAGCTTATAGAAGCCAATTAGAAGAATATTAGTGCGATTTAGGCTATTATAAGGGGATTAAATCAATTAAATATTGATTTATTAGTTAAATGGAAGGGAAAGCTAATTAATTAATAATAATTAATTATTCTAGGTAGAAGGGGTGATTTATTAATGGAAGGTCGTTAATTAGGGTATTTGTTGGATAGACAACTTAATTAATTAGCTTAGTGTAATTAATTAATGATGATATGAGAGAAAATGAGTGATTTTGACGATATGTCGTTGATTTGCAAGAAAGGGGATAATTCGCACAATTTAAGTATTTAAATTGCTTAGGCGTAGTTATAGGTGTCTACATTCTTCAATGCAAATTCTAAAATTTTACTGCATATAAGTACTGACCCTAATTTTTGGCCTTTTTAAGTTGATATGTTGACAATTTCCTAATGAAATTTCTCATTTTACACCCTATATCTCTCGTTGTTTTCGTAGATCATCTAAGAAACTAATATGTTTTTCAAAATAGTCTACCTTTGCTTTATGCTCTGTTAACCAATTTACGCCTATGACTATATCATATGATCCCAAAGGTGCTACATAGAGATCAACTTGTGTGGAAAAGCTAGGTAAGTCAAGGACTGCCCGAAAAGACACATACTAACTATATGAATAGAATTATTACCATAATGTACAGTCCATGATTTATCCATTTTTCTAGCTTTTCTTTTAAGTTTTGAAGCAATTTTATTAGAAATAAAACATTTAGTAGCTCCCGTATCAAAAAGAATAGTTACAAGTATGCCGAATAACTTACCAGGAACTTCTATAGGTGTAACTTGCTTTTCAACTTGCTTGTCAGCTACTGCAGCATGTATCTTGTGCTACTGATTACGATCATCCTTCTTCAAAGGACATTGATTCACGTAATGATATTTGCCACGATTATACTTGACCTCTATCGGTCCCTTTTTAGGCTCAGAATTATTTCTAGCCTTAAAGTTATCATTTTGACCTCCATAGGACTTCGCCCATTATTGTTGTTCTTGGAAAAATGTTCCGTGTATTTCTAGCAAACTTATTCATTGTTGTTTTCTTATTATTATTAGTTGGAAACTTACTTTTGTTACCAAAATTTTTCCATGGTCCTTTCTTAGGTGTAAGAGAAGCTGAAGAAGAGTTTGGAACTTTCTTCCGTACTTCCTCCTTGTGAGCAGAAATAGCCTTTAATTTCTATTCTTGCCTTATGGATTTTTCAACAACCCCTTCCATAGTGGTTGGGATGTGAACATCAACCTCTCCCCCAATAATGGGATTCAATCCCATGATGAATTTCCGTATCCTAAACTTCTCATCAGTTTGATACTGAGGTACATACTTGAGTAGTTTTGTAAACCGTTCCCAATACTCAGTTACAGTTAACTTCCCTTGAGCCAAGTTCTAAAATTCAGTCATTTTCTAATCATAATAAAGTTTTGGCAGCCATCGTTTCCTAAAATAACTTTTAAATTGATCCCAAGTGATGTTAGTTTCATCAATGTTTAGCTTAGCCTTATGGCTGTCCCACCATGAAGATGCTTCATGGGAAAGCTGATATGCTCCCCAAATAGCTTTGGTTTCTTCTGAGAAGTTTCTTATTGTAAAGTAATTCTCCATCTCATTGAGCCAATTCTTAGCTCCATCACCTAATGTGGTGCCATCAAACTTAGGTGGACTTATCCTTTTTATATCATTGGTGAGTTCAGCTGCCAACCTAGCCTTTTTGTTTTTTGGCTGGATAGGTACATTAGTATTGTTATTATCAACACCCATATTGGGGTTGTCCTCAGGAGGTGGCTGATTTTTATTACCAGCTTCTTCTTCCTCCTCATTACCCATCACTTGTTGCTTGAGTACAGTCAAACGATCTCTTGTGTCCAACAGGGCAGCAAGGATCTCATCAAGTTTTTGGGTTGTTGCTGCTCCTTCATCAGGTGGAGCATTATTCACAATGTTTCCTCTCATTCTAACCATTTTCTGTTACAAGAAAATTCAAGTTTTTATCAGATTATGGACACAATAGGTCCAAGAGCTACAACCTTCAGCTCTGATACCAAGATGTAACATTCCCATTTTAACACTTTAGAAACAAGGGATTTTTTTTTAAGTAACGTTCTCTGTTCTAAATACATAATTTAGAACACACATTCCATAACATCCATTCTTATAATCAGATAACCATATGCAGCTGTAATGACTCGGTGTGCCACCGATCTATTCATTTCATGACTCGGTGAACTACCGATCTATTCATGTTTAACTTTAAGTAATGAATATTTTTACGTATACTAAGTATACTTGGTTCTCTTACCTTGTTCGGGGTATTGAATGATCTTCCTAGGATCCTATCCGAATATTTTCTACTAATACTCATCTCGCATCTTGATCCTTAGACTAGGAGACATAGGACAACGCAATGGGTTGACTTGTGATACGTTGGCTAAATTTTTCTAACATACTATTCATATTACTCATTCCTTGACGACATACTCATCAATCCGGAATACGTCCTTCACCTCCCTCAAACATTATCTAGAATGTCCTTTACTGACTTCCGTCAGTCCACTTGTCCATGGTTTACCCCTAGTTCAAAGTTAACAACATAGGTTATGATAGGAGAGACTCAAAAAGACTTAGGATATATTGGCATCTTTGCTTTAATCTAGGTTAACCCCGTGTGCCAAGGTACCCGAGTCCTAGAGGGTTACTTATATATCCTAACTATGCTACTACCAGATCCTAGAGAAAAACTAAGTTTCAAGTTCATAACCGTGTAGATCTAGACGATCAATGCATAAGGGTGTTGCCACATGTCAACTACAATGTTGTATCCTCGAGAAGATCCTCATCTTCTCGAAGGTACAACTCTGCAGTTGGCGTGTGCCAGAATCCTACAGAACAAACTCATCAAGATGTACAAACCCCAAGGTGATTATTAATATTTAATTAATCTGGATATTTAATAGCAGATTTCAGCAACCTTGTCCAATTCCTAGTCCAACTCTTCCCAAGTTCCCTTCCAAATCAGGCTCCATTAATCCTTGGAGAACTTCCTTAACTCATGATTTCTTTCGATGTTCGTTAATTTTTGGCTTAATAAGCAATTACCAAAAAGAGAGGACAGCCACCTCATAAGTTTTGTTAATGTGACTTAACCAATCAAGGAAGTGTAACAACCACCTAGGTTGTATCTTAATAGACTTTATTAAATGTAGTCTATGATTATAAATCATATCTTCCTTTTTGTTTACTTTTCCACTAGAGAGGAAGAGTCTTCCTCTTCATGGTTAAGTTCTAGGGTTTAACACACCCTTTTTGTTCTTTATATATTCGATAGTTTTCATTGTGTGTTCATTACACATCACCTTACTATATTAAGTTGTTTATATAAGAACATTGAATTCTGCAACTTATCTAGCTGCAATCTTAATTAGGGAGATTACTCTAACTCCATTTTTATCCTATTAATTCAAGAATCCTCTTTTAATAGTATAAATAATAAGAAGAATGTCAACAAGATAAGATACCATTTCTTTTACAAAGATACAAGATAAATTACACAACTCATGCCAAGTAAGTTCACATCCTTCAATTTCATCTTCAAACTTAGACCTTTACAACTTATAAATTTACAACAGATGCATTTACAAAAATTTCTATTTACAAACTTATGCCTTTACAACTTATGCATTTTTGGGCTTATTGCATGAAAACAATCTTCATTCAAAAAGGAGTAATACTTTTCTTTTTCAATACATCTCTAGTAACGAATCAGAATTATTCACTATAATCAAACTTAGATCAATGAATACATCATATAAGATTTTTCCATCTTATATAACGTACGAAGTCCATCTGCAAAAATTGCTAGCACGGGTCAATTCAATGAATTGAGCATGATAAGCACTAAGCCTTAAAATGAAGTGCAATCCACTAATTGTTCCAATAAAAACAACCCTACTTTAATGAACAATTAGCATTTCATACACCAAGCATAAGTATAACAAAATAAGATCATCAATGAATCATGAATTCACTTCTAAAGGAAGAACATAATATAATCTATAATATCTGTCTTACGAATTAAAGTATAATTAATCCTATCAATCATCTTTACCAAACAACAGAACATAACATCTCATTATTTCCCATTCTATCAAAATAGAATATAACACTTATCTTTACCATAAGATAAAAGAAGTGTTTACATCATGTTTTCACTAAGGTGTGTAGTGCCCACATTTTCTAGCTTCAGTTTATCTAGCTGACTCTATACTCATATTTGATGATTGGACATGGATTATGGCACCTTTTTGATATTATGTTATGATATTTGATCATTTGAGGACATGTATGATGATTTGGGTGCGTAGCGCCAATTTAGTTTTGACTAGTATGATAGTTCATTTCAGTAGATGTTTTGAATACTAGCATGTTATGATGTTGTTGATCTTATTGGATATATGATGGACATATGGTTGTGTCACACATTTTGATATCATGAATTATTTGGTTATTTGATGTTATCATATTATAGCATGGATGGATGTCGTTATATGTTACTGGGATGGCTAACACATGTTGAATTAATATGAAATTGTGTATGTTTCTCGTTAACAATTCCTTACTGATATTGTGTTAGCATAGTTAGCATGATTATATTTTGATTGATTTACTGAGTAGTTAATTTATACATTTTATTGGACATATGCGTTTAATGTTTGCAATGAGTGTGCAGATTACAGGGCACATGAGAACGTGGGTTTTAGGGTGGCTACTTGAGTGTGCACAAGTAGCCGACTGGGCTGAGTCTTAGCCATGTTAATTGTGTGAAGCCTTACTTGGTTGCATGTCATATTTGGGCACCATGAGTGACCCCTAAAGTGTAATGTTGTAATTTTGTAAATTTATTATTGTTTAAATTGTTTAGTGTTGTAGGAGCTAGTTTGGGGGACCTAATGGTCCCCACTTGTATTAAAGGTGTATTTGATTAGTTTAAGTTTGATTTATGAGGTTGGGGTCACATGATCACCCTTGGGTGGGCCCCACAACCTCAGTTATTGTGCCCAAAATGCCAAACCCGAAATTGGGCTATTTATGGCATTTTTGAGACCCCTTTTGGTTTTGGGGGTTCTCTTAGCATGAAAATAAGCCCCTTGCACCCTACCTATAGGTAGGGGGGCTTCATTTCTTGGTCAAATGGGAGTTTTCCCTCCCATTTGACCTCTCATGTCACCATTCTTGTAAGAATGGTTGGGTGTTGTGTCTTTTTAAAAGTTGCATGGGTTTGACTTATATTCATTTTGGGTAATTTGGGGGAGTAATGCTAAAATGAAATTTATCTTTTCTCTCTTTATTTTTTGGAATCTTGGTTTGGAGGGAAGAGAGGGGTGACACATGTCACCCCCTCATTTGTGAGGAAATTTTCTTTGTTTTCTTCAAATACTTCCTCATGTAGGAGGAAGAGAACTTTTGGGGCTTGACATTTTGGTGCTTGGAGTAATTTTGGAGTTGGAATATACTTGGAGTTCTTGCTTGAAGAAAGATTGGAGAAGCTTAGAGATTTGGAAAGCTTTTGGAGGTAGGATCATTGATCCTTCTTTTTTGTTTTTGTATGTAGATTTTAGTTGCATCTTGTTGTTGTGTGTGGCCTTGTTTTGTATGTGGAGTATGGTTTTCTTAGTTGTTTTCCTTTATTGTTTATCTCCATCCATCATATGGCTTGATGGATTTTGGAGTTGTGTGGGGAAGAGGGAGGAAATTTACCTCTTAAACCTCATGGCTTGATGGGCAAGCCATGTTGGTTTCTCATATTTTATCCCCTCATATGGTTTGAGGTGGGAAGGTGGTTCATATGGTTTGAACCCCTTCCCCATCCTTGGAAAGGAAACCCAATGGGTTTGAAAATCCTCCCAAGGAGGAATTTTGGTGAATGGGAGGAGAAATAAGGAGGGGTTCTTGTTATGGAGGGATAAGGAGGATTTTGGAGATCTTGCATGTGTGTGCATCTTATGGTTGGATCACACCCTTTGGTTCTATTTGGATTTCTCATCCACTCTTCCCCTTTTGAGGTTGAATTTGGTGTTCTCCTCTTCTTGTTTGGTTGTCTTCTTGTGATTTGGGTGCATGAGTTGGTTGGATTGTGATGTTATTGTTTATACCCTTCTCCATACTTGTGCACACTTGAGGAATGCTTGTCCTCTATCTCATGGGCTTGGGGAGGCTAGCATGTCATCCAAACTTTGGAAAGGCATGTAATGATGCCTATAGGTTGGGAGGAAAATTGGGCCTATCTCCTTGTGATTGAAGATGGATACATGCGGTCTTAGTGTGAATATTGTTGGAGAAGATTGAACACTTGATATGTGATTTCCAACTTTTGGGAGGTTTCTTCACTTGGGTTTTATTAATTTTTGTGATTGATGTATTGATCATTGTAAAGTGTTCCTAATTTTGGGATAAAACTATGTATATGTGCACTTCTATGAATTGTGTTGAGCCATCTTCTTGTTAAGGAACGCGTTCTTTGTGAAGGAATGTTGTCCTTTGTAAGCTTTTTTATATTTTTGTTACAATGTTCATTATTCATGGTTGGAGCATGTTGTTATACCACTCAAACTTGTTGTAAAATTTTCCCTTTTATTACTCTTGAGATTGTGGTGTAATCATTTTCAAATGAATGAGTTAGTAATATTTAATTTCATCCTCTCGAAGAAATCTTGTTGTAGTGTAATCTTAATCCTTGCATATTGATTTAACATGAACTCTTGTTGTAGGAGCATAGTCATAATGTTCTTGATTGTTCTATGGGAAAGAGATTTATTCTCGCTTTCCTTGTTATGCCTTGTAGACATTGTGAAATGAGAAATGTATGTGTAGTATTGAATTCTTGAAATTCTATTTGTAAGATAAAAAAATGGGAAGTTTGCATAAAGAAGGATTTAAGGTAGGCTTGTAGTCTTTTAGAAAATTTAGTGAAAGGTTAATTTTTTTTTTTGATGAGTGGTTACATTTCACCTTGCATTTAAGGGAGACTTAAATGAAATGAATGAAAACAAAGTGCACTATAATAATCATTTTTAAAGTTGATTTGTATATTTGATTTAGAACAAAAAAGCAGATACATATATAACCAAAAAAAAACAAAAGCAAATACATATATAACAACAAAAACAATGAAAGTTATTTAGTTGTTCTTCCTAGTTACATATCATTAGCAAATAACAAAAATATATATATATTTTTAAAAATATATTTTTGAACCTTATATATAAATATATATGTAAATCCATATATTAAAATATATACATGAATTAGAAGAAAATTTGTATTAATTTGGATATAAATATTTAAAAACTACATATATAACAAACTCGGCTTTGTTTTAGCCACTCTGTGACTATGACATTTTAAAGCCTACTTCCATGGGTGGGGCTCCTTCGCTTCACCATGAAACCCCACCTCCCTGTTTCTGGCTGCGGATCCCTAGCTTACATGACCACCTAAATTGTTGATTTGTTCCCCTCCATTAACCCTTCCTTGTGTCGTTTGCAGCGTGGCCTCCCGAAAAAGTAATATATATATATATATATATATATATATATATATATATATATATATATATATATAAGAGAAAATAATGATAGATAAATAAATTAAAAAAAAAATCTGAATCTGCAAATCCGATGGAGGAAATAGTGAAAATAATTCCATATTCTTTAATCTTCTCTCCCCCTCCATGAGATCTCCTGGTATAACCTGCAAACAAAAGAAAAGAAAAGAGGGAAATATGAGAATGAGAGTAGAGAAATAAAGATAAACAAAATAAAGAAAGAGAAATTAGGGCTTCTCAAAGAATCTACGGTGAGAGAAGATTAGATCTTAGGGCATCTCTTTTTCCAAGTCCTCCCCTTGTTTGTTAATGAGATTAATTATTTATTTATTTACTTGCCTTTCTACTCTCACGTGGGGTATAAATTTAGGGTTATAAGTAAGTGTAGTTTTGATTTGAGAATTTAGCTTATTGTTGGTTTCCTAATTTTTCCTCCTCTCACGTTTGGTGGGAAATGATTATTAATTACATGGAGATTTTAAACATTATTTTGAAGCTTTTATTTTTTGACCTGGATTATGATCTTATAAAGATTTTCTTTAGCCACCTTAATTAGTATTAGCTCATGCATAAATAATACATATGCTTCTCAAGCAAAGAATAATCCTTCTATAATATCTAAATTTAATTTTATTGTTTGGGTAAATAAAAAATAAAAAAATTTAACTTATGGAAAAACACTATTATTATTGTGATATTTTTATTAGAGATTGGAATTAAAGCCTAATATCAAATTGAGTTGATTGAGGATATCACAATGATGAAACGTAACTTTCAATGCATCTCTTTTGGATGAGTTAAAACATCGTTTATCCATTAGATGGTCGATGTCATATTAAAATTGGCAAGTTCTTAATCACATGAACTTTGCGGTGAGGCACGAGTAATAAAATTTCATTATCCTTGAGAGAAAGCTAATTGATTTAAATATTTTAGTCTCATGTAATTGTTAACTAATAAAAATAAAAATAAACTTGTTCCAAATCCTACCTGATTGTTGTTGTGTTTTGGGTCGCAAGATATGGGGCATTACAAGGTGCTTCATCTAATCTATCAAGTGAAGAAGAAGAAAAACCATTTCCATTATGCCAAAGTACATAACATCCACAAAGTAGAAACAAGTGCATTTCATGACTTAAACTATTTCCTTTAGGGACATCTACTTTAAAATTCAACATTTTAAGGTGTTCATCAAAATAGAGTCACATAAAAGAAATCCAAGAAGGAATGATGGTTTTAAACCAAACAAAAAGTTTTCATTTCCTTTTACCGATATTTCATCCATCTCTTTCTACTTATTTCAGTCAAATGACAAGTATAAGAAAACTAATTAAGTAATGATTCTCTTTTTCCCATTAGAATAATTAACAGAAGGTTCTGAACCAATAAACTTAACCCAACTGCAATAGAAAAAGAAGCTTATCAGAAATGATCCTAAACCAAAGTCTTATCCTTCAACTTAATTAACAACGTCCCTTCTTCAAATACATATAGTTCAAGTTCATGTAAGTATTTCAAGAAAGAACAAGAGCACCTTAAAGTGAAAAGGGTATCTAATGAAACTTTTCCCTTAAAAACTTCCTACAGTAAGCAAGGGATCTATTCAAATAGGAACATTAGAGCAGTGAAGATCATACACAGTCCTTATACACAAAAGAACTATAACTAATTCTTTCTGGGTTCATCATTTCTTTATGAGGACCTACAGAAGAGAAATCACTGATACTAATGCCTGGAATTACCCAAGAGCTAAATCAAACAATATTATTTATCATACTTTTCAACATATTGCTTCAAGAATAGAATAGAGAACGAATTCCCAATAAGATTCATAAACTACAAAGATGGTTCCAATCAAGGTCTAACAGAGTTTACCAACCGACTCCTAAAACCATATTTCCCATTTTCTCCATGCACAGGCATCTGTTTCCTTTTGAAAATTTAGAGTTTTAAAATAGTTTCCCTACTGTAATAAACTCAATATACATGACAGGATCCAACAACATATTTACAAGATACCTTCTACCCCAAGATTCGAAATTCCAATCTAAGTGCCATGTGGAACATAAGTCTTTACTAAGATCAAAATCATTTAATCGATTTAAAACAAGTTCAGAAACTTTGGTTACCTTTTGGTTTGCATATTTAAGCAAAGAAAACTGGAAAGAATCCTAACTGGACCGACACCTTTCTCAGACTTCTAACTCCAACACTATGAAACAATTCCCTCGACTCATTTTGAATCATAGTACTCCTTATTGAGTAAATATATCTTCGCATCCTAATGCTAGATAAAATGCATGGAAAAAACTTTTACACAGTTCAGATAAAAAGAATCCAGCGTCATTTTCAAGTAACTATAATACCAACCTTGCTTAACGGTTTGAAAGGTCACTTAAAGAGTTCAGACCAACACCATATAAGTACTAAGGCCGTATTCAAAATGAGCTCTCACTACAATACACAAGGTCTCAGTAAAACACAAACACCAACTAGATGTGGACTTGTAACAGTCCATAATAACTTGATAATGCTACACAATTATCACACCAAGTTAGAGTTCCAACAACAACAATTGTTCACAGTTTAGAAAACAAGAACCAACCACTACTACTCTATTCTCAACTCCATATACTTACGAAGTGAAACACAATCATAATAGCACCAAGAACCTAACAACAGTTCTCGAATACCCACAAGTTTCCAACAGAATCTGAGCTTACATGCAAGTTTTCATGACAAACTAGAGCTTTTTACTCAGCACAGGATCACAAAATGATAGCTTCAACAGATACAGGTGGAATGCAAGATTCTCTAAAGAACTAGTGAGAATACATTCATTTGAAAGTAACAAAACCTACCCAAAATTACCAAATTCAGTTAAGCCAACAGAGTTACAGAATCATTTTTGCATGCGTTTTGCATGAGTTCAAACAATCACATACTATATCTTAAACTAGACCACTTTTGCAAAGGATTCGAACCAAGAATACAAGATTTAATAACTCAAGTAACCATACAACCAAAAACATCATGCAATGCATAAAACTCACAGAGCAAAGTTGTTTTAATGAAAACACTTAGAGGAAAGCAATAAATTTTAACAGTTAGAGCCTATCATGCCTGATAGTGTCTCTATCAAATCGAAGAAGACCTCTAGCCGAGCTCACTCCTTCTCTTCTTTTCCATGAAAGATCGAACAACTAGATACTTCTTCCACAATGTCTCTTATAAACTCCACGAAACGAAAATAGATTCAAAACCTCAAAAATAGCCATGAAGTGTAGTTCAACCCTTGGTTTGAAAAACCAGAGCGCATGCAGAGTAAAAATTGGAAAACATGCAAAGTGAAACAACCCAAGAAAAATCCACTTGGCATGCCTACCAAGATGGTTTGGGCTTCAGTAAACCAAAAGAAATTAATTCCATTAACACCAAATCTCCCACCTAATCTTCCTTGCCACTGCCTGCCAAGTCTGGCGAATGCCAAGTCCAAATTAACATGTGTTTCCATTTTAGTGATATTGCCACCTAAGCCTCCGCCAAACCAACTAACCCCTGCCAAATCTGGTAGTACCGTTTGCATTTACCAACCTTATCAACATCATAAATTCCTTAGGAACCATCACCAATGTGCATGCGACTACATAAGTCCCCCTTCCTACCCCATAGTTTAGGATAGGTTATTTGCTTAGGTTAGATCTTAGGTAGATTAAAGTTTATACCTTAGGATATAACACTAACAACTAACCCCCACCATAGGCCTTAGCAATTAGGTTTAGATAAACCCTCATAGGTAAATAATTCAAAGTGCCATAGTTTAAAACACTAGGTTAGATCACCATATTGCCTTGTAGAATAGGTTCAATGTTTAGTTTCAATACCTAGTAACTTTTTCCAATTCCCTTAGCACCATGTTTAGGTTAGAATCATAATTATATCATGTTACATAGCTTAGGTAGGAAATAATTTTACCTGGCTTAGGATTCCGGTTCTCTCCTATGCCATGAACAGGCTAAAATCCCAATTACGTCAGTAATGACCTGTCATGGTCAATCTCCAGAGACCCAAATGAAACATACCACTGAATGGAAATATTTTCACACAAAAGAGAATTAAAGAACTTGTATCTACTAAGTTCAATCCATGTGTTTCTCAGTTCATGGAATTCCAATTCATCAATGGTTCACTCGAATAGATTTAAAACATTCCTGGATCACTAAAATTGATCCAAGGATGAGTCGAGTAAATAGATAAGTGTACAACTCTTAAAACAAATTTGCAATCACACCTTCAAGAAGTGAAAAATGAATATAGGAAGACTATTCCAGTTCGATCAGACTGTAAGATCTTAAGAGTAGAAAAGACTTATCCAATCAAGCATGATTTCTCCAAAGTCAAAATAACATATCCTACAAAGGAAAATCATATGCCAATAATTGAGATGCAAAGGAAGAAAATAACAATGGTCAAGGGTGTTACATAAATAATATATTAAGGTGAGATGACAAGTTCCCAATGGTGAGTGTGCCGTCATGGAATTGAGCATGGCATACATGTCTCTAAAACTTTGCGCAAAGTAGTGTAAGTTGTTGATTACACTATCGTGATTTCACCAAGATCTAAGTTGTGGGATGCCGGATGGGAATTCCATGGTAGAACCTAGGTAGACACTTAGAAAGCATCACTTAATTATCAATTCTTGATAAAGGAAAAACCAAAGGATACACTTGATGTATTGGCTTGTAAAGAGCGTTGAGGGGGATTGAGTAGGATCTATATACTCTCATGCAATTGCACATGGTTTATGATAGTTATCGGAATGGATTGCATTAAGATTTATGTTGGATTTAAATATATGGGTATTTAAATCGTGAAGCATAAAGTTAATTTTTTTCCCTAGATTTGAAGTGTCAAAAGTGGATGTTATAACTATAGTATATGCAAAAGTGTGGTTGGAAGAGCCTAGAAGAGTAGTTCGAGCCAAGCAAGATATTTGATAAAAATTATTGTTCTAACCACTTTGTGAAATAGTTTTGCATATTGATTTAAGTGTAAGAAACATGGTCCATAGGATTGATGGAGCAATGAAGAAAGGGACAAGATTTGATCCATTTTGTGTTAAGACTCCAAAATCTTGTGGAAGTTGTTTGAAGGTGAGATATGAAAAATGGAGATTTCTAAGGATTTGGTTCATTTTTTTATAGTTGGTGTTGCTCGAGTACATTTTGTAGAAAAATTATGATGCTAGGAGAGTGATATATTACTTGAGAAGTCAAAATTAACAATTTAAACTAGTATTGAACCTAAAAATTGAGACTTCCAAAACAAGGAATTGGTCAAATTGAAGGTGATTGAATATTGATAAAATGTTGATTGTATAGAAAGGTGTGGAGTTCTACATCAATTGGTATCAAAGATAGGATTTGAGTTTGAATGAAATTTTATTGCTGATTACTAATAAGATATTGCAAAGTTGTATGATTGTGAAAGTGATAGGCTAAAGAGACAAAGGCAATAATGGAAAGAGAATAACTTGTGATGGAATTGGTGAAGTTGATAGGAAAGAAGGAGAGAGAAATAAAAGAGAAAGAAGCTCAAAAAAGAGAGAAGAGAAAATGAGGCTAAAAATATGGAAGGAGAAATAATTGAAGGTATTAAGGGAGGATGTACATAAACTAGAAGAGATGATGATGATGAGAGAAGACAAAGAAGTTGGATATGTGATGAAGAGAAGGGCCGAACGGCCTATAGATCAGATTTTGAGAAGGAACCAGAGACTAAAATTGAGAATGATCATCAAGGAAGAAGAGGAAAAGGCTAAGAAAATGAATCATGATAGAAAATAAGATAAAGAAAAAGTCATATAGGTTGTGTGTGAGAGCCTACAGAGGATGGATGAGAGTAATGAAGGTAAACCAACAACATATTAGCCCATGAATAGGGTATGTGATCTATTTTTAATGAAAAATGAGGATTTTTGTGAAGAAAGTAAGTTACATAGTCTAGAAAATGATGAGAAAATGTGTGAAATAAATGTTGAAAGGAAGAAAATAAGTCTAGGGAGTATGATGATGCTAATGGCTACTAATATATTCTTGTTGAAAGTTAGGAAAATAGGTATACATGTATAAGGAAGTGCACAAAATAAATTTGAGATGATAGCTTAGAGGTATGATACAGATAAAGGAGGTGATGATGATGTCTTAAATGAGGCTTTAGACATGTTTTTGCAGATTGAAGGAAAAAGGAGAAGTATAGTGCAAGAGAAAGCACTTGGAAAAGAAGAGGAAGAGAAAGATAGTGAAATGAGGGAAGATAAAGAAGAAAGAGAGGATGAAGAAGCTCATGATGAAGAGCTTGTGGACCTAGTAAAAGGTCTCAAAGAGGAAAATTTAGTTTATGAGAATGATGAAAGGAGGTAAGTTGAAGTGTATGAGCAATATGCAGTTCATTTAAGCAAGGAAAATGATAAAATTATGTGGAACGAAGGCTATAGAGAGATGGACCACATCAAAGGTCACGAAATGCAATATCTATTTTTTATTTTTGTGCTTGATTTTGTAGGTACAACTAATAAAGGAATGAAGATGAAAAAGATGGAGAACAAGCTCAAGAAGGAAAGAAGTCATTTCAAGGGAAATGCAAGGTTATAGTACCAAACATGGGATCTAGGGAAATGCAAGGTTAAAGGATAGAATAAGGTGAAAGAACATTCAAGAGGACTCAAGGAACATCAGGAAGAGAAAATTTGTAGGTTTCTAACACAAAGGTAAAACGAAGTTTATTTCTTCCCCATGGGAGTATGATGTAGGAGAATCATTAATAAGAAACTTAAAAGGGAAAATTCTCAAGGATAGGTTAAGTTGAAAGCTTAAGATACATGGAGTCGTGATAGGGAGGTTTGAGTGGGTTGGGAATTAAAATTTTCAAATTGGATGTTTTCCCCCAAATGGTAATTAAAATTTGAAAACATATTTAGTTGTGAGAAAAGATAAATTGATAGTTTAAAAGTGTGATATGGGTCTAGGAGTGAATAAGTCTAGTAAGAATCATCAAATGTACTTAAAATGTTGTAAAAATTGCCTATTTTGGCTTATGAAGGCAAAAAAGTCATTATGACTCCTAGTTAGACAATTAAAAATTACACTTTGGTAGTTATATACAAGTGAGGAGCTCAAGCATATAGGAAGATAGAGTTAGTTTGAACGTTCATTCTTCGAGAGAGGAAGGAGAGTAGTTTATGAAACACAAGTTTTTGTACAAAGTATGTATGTTTTAATGGAGAACTCTTTTTGGGATCATTAGCTTATTTCGACTTAAGGAACTTTTGATGGTTGATCAAGAATCTGTGTCTTTTTCCATCATTTACATTGAAGTGTGTTTGATTTTGAAATTATGAAAGGATTTATGAAAAGTAACCTAGGGTTCCCGATATTTCTTGCTTGTAAGTAGAAAGGCTGAACTGTGCATGGAGGCATTAAGATTACATTTTTCTTGTAGAGTGTGATTGAGACTTAGAATTAGGTCTTGTGATAAGACTCACATGTGGGAGATTTTAACTTTAATTCCTTTTCAAACTTTGATTTTATATTTTATTCTATTAGGACTGGTTTCACAGAGATTGGGCAAAGAACTATAAAAGAGTTGAATGAAGCTAATTGTGGTTTGTGCGCAGGTCCGTGGTGTTGGCTTATGGTCCTATTTGATGTTGTCATTGATGAAAAACCACATTAATGACAAAGTTAATGATTTAGGGTGATTTCATGATAATGTATGTGATTCTTACATGATGTTTTAGATGTTTATCAGTTGTTACAGTGGGATTCATTGGTGTGTGTTTTCTCTTATAAGCCTATACATGTGACTAGGAGGTTTAGCTTGACAGTGTGAGCTTCTTGGATGCTTGGGAATCATGTGGAAATTATTTATAGCATGATTTGAGAGTTCTTGAGCACTCACATTAGTGGAAAAGTGTATCTACAGGTGGTTCACTTGATTACATGTGCTCATTGCGAGTAGATATTCTTGCTTGGAGGTGTGACATAGTGATTTAGAGATATATTAGCTCTTGGAAGCATGAAGTAAGGTATATCATGGCACATGAGGTATTTTTGGGTCATTTATAGAGGTTTCATGTTCAGTTATTGCACTATTTCAATTGATACTAGCTTCTACAGTGAAGATCTAACATGCAAACATAGGTAAGTCTTAGTGAATGGAGAGATTGGGATATGGTGTTTTCATTATGATGATTGAAGATGTTATAGAGATGAGTGGTTATTTTCTTGGAAAAATTTTAGGTGTCCATGTTGTGTAGTTTTCTAGATATGAATGATTTTGTAAGATAAGGTCAAGAATATGTGAAAATCAAGATTGAATTTGAACTTCTAATGCTCGTTGCGAATAGTGTGAATGGGAACTTATGGATTTTAGGGATTATTCTAAGGTGAGTTTATAAGGTTTCAAAAAAATAATTAGGTTAGTTTATCATCATATTTTTATGAACGAATGTTAAGAAGGTAAAGAGGTCTAAAACCCTAGTTAAACCCTAGCTAGGAGTAGTTGACATAAAGTGAAGTGTTGTGACCTAGTTTTGATTGATTCATCAAAATTTATGATTGGATGTTGTAGATTACTCCTCAATATTTCTATAAATGTATGGTTGAGGTCATGGTGATATGTGTGCCCCACCTTAAAATAACGGGGTTTACGAAGAAGAAGGTTTTAGGACAAATTGGTCCAAAGGAGTAGCATGAAAAATTGATGGTTCATGATTATTGTGAGTTTTTATTGATGTCATGGAGGTTTTAGATAAATTTCATACAGGTTCATGGTGTTTTGAGGTATAAACAAGTTGACTTATCAAATGGTAGTTTTGGGGTCTCAAATAGCAGGGTCCAATAAAATGGTTATAACATGAGCTACAGGTGGAGTTTTGAGATGATTTAAGTTGTGTTGAAAATTATATTAATAGTGATGTATTTTTTCCTCATTATGAGGTAACTTGATAGGGTTTCTAGGTCATTATTTGAGAAAGAATATTTTTAGCAGTTCAAGATATAATCTTTTTAAGTGCAAGTTTGATATTGTTCAAGCATGAGATGGATTAGGTTATGCTTTATATCACCTGGAATATGAATAGGAATAAATTTTTCATGAAATTAATCCATTTTGAGGTCTAGGATGCATGTATAAATGATTTTATGAGATAACATTGGAAAATCAATGTTTTGGCAAGAGTTGATCTAGTGAAGCAAAATGTTGTTGTGGTTTGAAGTGAAGGATGTTTTATGACTTAAAAATTTATTATAAGTTTTCTAAAGGTTATTCCATTTATTTTTATTGGTTACATGTCATGTTCTAGGTGATTAGAAGTTATTTTGTGATCAGATGATGTTTTTAGGGTGATGAAGGGTGCATGAAACAATTGTTTTGAGAATTGTAAAGGGAATTGGGCCTAGTAAATGAAATAATTTTATTGGTTGATATTAATTTCAACCATGTATGAATTTTTTATGATATTTTATCCATATGTAAATATTTTTGGGTCATGAAAAATTATGGTACTAATGTTAGTGCATTTTTAAGAATGTGCATATGGGGTTTTGAGCCATTTTTGGCACATGTAATGAGGTTTTTTTGCTAGGATGACCTAATTGGGTCAATTGTGACTATTATATTTAAAATTTTAAATGTTTTTGTGATGCATGGGTTTAACCAAATGGTGTGAAAAGGTTTTTCCTAAGTTTCAAAGGTTGAGAAGCATATAAAAGCATGTTTTTGGGTGATTTTTGGAACTAGTTAATTGTATGCAAGGTGGAACGACCTAGGTGAAGTGTGATTGAATTTTTTTGAGCATGTTTTGAGATGAATCAAGTGTGTTTCAGGTGAATAAAAATAAGATATAATGAAATAAAGATTTTGATGATATTTGGAGGGTTTTATGAGTATGATTTGTGAAGTATGATCACTAGAGGTTTGATTGAAGAGGAACGAGCTAAATGTTGGATATAAATCAGTTGTGGTAGAAAAATAAGAGATATACACATCATAAGGTGGTTTAGTGGGTGTTTGATCATATTGGGGGGTTGTATCCTCCTTGTGGAGTTGGTGTTTCACAAAATTAGGGGTTGGTGCTCCTTATAGGGTTGGTGCTCTACTAAACTAGGGGTTGGTGCCTCACTAAATTTTAAAACATATCAATATAAGATAGTGTTTCAGTGGGTTTTCTTTCCCTTTAGGGTTTCCCACTTATATCTTGTGTTTTTATGGTGTTCCTTTGCTTTCATGGTTATATTCTTTGATGATGGTTTATGGTGTGCACACTCTTAAAGTTGAATAAGTGGTTATTGTGATTAAATGCTTATGGTATTTTGAGTTTTAGATATGAAATTTTAATTTGAAATTTTTATAAGGAATAACTCACCTCCCTCCCCTCTCAGTGTATTGTGATTCTAATAATTGACATCGAGTGGGTCCTTTTGTATAAGTTTTCCAGCTTGAAAGGAGATTCTTGAAGCACAATATGGAAAACAGCATTGTGATTGGAAAGGCACCAATGTTTGATGGTGTGAAATATAGTTTTTAGAGAATGAGAATGATGGCCTATATCATGGCTCTAGGGTTTGATGTCTAGAACACCATTTCAAGTGGTTATACTACTCCTACTTCTTCCACTCTCACTGATGAAGAGAAGAAGGACTATACCAAAAACTCAAAGGATTTTAGTGTTATCTTAAGTGGTCTTGGAGAATCTAAAATGGGAAAGGTGATGCATTGTAAGTCAGAAAAGGAAGCATGGGAAAAAATCCAAGTGCTCTATGAAGGAGACTCAAAGGTAAGAATTTCTAAGCTTCAAACTTTTAGAAATCAGTTTGAATCTCTTAAGATGAATGATGATGAGAACACAACAACCTATCTTCTTAGATTTGATAAGATAGTTAATAATATGAAAGGGTTAGGATAAGATCTAAAAGAGGAAGTTATTTTTCAAAAGGTATTAAGATCTTTGAATCCTAAGTTTGATTTAAAAGTATCAGCTATAGAGAAAACTAAGGATCTTACTAAGATAAACATGGATGAGTTACATGGAACCCTAATAACCTATGAGATAAGGATGATGGATTCTAATTTTGCTAAAAAGGATACAACCTTCAAGCTAGAGAAAGTGGCTAAAGAAAAGAAGGATAAATCTGAAGATTCTACTCTAGAGATTGATGACGAGAAGATATTTTCTATGGTTTCTAGAAGAATGACACTTAGGACTTGTAAGTACAAGGGTAAGATGACTTTTAAATGTTTTTCATGTGGTAAAATTGGTCTTTTTTCTACAAAGTGTCCTCATAGACATGATAAGAAAAAGAATGATGATCATGATAGTGATAATGAGAAGAAGAATCAAAATTTGATAAGAAGAAGAAGGGGTTCAAGAAAAATGAATTCATGAACAAGAACAAGAAAAGTCTACACTAAAAAGGAAGAATCTGAGAGTGAAGAAGAGAGATCTGATTTTGAGGTTGAATCTGATCACAATGATGTTGGGGATGAAGTTCTCTTCATGACTAAGGAGGCTATGAGATCTTCTAGTGGTGGATCAATTCCTTGGGGTGATATTTCACCTGATTCTTGCAAGGAAGAAGAAGGAGAGGATGATGTTTTAAGAGTTGAATTGGCATGTGTACAATCTAAACTTGAACATGCTGAGAAGAAAAAGAAAAAGTTGGCAACTCAAGTCAAGGAATATGAGACTAAAATACAAGAGCTTGAATGGAAACATTGGGTTTTTTATGAAAAATTTGAAGAATTAGTTAGAAGGCTCTAATTACATATGAGTAACATGACTCTTAGTCTTCAATCCAAAGATGAGGATGTAAAAGGAATCAAGAAGGAACTTATAGATGCTACAAACAAGACAAAGACCTACAAAATGTTTGAAAAGTTCTTTGGTTGATTATTTCAGCTAATGCATACTTGTATGAGCCTAATGTTTCTCCTAGTTGAAGATGAATACCTATAGGTACAAAAGAGGTAGAGTAGTACATTATTCAAGAGGTATGATGTGATTCTCTAATATTTTTCTCAGTTGAAATTGGTATATGAATTTCATATATATTGGTTGTAAGTGATGGTGGTTGTTGGAAGATTGACATGTGCTTGTGAAGGTATCTTAGTACTCCATGAGAAGAATGGTCACCTACAAGTCTAAGAGGAAAAGTTGTATGGTTACAGTGGTATGAAATGTGTCTCTTAGCTCCCACTCATATTGAATTTGTACGTTTATTCATCTATTCAATATTTTCAATAAGATGGTATAAGGAAAAGGTCTAGTTAGTTGTCAAGGTTAGAAGAACTTGCATTTTTTCTCAAAATTGCTCCTACAGGCTCCTGTAGCTCATGTTTTTGCATGGTAACAAAGGTGATGAACATTGAATGATGTTTTCTATTCCTTTTCTAGGATCTTCATGGTGTATCTGTGTGGAGAAGTGTACTTTGAGGTGAAATGATCTTGTGATAGGCCTATTTATTGACTCTTGCACTTCAATCAAGATCTGTAAACCATGCTCCAATACCTCAGAATCGAGGGTTGATGCCTAAAAGATTTTATTTTTAGAAATTAAGACAGAGGAGTTTGGTTTATCCCTAAAATAAAAACTTATAGGTGTTTGAGTGCCTCAAGATATATTTTTTCCCTCTCAAAGGATATTTTTAATAGAGATAAGGTATTAAATGTCTTCTAACGGTGTTGAAATGTTGTTGTAACAAGAAAATTGTTGCTCAAGGTATGACTCAGCTCTAAGTGACAAGGGAAGTACTTATTGTCCTTCTATAAGAGTGCAATGTTGTTCTCAAGGCTAGATAAAGTGAGAAAATGGTGCTTCCTCCTTATTGATGGTTGTATATGTATGAATTGACTTATCTTAGCTAGAAATGATTTAGAAGACTAAAATGATGCTTTAGGACCTTAACAAAGTTGTAATGGTGAATTCAAGGGTTGGCAGCAAGGATAATTTCTAATTTTTGTGCTTAGAAGCTAGAAGTTGAGGTCTTGAGTCTAGGGGTGCTATGTACCTTGGGATATAATATTATAATGTATATGGGTTGATGGAGATGCCACATGTCGGCATCTCCATCAACCCATATACATTATAATATTATATCCCAAGGTACATAGAAAGGGGGAGTTAATTATTTTTAAGTCAAAGATTTTGGACCTAATGTAGGATGTTTGAAATGGTCATTTTTTCACTTAAAGGTCGGTTATGAGCTCACAACATTGACATTAGTATGAAGAGTTTTCTTAAGCTTTGTTTTACATATATTTATCCTAGAAATGGTGGATCCTATATTAAAAATGATGGAGTAATGATGGTCATGATCCTTTATGAAAATTTTGGCATGTTTTCAAAGGTTGTGTGGTATCGATATCTACCGATACAAAGCACTCTTAAAAGACTTAAAACAAGAGTATAAGAGAAAATTGGTGCTTTTTACATATTTAAGAGATGGGAAATGATTTTTTCCCTAACAAGATGAGATTATGATTTTCATGATGTAATAATGATGTTCAGACGTTTGAAGTGTTCTTTCCAAGAGGAGCATGTTGTTTACATGCTTGAAATGTGGCAAGAATCATATTTTTGTAAAAATCAGAAAACGGAGCAATTTGAGACCTTTCGTTGACATTTCTAACCAAAGCATGGAGGCATGAAGTTGATCTAGTTGAAGAAGGTAAGATACATGTATTCCTTTGTCATTAATGTAAAAAAGGGGAGAAGTTCAATGTGTTTTCCATCAATTGAAAAGGGGAGATTGTTGGCATGTGGTCCTATTAGGTGTTGTCATTGATGAAAAACCACATTAATGACAAATTGAATGATGTAATGATAATGTATGCAATTCTTACATGATGTTTTAGATGTTTATCAGTTGCTACAATGGGATTCAGTGAGTGTGTGCTTGCTTTAGCAAACCTATACATGTTCCTAAGAGGTGTAGCTTGAAAGTGTGAGATTCTTGGATTCTTGGAAGCATGTGGACATGATGTATAACATGATTTGAGAGTTATTGATTACTCATAGTAGTGGTATAGTACGATTACAGTTGATCAATTGATTATAGGTGCTCATTGGGAGCAGGTATGCTTGCTTGGAGGTGTGACAGAGTGGTTTGGAGCTATATGAGCTCATGGAAGCATGCAATCAGGTATATCATGGCATATGAGGTATGTTTGGGTCATTTACAGAGGTTTCATGTTTAGTTATTGCACTATTTCAGTTGATACTAGCTTCTACAATGAAGATCTAGATGAAAATATAGGTAAGTCTCATATTAGTGACTAAAGTGATTGGGCTATGGTGTTATCATTATAATGATTTGAGATGTTATAGGGATGAGTGATGATTTTATTACAAAAATTTCAGGTATACATGTTGTGTATTTTCCGTGTATGTTGTGTATACATGTTGTAAGACAAGGTCAAGAACAGGTGAAAATCAAGCTTGAATTTGAACTTCTGATGCTCATTGTTAATAGTGTGCTTTGCATGGGACCCTATGGATTTCAAGGATGCTTCTAACGTGAGTTTAGAAGGTTTAAAAAAATGAGGTTAGTTTATTGTCACTATTTTTGAATGAATGCTAAGAGGGTAAAGAGGTCTAAAACCCTAGTTAAACCCTATCTAGGAGTAGTTGATAGAAAGTGAAGTGTTGTGACCTAGTTTTGATTGATTCATCAAAATTGATGATTTTATGTTTCATAGGACTCCTCGGGATTTCTATAAATGTATGGTTGAGGTCATGGTGATATATGGGGCCCACCTAAAAATAGCATTTTTTGAAGAAGAAGGTTTTATGAAAAGTTGGTCCAAAGGAGTAGCATGAAAAATTGATGGTGCATGATGATTGTGATTTTTTCTTGATTTCCATTGAGGTTTAAGAGGAATTTCATACATGTTCATGGTTTTTTGAGGTCCAAACAAGTTGATTGGTCAAAGGATAGTTTTACGGTTTAAAAACTTGAAGCTTGTAGGTGGATTGTTTAGATGATTCAAGTTGTGTTGGAAATTATATTCAAAGATATTTCCAGTGATTTATATATTTTCTCATGATGAGGTCATTTGATAGGGTTTCTAGGTCATTCTTTGAGCAAGAAGATTTTTTCAATTCAAGATAACATCTGTTTTGGTACAAGTTTGATGTTATTTGAAGCATGATATGGATTGGGTGATGCTTTCTATCACCTGTAATGTGAATAGGGATTAATTTTTCATCCAAATGAATCCATTTGGAGGTATTTAATGTATGTAGAAAATTATTTTATGAGCTAACCTTTTGAAATAGAATTCTTGGCAAGTTCATCGGTGAAGGAAAGTGTTTATGTGGTTTTAAGTGAAGGATGTTTAATGACTTATAACTTGATTAGAATTTTTATACAGATTATGAAATTTATTTTGAGTCGTTACATGGCATTTTTGTTTTATTATAAGTGATTTGGTGTTCAAACGATTTTTGCAGGTCTTAAAGGGTGTAGGAAACAAGTGTTTTGAGAATTGTAAAGGGAATTGGGACCGAAAATGAAATAATTTGATTGGTTGCTATTAATTATGACCTTATATACATGTTTATGATATTTTATTCATATGTAAAGGTTTTGGGTCATGAAATAGTATCATGACCGATGTGAGGGAATTTTTAAGAATCTACCTATGGGGTTTTGAGCCATTTTGGCACATGTAACGAGGTTTTTAGATAGGCCTACCTAACTAGGTCACTTATGACTATTATATTTCAAATTTTAAATGTTTCCTTGATGCATGGGTCAAACCAAATGGAGGGAAAATTTTGTGCCTAAGTTTGGAAGGTGGAGAAAGAAATAAAAGCATGTTTTTGGGTGCTTTTTGGAACTAGTTGAATGTGTGCAAGGTGGAGTGACCTAGGTGAAGTGTGATTGTAGGTTTTTGATATTTTTTCAGAGGTGAATCAAGTGTGTTACAGGTGAAGAAAAATTAGAGAGCATGAAAGAAAGAGTTTGATGATTTTTGGAGGGTTTTATGAGTATGATTTGTGAAGTGTCATCACCTAGGGTTTGAATGAAGAAGAACAAGATGAATATTTGATATCCATTATTTTTGGTAGAAAAAATATGATGTATACACATCATAAGGTGGTTAAGTGGGTGTTTTATCATCTTGGGGGTTGTATCCTCCTTGTGGAGTTGATGCTTCACAAAATTAGGGGTTGGTGCTCCTTGTAGGGTTGGTGCTCTACTAAACTAGTGGTTGGTGCTCCTTGTGGGGTTTGTGCCTCACTAAATTTTGAAACATATCAATATAAGATAGTGTTTCACTAGGTTTTCTTCCCCAAGTGTTTCCCACTTATATATTGTGTTCTTATGGCGTTCCTTTGCTTTCATGGTTATATGTTTTGATGATGGTTTATGGTGTGCACACTCTTAAAGTTGAATAAGTGGTTATTGTGATTGATTTATCGTGGAATTTTGAGTTTCAAATCTAAAAGTTTAATTTGAAATTTTTATAAGGATTGATTCACCCCACCTCTTAGTCCATTGTTCTTCTAACATGCTGATAAAGGGAGTTTGGAAACTTGTTATGGTCTTATTCACTCAAAATGTTTAGAGTTGCAATATTATTTGTATGAAATTTTCAAGGATCTAAGCCATCAACCTCTCGTTATACTCAATTTTCATGCCTAGCATAACTATAAATTGTGACTGTGACTAGTTTGGAAATATTATATCTTTTTGTGTAATAAATTTTGAAATTCTTCTTCTAACTCTTGACCATGGAGACAATTGGATTTGAGGCCTTGATATTATAACTTTCTCAGGAGAGTTAGTTGTTGTAGATAGAGGGAAGAATGTTTTTGAAACTTGATGATTGTTCTTATGATTACCTATAGGTTGAATGAGTAGGGAAAGTGATTACATCAATGATTGGAAACATGAAACCTTTTATGAAGGCTCGAGGGACATAAACAAGATGTGGTAATGGTTTGGGATAAAGGGAGGCTATGTTTCTTTCTTTATCCATGTCGCTTATTTGTTTGAAGGAATGTGACCGAGTGTCTTGTGCAGAGTTACAAGAAACACTAAGAAAAGTTCAATTTGATGAATCAATTTACTTCCTAGTTAAACCAAAAATGTAGAAGAAGTCAACATAATTCTACAATCAAGAATTGAGGCTTTGAAAAATGAAAGCAATTCATTTTGTATGGAAATAACTCTTTCTCGAGTTTCCACCGCCCATGTCCTAGGGTTTGAATTTTAAGGTCTTAGATTATCAAATTTTGGTCTAAATTTTGAAATATATTTTTGTGCGAAGGTTAATTTAAATGTTTTAAAGGAATTTAGAAGGTTCATTAGGTGCATTTGTTGCATTATTTACTAGTATCATCTCCCATACTATCACAGTGTTTGAAGAACTAACCATGACACTAAGATGAAGAGAAGGGTGGAAAATTTGCACAGAGAACCCTATTGGGATTTTTTCACCAGAGATAACCTAGTAATGGGTATTATAAAATTTTACACTTTGTTCTTGAATCCACTTGGAATAGAAATTATGGTTGAAAATTATTAGGGGCAGACCTAGTTGGTTAATGGAGCTTAAGGATGTAAAGAGGGATTACTAGAAAAGGGGTGAGAGTTTGTATTTTAAATTTTCCACACCTCTCAAATAGGTTAAAGGGAGTTGGGAATGGATTTTATTTGTCCCGTGGTTGTGTAAAATATCCAAGCTACAATACATGCAAAAGTGTGGTTGAAGAGCACAAGAAGAGTAGTTTGAGCAAGCAAGGTAGTTGATAAAAGACTATTGATCTAACCACTGTGAAATAGTTTCTCATCTTGATTTGAGTGCATGAAACAAGGTCCAAAGTATTGATGGAGGAATGAAGGAAAGTAAAAGAGTCGATTCATTTGGTGTCAAGACTCCATAAGCTTGTTGTCAAGGTGTTTCAAGGTGAGATAGGAAAATTGAGCTTTCTAAGTATTTGGTTCATTTTTTTAATAGTCTATGTTGCATGAATACATTTTGTAGGATAGGTTATGATGCTAGCAGAGTGATAAATTACTTGAGAGGTCAAATTTTGCATTTTGACCTAGCCTTGAAGCTAGAAATTGAGACTTCCAAAATAAGGAATTGGTAAAATTAAAGGTGATTGAATGTTGATTTCATAGAAAGGTGTGGAGATCTACATCAATTGGTATCAGAGATAGGATTTGAGTTTAAACGAAACTTTATTATTGATTAATAATATATCGTGAAGTTGTGTGATTGTGAAAGTGATAGGGTAAAGAGACAAATGAAAGAATGGAAAGAGAATAACTTGTGATGGAGTTGGTGAAGTTGATAGGAAAGAAGGAAAGATAAATAAAAGAGAAAGAATCTCGTAAAAAGAGAGAAGAGAAAAGGAGGCTAGATATATGGATGGAGAAGGAATTGAAGGCATTAAGAGAGGATGTATAGAAACTAGAAGAGATGATGATGATGAGAGAAGACAAATAAGTAGGATATGTGATGAAGAGAAGGGTCAAATTTCCTATAGATTAGATTGTTAGAAGGAACTAGAGACTGTAATTGAGAATGATCATTAAGGAAGAAGAGGAAAAACTTAAGCAAATGAAACATGCAAGAAAATTATAGAAAGAATAAGTCAAAGAGGTTATGTGTGAGAGATTATAGAGGATGGATGAGAGTATAAAGAAACAACATATCAGCCCGTGAAGAAGGTGTGTGATCTAAAAAATGAGGATTCGTGTGAAGAAAGGAAGGTACATAATCTAGCAAATGATGAGAAAATGTGTGAAATGCATGTTGAAATGAAGAAAATCAGTCTAGGGAGTATGATAATGCTAATGGAAACTAAGATATTCTTGTTTAAAGTTAGGAAAATACGTATACACAGTAAAAGGAAGTGAACCAAAGCAATGTGAGATGATAGCTCAGATGTATGATACCGATAAAGGAGGTGACGATGATGTCTTAAACGGGGCTTTAGACATGTTTTTGTAGATTGAAGGAAAAAGGAGAAGTATAGTGCAAGAGAAAGTGTTTGGAAAAGAAGAGGAAGAAAAAGATAGTGAAATGAGGGAAGAGAACGAAGAAAGAAAGGGTGAAGAAGCTCATGATGAAGAGCTTATGGACCTAGTAAAAGGTCTCAAAGAAGAAAATTCAGTTTATGAGAATGATAAAAATATGAAAGTTGAAGTGTGTGAGCAGTATATAGTCCATTTAAGCAAGGAAAATGATGGAATTATGTGGGATAAAGGCTATAGGGAGATGGACCACATCAAAGGTCATGAAATGCAATATATATATATATATATATATATATATATATATATATATATATATATATATATATATATATATATATATATACATACATACATACATACATACATACATACATATATATATATATATATATATACATACATACATACATACATACATACATACATACAAACATATATGTATATATATATATATATATATATATATATATATATATATATATATATTGTGCTTGATTTTACAAGTATAGCTGATAAAGGAATGAAGATGATAGAGATGGAGGAAAAGGTCAATAAGGAAAGAAGTCATTTCAAGGGAAATGCAAGGTTAAAGTACCAAACATGGGATCCAGGTGGTCAAAGGAAGAGCAAGCCCAATAGGGAGGCATAAAAAGATGAAATAACATTAAAAAGACTCAATAAAAATCAAGAAGAGAAAATTTGTAGGTGTCTAACATAAAGGTACAAGGAAGTTTTTTTCTTCCCCTAGGAGTATGATGTAGGAGCATCATTAAAAAGATACTTAAAAGGAAAAATTATCAAGGATATGAGGTTGATTTGAAAGCTTAAGATGTGTAGAGTCATGATAGGGAGGTTTGAGTTAGTTAGGAATTCAATTTTTCAAATTGGAGATTTTCCTCCCAAATGGTAATTCAAATTTGAAAACATAAGTAGTTGTGAGAAAAGAGAAATTGATAGTTTAAAAGTGTGATATGGGTCTAGGAGTGAATAAGTATAGTAAGAATCACTAAATGTACTTAAAATGTTGTAAAAATACCTATTTTGTCCTATGAAGGAAAAATGAGTCATTGTGATTAATAGTTGGATAGTTACAAATTACAATAGTGGTTACATACAAGTGGGGAGCTCGAGCATATAGGAAGATAGATTCAGTTTGAACATTCATTCCTCTAGAGAGGAAGGATAGTATTATGTGAAATACAAGTTTTTGTATAGAGTATGTATGTTTCAATGGAGAACTCTGTTTTGGGATCAATATCTTATTTCTAACTTAAGGAAATTTTTATGGTTGATCAAGAATCTGTTTCTTTTTCCTTTATTTGCATTGAAGCATGTTTGATTTAGAAATTGTGGAAGGATTGATGAAAATTAACCTAGGGTTCCTGATATTTCTTGCTTGTAAGTAGAAAGGCTAAACTATGCATGGAGGCATTAAGATTACATTTAGGTTGTAGATTTTGATTGAGACTAAGAATTAAGTCTTATGACAAGACTCACATGTGGGAGATGTTAAATTTAATTCCTTTTCAAAAATTGATTTGATATTTTGTTCTCTTAGGACTGGTTTCACAGAGAATGGGTAGAGAACTGTGAAAGAAGTTGAATGAAGCTAATTGTGGTCATGTGTAGGGTATGTGGATGAAGGTAGTTTGGAAACTTGCTAAAATCAAGTTTTTAGTTCAGTTTTGTTCCCAAATCTGGGTTTAGAGTTTACTAAAATTGAGAGGTCATTGTTGGATCTCTATCAGAAATAAACAATTATGAAACTCCGTGCAATCTGAATTTTTCATGCACAAACTGTTTCATAGGTACAGTGAATCATCCTTTAGATTACCTAGTATGAAGTGGGCTACTTTATTTATTTTATTAATCCTTAATAAAATTATTTCTTGCTTGTTTTTAGACATTGATAGTACTTGCATAAAATCCATAGTAATTACATTCCATTTGTAATGTGGAATGCTATGAGGGTATAAATGCATCAACAAGATGCATGTGCTCTGCTTTAATATGTTGTCACTCAAGAAAATGAGCAACATAATTTATATTGTCTTTCTTCATTCCTTTCCATAAGTATTGTTGTTTTACATCAACCAACAATTTTTTCACTCGAGATGCTCGAGATAAGAAGCATCATGAAATTATTTCATGACTTTCGTTCTTAATTCATTTCCCAAAGGTACGTAAACTCTATTTTTGTATCTCAAGACTCCTTCATTATCAAAATTTAAGCCTTTATATATGCCGCTAACGCAACTTTCACATGCTAATAATATATATATGTTTGCATTTATTTCTTTACTTCATCCTTAAATTATGTTCGATGGTTAACATAGCAAAAACATGATTTCTATGACTTATCACATCAACCACTCAGTTCTCTTTTCCTTTAATGTAACTTACGTGGAAATCATATTGAGACAAAAAATCAATCCATCTATGTTGTCTTGCATTCAAATTGGGTTGTGTAAATATGTATTTAAGCCCCAGATGTTATGTTTTCAATTGAAATGGCTTTCATAGTAGGTTGTTCCTCCAAAATTTTTAAGGTATGAAGTATGACAAAGGTGAGTTCTAAATATTGGGAACATAATTTCGATCACGCATCTTGCTTTTCTACTTTCATAAGCAATCACATGATTGTTTTATATAAGTATTCCACCCAAACCTTTATTGGAGGTATCAATTACCATAATGAAGCTTCCGTTGGGACTTGAAACCTTCAAAACAAGTTATGTTGTAAGTTTTTATTTCAGAATATTGAATGAATTTTCATACATATCGCTCCACACAAATTTCTTTTCCTTTTTTGACAAAGATGTTATAGGTCCAACAAATATAGAGAAATATTTTATGAATTTTTGTAATAACCAGCAACACTATGAAGCTTCTTACTTCATGTACATTCTTGTTGTTAGCTATTTAATTACGAAGTTTATTTTCAATGGGTCAATTGAAATCCCATAATTATTGATTATGTGACCAAGGTACTACACTTCATTATGATAGAATGAACATTTTGAGATCTTACCGTACAATTTTTTCTTTCTAAGCACATCCAACACTATTTTCAAGTGTTCATTGTGTTCTTCCATGTTCTTAGAATAAATTAGAATGTCATCCAAGAAAACTAGCACAAATTTATCTAGATATTCCTGAAAAATATTATTCATTAAGTTCATGAATGCAGCTGGTGCATTAGTGAGTCCAAAAGGTAACATTATAAACTCATAATGCTCGTATCTTGTTCTGGACACTTCGTATTATGAATGTCTTAATCATTTATCAGAAGATGATGATAACCTGATCATAAATTGATCTTTGAATAGAAAAAATTATCTCACATCTGATCGACAAGGTCATCAATCCTTAGTAAAGGATATCTATTTTTAATAGTTTCCTTATCAAGCATGCGATAATCGATGCATATTCTTAACATGTCATCCTTATTTTTAACAAAGATGATAGGTGATCCCCAAGGAGACACACTAGGTCTAACCAATCCTTTAGAAATTTTTCATGAAGTTGAGCTTTTAATTCTTCTAACTCAGTTGTTTTCATTCTGTATGGTTCCTTAGAGATTGGTTAAGTTCCATGTTTGATATCAATGTTAAAGTCAAACTCACATTTAGGAGGAAGTCTAGGTAATTCCTTTGGAAAAAATCTCCGTACTCTTATAACAACAAATAGTCCTCCAAGGAAGTCTTACCTTCCTCACTAAAATCAAATATCTTAATGGCATAAAACATGCAACCCTTGTTTTTAGCTTTCTTAAGTTGCATAGCTGAAATCTATCTAACTTAAAAATTCCTTTTTATGCCCTGTATACTTGTTGTTCTCTACATATCATCAAGGCATTTTATTCATTTTTCATAATAGTCAACAATTTCTTTATTTTTAGACATCCAATTGACACCTATAATGATGTCATAGGGTCCTAAAGGAGTTGCATATAGGTCCAGTTCTGTGGTGAAGCTAGGCAATTTCAATGCTGCGTGAAACAAACATTGGTCTACAATTTGAAAAACATTATTCCCATATTGTACAATCCATGTATTTTTCATATAAAAAAATTTATTAATCAGTTTTTATACTATTTACTAGAAATGAAACACTCGGTTGTACCAATGTCAAATAAAATAGTAATAGGAAGTCCATACAACTTACCTGGCACTTCAATGGGAGTAGCTTGTTTTTTAACTTGGTGGTTAGCCATTGTAACATGTATCTTTGGTTGCTGATTGTTCCCTTGAATCCTCTAGGGACAATTATAAGTGTAGTGGTCACCACCACATATGAAACATCCAACAAAAGGTCCTTTATTTTCAAATTTTTATCTTTTTTTGTAACATTATTCTACCCATTTCTCTTTGCATTTGCAAGAGGTTTTGCTACTATGTTGTTTTTACTATTCCTTTTTTATTTCCAACCTTCTTCCACCATGTTTTCTAGGTGCCAAAGGTGAAGGTGAACCAAATTTCTTCTTTCTCTTATCATCTCTATGATCAAAAATTTCTTGTAGCTTTTTCTCTTCCTAAGGAATTTCTCAAATACAACTTCCATAATAGAAGGACCATGCACATCTACTTCACCTCCAATGATGGGGTTCAACCCCATAATGAATTTACGTATCCTGAATTTCTCATCCTTTTGATATTGCAGTACATACTTCAAAAATTTAGTGAATTTTTCCCAATATTCAGTCACACTCATTTTACCTTGATTTAGGTTTTGAAACTCATACATCTTTTGATCAAAGTATAACTAGGGTAACCAATGTTGGCGGAAGAAAATTTTAAACTATTCCCAAGTAATGTTGGTAGGGTCAACTCCCAACTCTTCCTTTTAGTTATCCCACTAAGAGGATGCCTCATTGGAGAGCTGAAAATCACCCCAAATAGCTTTAGTTTCTTTAAAGAAGTCTCTTATTTCAAAATATTTTCCCATTTCACTTAGCCAATACTTAGCTCCATCTCCCAAGGTTGTTCCATAAAAATTCAAGTGGGATTATTCATTTAATATCCCTAAATAACTTAGCTACCAAGCGGGCTCTTTTATTTCATGGATGATTCCAAAGATTGAGATTTTGAACATTAGGATCTCCTATATTGATATTTATAGTATTAGGATCTCCTTCATTGAGCTTTCCAACATTAGGTTGAAAAAGTTGTTGTATATAACTTTATTCTTCTTCCTCACTCATCACCCTGTTGTTCCAGGACAACTATACGGTTATGAGTATCTTGAAGAAAAACTATAATCTCATCTAGTTTTTGGGCTATTGTTGCTTCACCACATTGTTTTCTATTGTTCTAACCATTTTATTATGTTAACAAGAATAATATTTTCTATTAGTGTTATGAACCCATTGAATCAAATATATAATAACCTTCAACTCGATACCAAAATGTAACACCCATGTTATTATTACTCCAAATTAAGGGATATTTTTTAAAACAAACCCTTAAATAAAAATTATGCCTTCAATGATTTTCAACACGCAACAATTAAAATCTAGCATAATTAAATCTTTACAATCCATTTGATAATGAATGATAACCATGTACAATTATAAGGGTCAATTAGATCTACCGACCCCCATTATTTCACTCTAACCGAGTGTGTATAACATGTATATAATTGGTTAAACCTTTTTAACAAGTTTTGAGAACCACGTGCCTATATATTAACCCGAAAAACATAAAGAATCGTAATCCATCCGGAATTTGACATGGTAAGATAGGAAAATGGTGAACAAATAGTGTGATCACTAGTTACACTACTTGGCCAAGTTTGCAAGCATTGTTTTGCAAGTTTAGTTTCGTGACTACACACAAGCCAACAAAACTTGTCTCTATCACCACACAACCATCTCTTCACACTATCTCGGGATCCGATTTTTTTGTTTAAGAAATTAAGTTTTAGTTTTGAAGTTGTAGGGATCATGACTCATTATTCCAATTGAGAGGATACTATCGGTCCCATCTTAGGATCCCTATGGGAAAGGTAATGATTACATAATGACTTTCTTCATTACATATTTGTTATATTTCATGTAGCCATCCTAAGATGGCACAAATAAGAACCTCTCGACAATAATGTTGATTCATGATATCTACACTTCAATAACCATTTAGTTATTCTTTCAAGGTAAGTAAATGAAATCATCTTAATGATAAGTTATTTTGTATCGTAATACGTTATCTATTTCTCGATAGAGGTGTATAGTAACTCATCAAGTTACCATCTTTTATAAGTACCTCATATCGCATTAATATAGTTCGTATATATGTCAATCTACGAAGGTTTATTTAATCACGTCACACATGAAGTTAATACATTCATTTAATTGTTGAAAACAATACATATACTCATATTCTGTCATTTAATCACAACAATGTATTTAAATTAATACAATACACTAGCGATTTAACGTGGTTTCATTTTATTATTTTTTACTTCATACTATGGTTGTTATAAAACATAATTGTTCTTTCCAAAATGAATCAATACAATAGACGTACTTGCATATCAAAATATCAATAAATTTAATATATATTTTTTTAAACAATGTTATAAAACTTTCATAACTCACAAGGTATGATTAAAAACAAGTATTATTACACTTATTAAGGATAATTCCTTAATTTCAAAAATAATGTCATACAATAATCATGATAGTACAATAGGAAATATTCCTTTAAATACCTTGTGAAATTGATACTTTCACATTGCAAACAATTACAATTACAACAATACATCAATCCGAAATGGATTATAAAAAATCATCGCATGACGAATCATGCGTATTCAATCCAATAAATCACTTCATAATGTCACTCCATCTTGCACACTGTAGGAGAGAGAAATTTGTATACATGGTCATTTATATGAACTGGCATGAATTATCCACTCATATTCATGTTTCTTTAAATTGAAGTTAATGATTATGATAAGGTTATATTATATGACAACTCATAAACTTCGTAATACATTTATTAAGTATACATATCATTAGTCAAATGAAGTGGTACTATGTAGTTAAAACTATGTTTCCAACAAACCAAAATTCCAACTGAAAGAAATCTCATTTAGATTTGTCAAAAATAGCTTATAATAAAGATTATTATAGCAATAAACAAAAAAAAAAATTTATATCAAAAAATGCCATTCCATTGACTTTGACACAATGATATTATCATTTGGATGAGCTTCATTGAGGGTATAACAAACAAAACCTAACTAATAAACCTATTGATTCCATAATTCTCCTTTACAATAACTAATCAATTTCATTGATTAAATAAACAATCCATATTCACCCAAAAGAAAACTTAATAAGTTCTTTCAAAATATTGACATATTTATAAACAATACAACAGATATGGAACAATATCTCTCAGTAACAAAATTTATACTCTTATACTATCTTCTAACATACTTCAATTACACTCATTACCAAATAAATGATCTTGAAGAAACTTGACATCAACATTTA
The DNA here is from genome assembly GCA_018340775.1 of Taxus wallichiana var. yunnanensis. NCBI lineage: Eukaryota > Viridiplantae > Streptophyta > Pinopsida > Cupressales > Taxaceae > Taxus > Taxus wallichiana. Next base: position 341,928,897 of record CM031244.1, read on the forward strand.
ATATGCAAATTGTTTCTCCTTAAATGAATCTATCAATGATTTAATCAATTGGAAAAGAGATCATTTCATTCACTAACAATCAACCAGTGCATAATTAAGTAAAGAACATAGTCTATACTTCTACGATGTATCAAGTCATAGAATCAAAATTTCCCACTTAGCACATAACATAAGCGTTCCCAAATAACATGATTGGTAACTCAGCGCCTTAAGAGAATATAATACAAAAAAGTGAGGTATCTATCAATACGGTCAAGCTTAAATTGAGCAAGAGATAAGTTTAAACATTTAATCATGTAATGGGATAAAACTATCATCCTTAACAATCACTCAATAATAAATAAACATATCAACCAACGCCACAAGAGAAACCCATATTTTCAAAATATAATATTACCGTTGGTATAACAATCCAAGAAATGCATACCGTAAAGCAATAATATCAAAAAACAATATTATTTTATTTTCAAATACCTAGTTACTCTATTATTTTTCTCTTGAATTTTTCCTATTACCATTGTTCTTAACAAAACTCAAGTATTAGTCCATAATTACAACCAATTCAAGAAAACCATTTCTCTTTCCCATTTTACAAAGCAAAACAATAGATTAAGAAATTTTCCCACACAAATTAACTCAAGGATTTTTTTAGTGGCGAGTATTTCATTTTAGAAAAAAATCAAAAGGTTATTTTTTCGATGCGGGTCATTGACATGTTTGCCTAAAAATTAAAGTTCAATTTTTTTAGGGGTCGGCTTCACCTACCTCTATAAAATATCCCCTATATAATCCTATATTATTCATCAGGTAGAACACTACTTTCTATCTCATACCACCTGGGGGCATATCTATTATCAAGTACATAACTTGCGAAGCAACATTTTCCAGTACATAGAAGTATAATTTTTCGAAAAAAATCATTCAACCGATGGGTGACAAGAAGAATTTGTTGATGGACAACAAGAAGGCTCTGTAGATGGGTGATAAGAAGGCTCTAAGGATGGGTGACAAGAAGATTCTTTTGACGGGAAACAAGGCTCGTGGACGGGTGATAAGAAGGTTTTGTGGATAGGAAACAAGTAGGATTTGTTGATAGATGACAAGCACAATCTATTGACGGGTGATAAGAAGGCTATCTTGATGGGTGAAAAGAAGGTTCTGTTGACGGGTGACAAGAATAACCTTCTGACACGTGATAGGGTAGTGTTTTTGATGCATAACAAGGTGTGTTTGTTGACGCATGACAAGGTGTGTTTGTTGACGGATGACCAGGAGCTTATCTGACTTGAATTTATCACGCTGAGAACAATGGAAGCTGCTAGTGCTCAGAACACCCAAAAAGTTACAAAAAAACTCAAAAGTCTCTGTTCAAGTATTTTGGAAACTCTGTTGGTTCAGATACAACAACCGCTAACACCCATAGAGCTCCCACTAAAATCAATCAGAGCACAGATTGTGTGGAAGGTGTTATTGAAGAGAAAATGCATTCTACTCAGTATTAGCCAAATGACACCTATAATGATACCATGCCAAGGCTTGAAGATATTCCAATAGTTCATGTAGAGCTTGAAGATATTCCTTTTGATGTGCAACCAAGAGTGCAAAATGCAACACAAAATTCAAATGTAACTAGTGGTTCACGGAAAACTACACCTAATGATTGTGATATTCCTACAAGCTCTACACATAAAAATAAAATTGTGAATATGAACAAGAATATGTGGATGCTTGGGAGGATATACAAGTTTGACTGGGATGCAAAATTTCCATTTATTGAACCTGTAAAGCCAAATAATTCTGAAGAAATTTCATCGGAATGTACATGTACAATATGTACATGGAAATTGGGAAGGAAGAAAAAGTGCAACTGAAGTTGGACACAATTGAAAAACATTGTGGAAAACAATATTTCATCAGAATCGGGAAGATGGCCAGAAAATAAAAACACACAGATGGAAAACTGAAAAAGAATGCATGCATGTGAAATATGCAGCAAAATATGAGGTTGATCAGAAAAGATGCAAACTTCTCATAGAAAATGGCGGAACGATCTCATCACAAATTGGTAAGATGAATCAATCAAATTTGCGTGCTAAACTCATACAATTTTCTACTTTATTCCACATCCTTAAGAAAGGAAGACCTATTTCAAATTTCATCGATTTCAAACCTTTGTATCAATATAATGGAATGCAGAATGTTCCCCTGTCTCACTGGTCAAACAATAGTGCATGGGAAATGGTTAAATGCCTTGCTATTTTTGAGAAGGAAGATTTGAAAGAGTGTGTAAAAAATGTAAAGTTTATCTCTTTTTCAATTGATGAAGTGGCCGTTGTTGACAACACCACATGGGTATGTATCCATGTTTACACTTTATAAAATCATATGAGGACTTCGCACCTGTTGGGTGTTTAGAAAATGGTTGAAAATTACAATGCAAAAACCTATATAAACTAGTTATTTTTCTTTTGAAAGAAATTGTCGGCATGACTACGGATGAAATTGCTACGAAGTTGATATGTGTGGGAGTAGATGGGGCACTAGTCATGCAAGGTCATAGAACTAGGTTGTGTGTTTGATTGCAAACATCAGTCGCCCCTTATATGCTAGCAATTCACTATATGGATCACATAATGAATTTAGCATATAAAATCGTTAGCAAATATGAAAACATTGCAAAAGTAGAAGACCTTATAAGAGAACTGCATGCCTATATGGCAAGAAACCAAAAGTGATTTCTTGAGTTTCAAAAATTTTCTATAAGAATTACAGATGGCAAAAAAATTCTGAAGGATGTTGAGACAAGGTGGATTTCGTTGCATGAGCTTGCATGTAGAGTGCATGAGGAGTATCCTTCATTGGTTGGTTTCATGCACAAATATCATCATGAAATTGACAGGGTGAGGGACTTGTTGTTCCATCTAACTGATTTGGAGACATTGCTTACATTGGTAGGCATTCTTCCAATGTTGCAAGAGATCAATACATTGATGAAACATGCACAGGGAAGATTAATTTATATTGTTCATTTTATATGGATGAGAAAAATTGTATGTATGAGTGTCAAGGTCTTGTACACTTCCCAAATAGTTTTGATACACATGTATTTGATAACTGGAAATTTTTATTGGATCTTAACCATCCTAATAACTTTTTGATATTTAATATCCATGATCACCTTTGTATCCATGTTACTAGGAAAGAGATACCACTGCACATTCTGCAAAAAGGTAAAGACGTTACATCAATGGAAAAAGAAGAAGTTCTTGTGACATGAAATCTGTTTGATTCTATAGTAATTGAAACAAGAATAAAACTCAGAAAAATTATAGAATCCTTAGCATCGAAATAAGAGAATGTTTCAACCAAGACAAAATTCTTGAAGCCATGGGTGAAATGAATCCATTTTTTTGGAATACGAAGGTGGTTGTGCTGATTTTGTAAGTAAGATTTTTCATAAATACATGGGTACAATATTGGATCATTTTAGCAAAACATCAAAGGTCGAGGGTATTGAAATAAAAGGTATATTGAATGTTGATTTAATAAAGATTCAATCAACTAATTTTGCAATGACAATGAGGTCACAGTATAAAATCTTAGACAAACCTTCAGAGAGTGGTTCTATTACAAGGATCGGTGAAAAATATACCAAAGTAGTGTGTTACAGGAAGACATTAGTGAATATTTTCGGTTGTACAAGTTGTGCCAAACAATGATTTTGGATCTCGTGGAGGATGAAAGAGTTTTCAGTGCTTTATCTTTTATTAAATCAAAACTGAGAAATAGGTTGGATAAAAATCTCAAAAGTTGCATAAGGTGTTATGTTTCTCGCTACTCTTTGGAAACCTTTCCTTTTGATAGAGCTATTGCACATTGTAATTCCCTTTCGAAAGAAGAGGTGTAAATAATACTACTACAAGTCCAAGTAATCTCAACGATGAGACTGGAAGTGGTGCATCTTCAAACTCTACAGATGTAAATATTGAATACGAAGAAGCTATTGAAAATGGATTATTTCTTTCGAGGGTAAACATCTATCCCGATTGATGGTGAGATTCCAAAACATGCAGAGAATCGCCCGCCCGCCTTTTCTAATATATGAAATAAAAGTTTGAATGATGTTGAGATACATGAAATCATGAGACATCAAACCAAAGGAATAATTATGTCCTCATTGATAGGTGTGCTATTAGGGATTCTTTCCCTTTTCAAGGTGTCTATGAAATTAGCATCCATCTCTTTAAGATCCTTGACCACCTTTAATTCCTTAGCATCCACCCCTATATTAGCCAAAATATCAGCTAGTTTGTTTCCTTCACGAAACACATGTCTAAAGGAAATAGTTTTGAAGGAGGATAATTTACCCTTGGATTTATTGATGAAGTAAACTATAGAAACAGAGGCCTAAGACACTCCCTTCACACAATAGATAATATACAAAGAGTCCCCTTCTATAACCAAGCAAGGTCCCAAAGTGATGTCAAAAGAGGTTGAGGTTTTTCTCGAAAAGGCGAGATTGTTACATTTCTTTAGCATTTTTGATGGGCATGATGAAAAGTTGAGTGAATCTATGGCTAAAAACCTGGAAGGAAGGCCGTGTCTGGGTTGGAAATTTCTCTTTCACCATTTCCCTCAATATAATTGCTAAAGTTTCTAGTCTGTCCATAGAAGGAAGAAGTATTTGCAAACCTAAGTCAGATTACAACAAGGAGATTGACTGCTTCATGCAAGGTAAGGGTGTTCCCATCTCTCTCCATAATGGTTATGCTAGAGGTAATTTTCCCCACCCTTATGGGGAAATTTCTCAGTTAATTATGGCCTATATTACTCTTGAAGGGTGTTACAAAGTGATATATGGGTACCACTTTCCCATGTTGAACCATGTTAGAAACAACAAGCCCTACAATTTCCCATATTTTTGTTCTCCTCCTTATCCAAATCTATATCTCAAGTTGAGAAAGGTACTTTCTCCTTGCCATTGCATCAAGGTCTCATTAAAGCTATGCTCAGGCTGGGAACTCCCCTCATTGGCAAAAATGAAAAATTGGGGGCTTCTATGAGCCTAAAGAATGATTCTTCAGAAAGGTATTTTGAAATCTTGGACATCAAGGAGGTTATTGGTAGTGAGGCTTTTCCTACTAGGCCCGTGGAAAAAATAACTAGATCCCACCAAGAAAATGTCGGCCTCAAGAAGCAGCGCAGGGAGGAGAAGGTTTCGGCTTGCTGAGAAGGTGGAAGTTATTTTGGAGTGAAGAGAATCAGGAAGGTAAGTCTAATCATTCTACTTCTAGTGAAAGTCAAGAGGAAGAGGACTTGGAAGGGGATCACAGTGAGGAGATGGAAAGTGGGAAATCTCCTGAAGCATCTAAAGGCAAGAGATCAAAGAACTCGGAGGAGGCTATAGAAAGCTTGCATGCTCTCAAAACTGCCCAAAATAAACTCTTTAATGCTCAAGACTGTGTGGTCAAATCCAATGTTTTTATGAGGGAATTTGAGAATTGAAGGTTAGACATTGACATTAATAGGCATAGATCAGTATGGTATTTATGGACTTGAGATAATTGAATGAAAAAGTGGAGAATTTGTCTTCTATTGTTCTGAGTGAACAATTAAAAAATGCTAATGAAAGAAGCCTGGCTATGGAAAATGAAATGTTGAAGATGAAGGAAATAATTCTTTAGATAAGATATGTTCACATTATCAATGTTAAAATTACCATTCATCACCTTAAACTCCTTGCTAAGATGATCCATTCTATGGAATTAGCTAAAGAGAAAGAAAAACAAGGAAATGGCCCTAAAGTATAGATAGTTGAACTAAACTACAAGTTCTGGAAGTCTATTATAGCCAGCTTAGTCAAAGAATGGAATGGATGCATGAGTACTATGGGGGAACTGGTAAAAGAAGGATGAAGAGGTCTGATATTCGGATTATGTTTTCTTTTTTCTTGTTTATACTTTTTTGCTTCATAAGTTTTATGTTGTTAGTTACTCAGACCCTTGTTGTTAGTTACTCTTCCATGGGTTATCTATGTAGTTTCTTTTTGTTGTTTTGATATGTTTCTCTTGTGGTTCTGTATGGGCTTCAATGGTTAACCCCTTGGCCTTCATGTTTATTTGGTTGTAATCTTTGTATGGGGTAGGGTCCCCTCAACCCTCTTTTACCTCTAATAAAAAAATGGATTATTTCAGCTTTAAATAGGTATTAATAGATTCTCATTTATTCTTATTTATCCAATTTCATATTAATAGATTCTAATTTAATTATTTATAGTTTTACATAAATACCATTGTAATTCAGTAGATGCAAATATTGATAGTGAGGAGGCTATTTTTGATTTGTAGTTATCATCCAAGATGTTACATGTATGTATATTTACATTTATTCAAATACTATCATTTATTAAAATCAGATTTATTTCATTGGTATTTTTAATTTTCAAACCACTTTGATGTTGTATTTTGCAAGGTCTTCAAATCTTAGATCGGATTCTATATATTGTTCCACACTTAGTTTCGGTATAGTTATCATACACTCTACAAAGGCATTCTTGATATTTGTGTTGCCTTTGATATGAATAGGTTCGGTTTGCTTTTATTTTCTTAGGTTAGATCTGGATTATGTATATTCTTCCACACTAAGTTTTGGTATAGTTGTCATACACTCTGCAATGCATTCTTGATATTTGTGTCGCCTTTGATATGAACAGGTTCTAGTTTGCTTTTATTTTCTTAGGTTAGATTTGGATTCTACATTTTAATTTCTCTTCATTTCATTTGTTTTTATGAAAAACATGAATTGACATCCATCCAAGGAAGCTCTCGCTTCTTGGGACTGAGATTATCAGGAAACTCACCCATTTTTATTCTAATCCTTATCCATTTTTCATGTTGAATTCTCGAGAATCGAAGGTCATCTAGCTTTCTCAAGAAGATAAGAGGTACCTTAAACCCTATCTTAGTGGTTAGCCATAGTTTTAAATGTGAAGAAGATTTTACCGTATTAAGATATCTTGTGTCATACCACATTCTTTTTTTCTTTGAGCTTTATCGTTTCAATTCAATATAAAGGTTTGAAAATAAATGTGTAGAAACGATATACATATTAAAGAGTTCAAAATTTAAAATAGAGAGAAGAAGATTTTACTGTATTAAAATTTAAGATGTATCTATCACACCACAATGCACATTCTTAATTTTCTTAAAACAATTATCCATTATCATCATCTAGTCACATACAATTCATCATCATCCATATCTACTCTAATTTCATTATCCACATAACACCACATTATAAATGAATAAATGGATGATCCATTGTAATGTGTATTCTAAATTCTAATGTCATCAAACATATTAGATGTCATCACCCACATGTAATGAAAAATGTAATCATGATCGTCATTACATACAGAGATAATATTGCATAAAGTTTAAATCCATGAATCATGATTATCTATCAAACATACACACCATATGCAATATAGAAATTATATATAAAAATATAACAACATACAATTCATACAATCATTTACAATTCATCATCATCCATATATATATATATATATATATATATATATATGAATTGTAAATGACTATAACAACACACAATTCATATAGTCACTTATAATTCATCGTCATCCATATCTACTCTAGTTTCATTATCCAGACATCCACACCTAATGTCCACATAGAACCACATTGTAAATGAATAAATGAATAATAACTATAACCACATCTACTCTAATTTCATTATCTAGACATCCACATCTAATGATAAATGTAACTATCACCATCATTGTAAGCAAAGATAATATTGCATAAAATTTAAATCCAAACTTCAAATTAAAAAAATATATATATATATATATATATATATATATATATATATATATATATATATATATATATATATATATATATATATATATATATATAATAACAACATACAATTCATATAGTCACTTATAATTCATCGTCATCCATATCTACTCTAGTCTCATTATCTAGACATCCACACCTAATGTCCACATAGAACCACATTGTAAATGAATAAATGAATAATAACTATAACCACGTCTACTCTAATTTCATTATCCAGACATCCACATCTAATGATAAATGTAACTATCACCATCATTGCAAGCAAAGATAATATTATATAAAATTTAAATCCAAACTTCAAATTAAACAAATATTTAAGTATCAAATTTCATTCTTCTATATATAAAATATGTAAAGTTTCAATTTTGAGGTTCCCAATCCTCAACCCTCAATCATTAATATTTTCACTAGACCCTACTTTATTCCTTGCCTCAATTATCCCGAATTAATCATATCATCGGCAAGTCATGTCTAGGTTCTTGACTATTGCTTCTTATTCCTTTGTAGCATCTCCATGGGATGTCAATGAAGGATCTACCGCTACTTTTTCTTTAAATAAAATCTCAGGTCGTAGTCATTATCTTTAATTATCTATTTAAGTGTATTGTCTTGTTTGTTAACCAAAACAATATTTTATTTCATCTTAATTGCTGCAGATAAATTGTTCTTTGTTGTTTCCAAGTGAACTTGGAAGACCTTGGCTTGACTCTTTAAATTTTCATATTTCAGCTGCAACAAAAAGAGTGAAGTCAATTAAACATATTAAAAAACAATTTTTATTGAAATTAATAAAAAATATTTTTCAAATTGATTATACTTACGACAGCTCTATCTCGTTTGGCGTTTGCAATCACGACCATTTCCTTGTCCTTAGACCATTTATTGAAATAGGCCTGGGCCTCAGCACTGATATTCTCCAATCTGTTTAATACTTTATCTAAAATATTGTCATTATAGGTGTTGTTATATGCAACAGTCCCACTTTTAGCTCTGATGAATAATGCATCCATCTTCGCGGGTTGATTTTTGACTGTTGCAAATAATCTCTCTCTTTGCCAATGGTTGTCATAATGACTTACTATCTCAGATATTAATACTTTTTCCCTTCTCTCCCATTGAATGAGCTCACTGATTTGAGGTGTGATAAATTCATTCATGTGGGATTGACAATCACACCAATTAAGTTCTCCAAATGAAATGTTGGCAAGTTATCACTATCTCGTATCAAAAGAGGATGATTTTGAAGGAGAAGAATGGTGGCTTTTAGCTTGAGCAACGTCTCTATTTTTGCATCTTTTTACTTTTGGGAGCGGTGACCCTAATAACAAACATAAATTTATATTAAAATTAAAATTAATATGTTGAAAATTTAATAGTACATTGAGATGGAAATATACCTGCTGGCCCTGAATCATATCACGTGTGTTGAAAAAACCAATGGGTCACTACTATCAATGCCCAAATAATCTTCATCTAAAGTTATTTGATTCAAAATTGATTTCCCTGTTGCAGTGGGACAACCAACGAGAGAGAGGGTCGGAATAGCGAATGACGAGGGAATGTTTAGTGTCCTGCTAGGGGCCGGAATCATAGGCATGTGTTTACCAATGGTCTTTTTCCGAACCTCTTGTCGGCATTTTGAATCGTAATTGCATTTGTGGGGTTGATTGAGTAGCTGGGGTTTGTAGATTTTGAGTAGAAGACAAAGGATTGCTATCAAATTTGAACAACAAGATGCCAAGAACAAAATCATTAGTAATTACTAAATAATATGTAAAAGTATTAAATAAATCACAAAATAAATGAAGTCATACTTGGTTGAGTGGGATTTTGTTGATGATGCAGTACAATTGATTGTGTAAACTGGGGGGTTGTGACAGACTTTGAATTGTTTTAGTTGGAGATGATGGTGGTAATTGTTGTTGAGATTTGACAATTGCACGAGATTGTACCAAGTGGGTTGGCGATGCTTGCTTTGAAGCATGTGAGTAGTCCAAAGTCCTTGCAAGTGTAGGAAATACATGTCAATTCAATATGGTAAATCATTAAATGGTAAAATCAAAATGTAAACAACCCTACTTTCAATGTTAAGGGTATTACGTCTCTGTCATTTCATCAATGCAAATACTTGGGGATCAACTGATGAACGAACTTCGATTTCAGATTGTGATTCTCCAAAGGCCTCAAGCATGTTGTTGGCCTCTTCCTCTTGAAGTAAATTTTTTCATGGAAGAGACTCCAGAAATATTTTCTGCATACAAAAAGATTCAATCAGAATTACATTATATTAGTACACAAAGATTCGATCAGAATGAGAAAAACATAAAAAAGACAAATTTTTACCGATCTTCAAGTGGAATCAACAAATTTTTCACTGTCTTGTTTGTGCAAGTTGGAGTTGGTTCATCTTTTAAATTATAATAAGCCTCATAATAAAGAGCTAGGATATAGTTTGTTGAATGAATAACTGGTTTTTCTAAAATTGATGCATTGCTAATGTCATCCTTTATCTTGTTAGATAGAAAAGTGCACCAGTCAAATTTTTGATTTCCGATTTTTGCAAGAATGTATGCAACAACCCAATTTGGAATGTTAGTTTGTTGACCCTGCATAATAATTCTAGCTTGAAACAAAGAAATCAAGGTAGCAAAAAAGTGGCGTGTAACATCTTGCGTGTCCATTTCTCATTTGGATTTGCTAACATGAGCTTCAAAAATTTCAGAATTAATATCAATTTGAATTAGTATAAAAAACATTCAAATTTCAAACGAGAGTAAATTAAACTTACAATCAACATTGAAACCATAACTAGATTCCAGGAAAATCTTCTCATTTTCAGTGAGTGTTGCCTTGGTTGTTACTATCGACTCATTTTGAAAAAGGAGGCATGTCATTTGATGGATATCAACAAGTTCGACACCGAAGGAGAATGTACACTGATCTTCTAATGTAACAAGAAAAGTATTGTTTTCTGATTGTAGGATGAAAGAAGGTGGTTAAGAATCGATGGTCAACCTCAAATTGGGGCATGTTAACAAGGCCTTGGAATTCGGGATGCAACTATTGAATCCCGATATTCTCGCATTCATTTCCATGTCTACATTTATGTGGGAGCACATAGTGTTTTTTTATTGAATCTTGGCCTTGGAGGCTCCGGGTGTTGGATCCTGAGGTTCTGCTTGGGCAAAAGAAGCCATGACGTCGACGTATGGTACTTGTAATAAGAAGCTCCGAGAAGGAAAAAATCTTGTAGCTGGAAAACGAGAATGTGAAAATGAGGGGTTGTGTTGGTATTTATAGAGAAAATTAGGGTTTCTTGTTGTTGTCACACAACAACAAGGCTTTGTTGTCATGCGACAATAAGGGTTTATTGACACCCATCAAAGGATTTTTACATCGCGCGATAATGAGATGTTGTTGATGCACGACAACAAGGGTATGTTGATGCCCGTCAATAGTTTTTCCCTGCCGCACAATAATAATTTTTTTGATGGGCATCAGCAACATCTTGTTGTTGCGTGATGGCAAGATATTCTTGATGCCCATCAACAACTTTTTTTCTATCGAGCGACATCAAGTTCTAGTTGGCGACACCAACAACATTCTAATATCACGCGACAACAAGGAAATGTTGACAGGCGCCAACAACGCCTCATTTTCGTGCGACATAAAAATGTTGTTAATGCTCGTCAACAACATTTTGTTGTCACGTGACAACGAGATTTTGTCGACACCCGTCAAGCATTGCCTTGCTATCATGTGACAATATAATGTTATTAACACGCGTAAGCTAGACCTTGTTGTTGCGTGACATCAAAAAATTTGTTGACGGGTGTCAACCCCTTAACAACAAGGTCATGTTGATGCTGTCACAACACCATTTTGTTATCGCGCGACACTAAGACCCGTTGATGGGCATTAGCTCTCTTAAAGCTATCAGGTGAATATTTCATGTAGAAACCTACAAAAATTCACCTTTTTGGTGAATACGGCCAAAGTCATATTCGCCAGGGATTTTCCACCTCCTTTTTTCTAGAGGCTTCTTAAAGTGAACCCTGTTTAACTATTAGTAAGCTCTATACAAGCTACATGAAGGAAAAAATCTAGACATATTTATTTTGCAAGATAATTGGGCTATCAACAAAATCAAAACCCATAACTCTTGTAGGTCAAACACCATCATAAAAAACAAAAAAATTCAAAAAGAAAATAACAAGAGGATGTTGTGTGCAAAAATGCAAACCTATAAATGCAACAAGGAAAATTGTATTCTACACTTTCCAAAAACTTGGTTATCTATTTGTTTTTTTGTTACATTTTTCCATCAAAGCTTTTAGTAAAACTTAAAAATTCTTTCTAGATTTAAAACTAGATAAGAAACCATATTATATTCCTTTACTTCAAAATAAAACAAGTATAGAGAAATATATTCATGCCCGTAACTTGAATAAGCATCTTTCCTTTTCCCCAATTTTCTTCTTGAAAATATGAAACTTCAATGCCTAGAAAAAACTTCCAAAAATAGATAAATTGAATACATAATGGAAAATGAATAGTGCTTCGTATTTACATGAGATGCCGAAATTTATATCCATCTTCCTTCATGCAAATAAAAAACAAACTACAAAACCCAAAAAAATGTGAATGGGGAGTGATTACATGCGTTTTGGCTTGCTCAATAAACTTCTCATTCTCCAATGTCTAAGGTGTATTAAATGCCATTAATGGACTAGCGAGTTCCACATAGTGGTTTTGGTAAACTCAAGGTTCTTTTCCCACCAAAAAATTACATGGAGCTCGAACAATTGAAGACTTAAAAATAAAAATATTAAACTCCCTACTTCATGTTATATGGTGGTGACCTTCTCACAAAAATAATACCTATTAACTTGTTAAGCTACATGGTTTATGACCATGACCATGGTTTCTAATTACCTCACCAAATCATATACAAACCTGTGGTCAATGACCATATAAAAGAATCAATATAATTTCCTCAAGGTTAATGACCAAAATTAATAAAGACAATCTTAACAATGTTAACTTTACATGGTCGATGACCTTTGTATAAATATAATTTAATAAATAATAACAATGTTGCATTATAGTCTATAACCAATACTTAAAAAAATTTATTGCTCCCTTGGTCTATGACCATGTTTAAAATGTTATGAATATCCATCAAAACAATTACTTTGCAAAACGTTCTAAGACTCGACTCATTAATATGTTTAAAATAATACAAACTAATGTAATAGTCCCAAAATCATTAATTACAACAAACAACGGTAGTGTCTAGCTAACCGAGTGAAGCTAGTAAAATTGCGATCATAAACAATACCAACAAACGTTAGGTGGTATATGCACATCTAGATTCATATAAACATCTACACACACACACCTATGTGTGTGTGTGTGTGTATTTGTATAATTAACTATACATATGCACTTATCAACTAACATTCATAATTATCTAATCATTCATGAACACTTACTATGACAAAACATTATAAAATTACAGGGTGTGACATATCCATAGAAGGAAAATAGTTTACATGCATATGTATACCTTCTAAGAGTTTGCAATACTCAAAGGCTTTAACATCTGCGCACAACATGAATTATTTTCCTTCATAGGGGAATTTTATGCACTAATGGTATGTAGAAGGAATGACTTGTATGACATGAATCCATGGGTGGTGTAGGAGGATATTATAGGAAGTTTCCACGTCCATAACATGGAAAAATGTGTCCATAGTTTAGGGTCTAACTTTGATCTGTAAAGAGATAGTACCTATAGATTTCCTTTTGCTATTATCATAACCACAAATGGTAATGATGTTAGTGCCTAGAATTTCCTCAAGTATAACCTAGACATCACAACAATTTCATGGAGCAAATGTTCAATGCAACTCCATTGTCTATGAGCACGCGTTTGATTTTATGATGGGTGATGAATGCTTCTACATATAAGGAATTATTATTGGTAATGTTGGGGTTCAAGAGGTCATGAGGACCAAATGAAAAAATGGGATTATTGGATGATAAATTGTTAAGGATGAAAATGATCTTGATGCCCTTCATTATATTTTTTAAATTATTTGGGGATTCAACTATGTGTTCCTATGAATCATATATCATGTATACTTTTCATTAGAAACATATGAAATTAGCATAGTAAGATACATGTACATTATATATGAAGATACATACATTAGATCTAAATGATTGAACTATGTTATAAGGATAAGAACATACTATATCCACTCCATTATATATATTAAATTTTGTTTCTCTGTGATCTTTGGGGTTTGTGTAATGTATGTCTTGAATAGTGTGCTCAAATTTAGTAATAAGTGGTATACCACATATATACTTATTAATTTTGTCATCAATTACCATACCCCAAATCACACACACACACACACACACACACACACACACACACACACACACACACACACACACACACACACACGATCACAAATGATAAAAGCTACATTAGAAACATTATTTATTTATTTGGGACCACAAATCTCAAACATGTTCAACATGTATAAGAGCGGCATAAATATTGACAAATCCCTAGGTCGAGTGAATTTGGAATAATATATATCCCTTTGACCATGGAACTAAGATAATAGAAAAATGAAAGAAAATTTCCTAAAGAACCTTAAAACACAAGGTGTGGTGTTTTATATTGGATAAGCTTCTCAAAAAATCACTCACAAGTCCATGCAAGCATAAGTATTTCCATAAACTAGCACACTCAACAAATACATTGATAGTGGAGTTCCCTATTGAGGAATTCATGGAAATAATATCCCTCAATAACGAAAAGGCACCTACACTTTCCGGAAGGAATTACATCCATGTTAAAATCCATCGTCAAAGGTTAAATCATGAGAAAGCATCATTGGGATGTGAATGAAATCCAATTCAAAGAGTAAAATGACCTTCTCAAAGTAGATGTTGTGTTGGAAGGATTTATTTTTCCACTTGAAAGTGTTATACAAGGTGAAGGAGATGGTGTGGATGTGATCCTTCTCGACGATGATGGAAACATTATCCCTAAAAAGGAAAAGGCACCCATAATAACCTGGAAATAATTACAGGCCTGCTAGAAGCCATTAGAAGAGGTTCGATCCATGAAAAATATTTTTTGGATGTGAATGAGAATAAAGTTAAAATTAAAGAGGAACATGACCTTATCAAAATGGATGTTGTGCTAGAAGGCCTTCTTGTTCTTCTTGAAATCATCATACCAGTGAAGAAGATGGTGTGGATGTGCTCCTTCTTAGTGTTGATGGGGAAGCACCTTTAAGAAGGAAATAGTGTGGATGTGCTCCTTAGTATTGATGGAAATAGTATCCCTTAAAAAGGAGAAGGAACCCACAACTACTTGGAAGAAATTATATTCACTGGAGGACATATGCATAGGATCAATATATGGCAAGAGTGATTTGAATATGAATGGAAGCTATGTTGAAGAGGAAAATGACATTATCAAAGTGGATGTTGTGTTGGAAGGCCTTCTTATTATGTTTAAAAGTGACATACATTGTGAAAGAGATGGTGTGAATTTGCTCCCTCTTAGCACCGATGTGGAAGAAAGAATCTATCACATAGAGCACTTTATAGTAGTTATGTAGAAGGCCGCTACAAACCTCAAACATGTCGAATGCCATCTCTTCCTCATTGTGCATCGAGTTAACACTCTTCATATACTCTTCCATTTTGTGTGTCTCTCACTTTGAAAAGTGGATATCCATGTACTACCTCAATAGCCTGAAAAATACGTCGATACCATCTTATTCTCATGGATTACAAACATCACATTCACCATCACCATCAACGTAGTCATGCCCAATTCTCCCACAAATCAGATGTGTTGATCATTTCCAATCTATAGGGCTATAAGAGTGGAAAATCCTTTTCAATTTCAAAATGTTACTCACATGTCTCTAAATTATTGTGTAGAGCTCCTAAAACATGACTTTAGGAAGGTATTTATAGACAGATATTTCCTGCCCATAAGGATTTTGAAATTATTGATTGAAAACTATACTAAAGGGTAGTAAAGAAAATACGCGGGAAGGAATACGAGGAGTATTTAGTAAAGTGGAAGGAATGTGCATAAGAAGATGCGACATGGATGATTGCGAAGGAGCTTGGTCATCTAGGCCATACTTTGGATCCCGACTTCGAGATGGAGCTCACTTTTTTTTTACAGGGTGTTTGATGCGGGAGCATCACAGAAGGATTAGGTAATTGCATATTTTGGAATTTTTGGCTAATTATAGGGGCACACAAAATAAGTAGAATAAAGAAGAAGCACACGAAAGGAAGCACAAAGGTTTGATGAGGCATAAAAATGGGGCATGGGATTAGCTTAGGCTATGTGGAACTTTTACAAGTTTTTGCTTATGAAAGGAAAAGGGCATGGGAATTGAAAGTTGACAAAAGAGAACCGTTAGCTCAAGAATGACGTGGAGTTCCAAATGGAATTCTCTCACCCACCAATGCTAGAAGTGGTTAGATGTCATTAATGAACTAAAATTAAAATTCAAGCTTGAGTGGGATTTTGAGAGGATTCTAGAGGGAATTTCAAAATCCTTATGGGCATGAAAGATTGTTTATAAATACCTTCCTGAAGCCATGTTTTAGGAGCTCTAGACAAGAATTTCGAAACCTAACATTTTGAAATTGAAATGGATTTTCCACTCATGTAGCCCTATAGATATTTAATCCCCATAGAGGATTGGTTATTGTAGATACCTTGAGGCTTTCCAAGAATAGAATTTAAGTTCTGTTGTGAATTTTCTACTTGTGTTTATTCTGCAAACGTTCAAGGGTCATTTTAATCCAACCGGTTTGAGCGTCACCTCAATTATTTTATTCTTAGACATAAAATAGCCAAAAGACATGTTTTTATGAGCACATGTTCCCATATCCCAAACACATGAGCATGTATCATTAGTCCTAGGATCTTCTCAATCCTCCACCATGGAGATCGAGTCACACCTCTTTTCTTTTAACTTTCAACTCACTATCAATAATTATTGACAGATTGTAAGGTGACCACAACAAATAACTCATAACAACTACTTGTTTTTTTTTCTTTGATATATATGCAAGCACACACATCAACGTGGGGTATTACGTAGACATATTTTTGGTATAAAAGTAGTTAATTATTATAGGGTTAGGGTATTCATATGTGTATTGATTATTGACCTAAACTTAATTAGGTTTTTGTTGGCATGTGTGCTTTGTGGTGTTTGACTTTTAACTTGTTCCCTTCTGTTTTATGTGACTTTTAACACTTGACTTTGCATTGTTTAGTGGGATTTTGTATTCCTCTTGTCGACTCCATGTTCATTTTCATTCTCCCCTATTTTGTCCACATGTCTAGTTCTCTTTCTTTTCTCCAATTGTCCTTTTAATTCCCAGTCTCCTTGTTATTTTGGACAATTTTCTAGAATGGCACATGTATGGTTATAATATGTTATAATTGTACTTATGTACAGTTCCTACTCTTTTTGTGGTCCCTTTTTATTGTTAATTTGGGTGTACCAATGTTTTATATTACTTTTGCGACTTTCCTTCCATTGAGTGTCATTTTGCACACTACTAGGGTCCTAATTTGAATTGAAAAACTCTATAAATACATAAGTGCATTTATAAAAAAATAATTCATACATGATCAAACTTGCAAATTGTACGGAATTTATTGTTTCAAGAGCATCTTCATGACAAAGAACATAATTCAAATATTTATATAGCATCTATTATTTATTAATTCTTGCATCCATTGTGAATAAGGGTTAGGACATTCACGTAGATTAGATTGCATGTTAACTGCGGTGATTATTGATTTCAAGACTTTCTTCCTCAAAGGGGTCCGATTGAAATATGCCTCATAATCAACACCTAATTCTTTTACTATTTTGAT
This sequence comes from Taxus wallichiana var. yunnanensis, assembly GCA_018340775.1. NCBI lineage: Eukaryota > Viridiplantae > Streptophyta > Pinopsida > Cupressales > Taxaceae > Taxus > Taxus wallichiana. The sequence continues at coordinate 341,946,738 of CM031244.1, forward strand.
AGGTGTTGTGGAATTAGGATTTGGAAGAAGGAGAGCAATTTCCTAGTGACTCCAACGAACTCTAAAAAAGTGAGCAAGATCTACAAAGCCTAAGAGTAGAGGATCAAGAACGTCTTCTCAAATTTCATTGTTGTAAGAAAGTGCTAAAATTGCATTGCTACACTTGTTATTGAGACATTTTCTTACTAATATGATTGTAATCGTAACTTGAGTGTTTTACCTTATTATTTGGTCATCTCTTCCTCTACCTATTGCCTATTACTATCCATCTAAATATCCATCTTTTAAAAATATTTTAATCAGTGTAATTATTTCTCAATTTTGGTGCGCTTCTAAAATAGTGTGAGTCATACACTTAAGATGATTTATTGTGTAATGCCAATTTAGACCTATTTGCACTATGTTGTGTTTAGTGTAGTACATTTGATACACATCTATACCACGATAATGATAAATGTAATTTTATTTGCCAAAAATAATACTTCTAAATTTGATAATACTTCTATTTAATAGTTGGAAAGGTGATGAAAGATACAAAACCAGTCGGCCAAATATCATGGTAGCTTTGGATAAGCTGGTTTGCCAAATCCAAAGAAAAAAACATACAATATAAAATAAACAAGTATATCTGCAGCATCTTCAAAGAAAAAAAGAGATTGCCCTTGGTGGATGTTGTCAGTTGTTGAAAGACACAGAGACCAACTTTTGCTGTTTTCATGTATGAAATATAGTACACATTCAAAAGCCAATGTAATTGTAGTTGAGTTGTTTGCAGACACTCCCAACAAGACAATATTTCATGAGTGGGTGCCTGTCAATAATTTTAGTGTAGTTTCAGTGGGTTTTCTATATCTTCATCTTCTTGTCCCCTGCGGTGAAAAGAGAGTCCCATGCCAAATCTTCTTGTTATATCTCCATTGCCTCTGTCACTGTCCTGTAGCTCTTCATTTATGTCAAAACTTTTAGATTTGGCATCATCTGTCATGCCCCATGATTGAGGGGATCCTTCTTGCATTTCATATACTGATGCATTAATGGCAGAATTAGAAGGTTGGCAATAGTAGTGTCCATATTGCTGTATACCAGGCAATGCAGTGTAGAGCCCTTGTCCCCCTTGAAGCTGCATGCTCTGGATGAACCCAAATACCACCCACAACCACTAACTGAGGAGGAACTTGAGTTTGAGGTATAGCAGAAACACAAGATGGGCTCAGCCTTCTCGTATGCAACCTATATTTCTGTATGTCAAATAATCAACACACAATTCATACAAGTCCATATCAAAAGAAATATGATTTGGAAGAATTTTGCTTGGTGGAAAGAGAATAAGACCTGCAAATGGCTCTTGACCTCGTCATTGGTGAGCCCATCCACTTTCATTAATTCTCTGATTTGCTTTGGAGTGGCTGCAATCCATCCATGTTCCAACCAAGATTTTGTTATGACCTTTATTATTTCAATAAATCATAGTAGAAATCATGTCAAAAACCAGAAGCAATTACAGTGAAGGTATAATAGAGAAACATACAATCATTCCTACTATCAGCCTTGATACACGAGCATCATTAGGCTTGTATATAAAAATTTACTCAATAAAATTCATGAACATAAGGAATGTAAAAAAGTTAGCTGACCCTGTGAGCCACCCAGTTGTTGAAGAGCATCAACAAATTTTCTATGAAGCTCGGGAGACCAACATCTTCTGGGCTTCCTCTGACAATCATTGGGTGACGTGTTGGGGTTGGGGTTGGGGTTGGACCCATCAGTCTTTGGAATACCTTCATCTTGAGTTTCAAACGTTTCCTTGTATTCATTACTATCTTGATCATCTTTACTCTTCAAGCCAACAACTTTTGTGCAGCTAGATATTGGATGACAATCCACATCCTGTCCAGTTCCAGCAGATGATAGAGCAGGTTCTAGACAGATTGGATTTTCTTGCCTTCCTCTTGAAAATGGCAGAAATGCCCCACCAACTTTATGCAAAGAAAAAGTCTTTTGTGGGTGTGAATCCTGTTGCTTAATACTAGTCTGCAGAGCAACAAAAATTTACACTATTTTATGACAATTTGATTCTGAAAACTGAAATTCACAAAACCCCTCTAAAACAGAAAAGGATTGCTGACCTGCTTAGTTTGATGGTTGTGGCCCCACAATTGAGCCGAGCTCATCCAATTGGGTATATCATGATCTTTGGCACATGCAGCTTCCCCCTTCACCTCAATTTTCTGGGATTCCTTGCTTGCAGGTTCTTCACACTTTGTTTTGCACACAAGATTGAATTTCTGCAGAGCAGACTTAAGTCCATTTTGTTCCTCTTTTCTGGGGCGTTTTAACTTGTCAGAGTTTCCCAGCAGCTCCTCTGAAGCTTCAATGGCTGAAGATTTTCACAACCAGACATACCAATGCATAATTGTTTGATCTGCCAATGCCTCATCAGTAGTTCAGATATTGTTAATAGAAGGAATGAATCACTTACCATCATTGAGAAGTTGCATAGAGAAAGGAAGTTCTCTTTTGAAAACTTCAATTTTGAGGCGCTCCTCTTCAAGCGCTTTCAGATACTTTTGAAGATTGTGGGTTTCATCTCCAGCCTGTGAATTTAGCAGAGTGTATGATCTCTTTGCAGATGGCCTGCATTCCAAAGTCAACTCACATGGAGAGCTCACTGGTGGATTCATCTCCATGTCATACCAAGAAAACCCAACAGGAAAATAGATATCAGAAATTACAAGGCTCTAGCAGAAAATCAAACCAAATGCAAAAATCCCAGATATTCAGAAGCAAATCCCCTCATAGCAATAGCCCACGTTGACTATGGTGAACTATGGTGTCATAGCAGGGAATTCCTGTGGTAGAGATTCAGAAATATATTCCCTCCCACTGAAAATGGTTGACTGTAGTGTCAATACAGGGAGTCTCATAGTAGAAATTTGAACTCAGAGGATGTTAAGAAGCCTGTGTATGTTGTGTAGCCTAAGTGTCACCGGCTCAAAACCTAAAAAAATAACCAACCAGGGAGTCTTGGTAGTAGAAATTCGATCTCAAAGGATGTTAAGCAGCCTGTGCATGTTGTGTACCCTAAGTGTCACCGGCTCAAAAACAAAAACAATAACCAACCAGAGAGTCTTGTAGTAGAAATTCGATCTCAGAGGATGTTAAGAAGCCTGTACATGCAGTGTACCCTAAGTGTCACTGGCTCAAAAACAAAAACAATAACCAACCAGGGAGTCTTGGTAGTAGAAATTCGAACTCAGAGAATGTTAAGAAGCCTGTGCATCCAGTGTATCCTAAGTGTCACTGGCTTATATACAAAAACAATGACAGACAAATGGCCTTACCAGCTAAGAGGCTTAAAACTTGTCCAAAATTGTAGGGCATGTATAAGGGGGCTTAGATTTTTATCTTAAACTCTCTCTTTGTATCTTAAGCCCACAAGAAAAGGAAGATGGCTTCTTCTTGAATAAAGATATATTTTATCTTTTGTCTCTTGGACTACAAGGGATCTGCCCTTTGAAATGCTTTAGAATATATGACACCATCTCGCTCAACATTATTTTTACCATGTCAAACAAACTCCAACTTTTCATTGTGCTTTTCAGTTTCAAATCTACCCCATGGAATATATTTCACACAAAAGAAGGCATTTGTTTCGGCTATTTAAGCTTGACAGCTATAATAAAGCTAATTACTTTGGAATGAAAAGATAATGGTGGAACTTGTCATACAATTTAAGGAGACTAAGGAAAAAATTAATAGAAAAAAGTGGAGGTGGTATATAATCATCTAACCTGATAAGAATCAGAACCAGCTCATACTCTCTTCACTTTATCATCTTTCTTCCCATTTTCCAAAGCTTTCAGATGACAGAGATCTTGTGTAACAATAATTCTCTACTTTCCTGAAATTGGAGGAAATGATGGAAAGGTGATTCATCTTGACAGAATCTTCTTCTGCACCTTCACTAATGAGCAAGGCAAGAACCTTCTGACCAATTAAAAAAATTAGATGCAAAGAAGGGCCACCGAATTCCAATTCCTTTAAAAGTTCCAAGTCTAATAATTCTTATTCTTTATTAGTACGGCCACTATAACCCCATATCCCGTACCCTCCTAGTTTACTCTATCTAATACACATTTATGTTGTGACACTTTCACAAATTGAGATTACTTTTTAAAAAGTTTATTATATATTATTAATGCCCATCAAGCATAGCCGAGGGGATTTCAACTCTGCGGCACTAGAACAATAAAATTTTGTGGGGTTTAAGATATGTGTGTTTTATAGGTTATATACTAGAAGTACGAGGTGGTTTACTCATATTTATGAACTATTTTGCAGACCTTAAGCAAGACGCCCAACATTGTGAACTCCGAACAAAATCTTTCATTTTCTTTTATCTTAATATCAGAATTGAGACTATGGAGAATGTGGTAGCTTACCAAAAAAACTCATTAAGGTTTGATCCCCTTAAAGGAGACCAATTACGTGTACCCACAATAGTCTATGAATAACAAAAAAGACCAATCATTTGTACATTCATACAAACAATTGAAGGAGACTAACTAGTGCATGTAATGAGAACAACCAAAGGAGACTAACTATTTGAAAACCCGATACATACAATCGGAGAAGACCAACTATTTGTGCACCCAAAATAAACAATGAAATGAGATTGATTATTTGTATACCTTATTGTATACCTTATACAAACAACATAAGAGGCTGATTATTGTATTATGATATGAACAATCGCAGAAAATTGATGAGTATTTATAAACACCAACTAGTACAAACAAGCGAAGGAAATTGATGAGTATTTGTAACCACCTAATACAAACAATCAAAGGAGACCCACCTATTTATATACTCGTATAGAACACTTAAAGGAGCTTGATTATTTGTACACCTAATATGGACAACTAAAGAAGACCAATTATTTGTACACCCAACAACTAAAGGAGACTGATTTTTGTACTCTTGATATGAACAATCCAAGGAGACAACTTTTTGTACCTTTGATATGAACAATCAAAGGAGACCGATTATTGGTGAACACAATATGAACAATCTGTTAGAGATCAAGCTAATCGAATATATGTACACCCTATATGAACAATATATGAACAAACAAGTTATAAAAGGAGATAGATTATTTATACACCCGAGATGAACAATCGAAAGAGATTAATTATTTGTACACTTGATACAAACAACCAAAGGAAACCAATAATTTGTTCACCCAATACACATAACTAAAGAAGGCTGATTATGGAGTAGTTACGCTGACAAGAACAATGGAAAGTGACTAATTATTGAGTATTTAAATATTTGAAACAAACAATCAAAATATGCAAGAAGATCGATTATTTGTACAATCACTAAGAAATAACCCCCAAAAAATCCAATTATCAATACACCCACTAAGAATTGAAAGAGACCAATTATTTATACACCCAATAGCAATAAGTTGGTTTTTTTTTCCAACTCCCCCCAAAAGAAAAAGTTAATCAGAAAATGGAATTCACTTTATCTTATTCAAAGTACATCTCAAATACACAATTTTCTCTTTTTCTCAATGGATTCACCATCTACTACTGTAGTGAGTATTATCTGAGCTTTTTCCACCAAATTCTCTGTTCATATGGATGTCCTTGTACCATCTATTCTTTAATGGAAAATTTCGAGCCTGGTAGTAGTGATTTTCATGGTCAGATATTGATGATGCATGCATGTCATATCTGGTGGGGGAGATTCTGATTCTTGTGATTGCAATGAAAGCAACATGAACGATTCGCCGCATAAAAGATGGAAGTTTTATTGTGGGGATGAATTCCACTCTTCCAAATTCTCATTATAATAAACAAATAGTTATCCTTTCCCGTATAAAGGCGGAATATACAAGTTGCGTCTGTAACAGTCTTGGGGTAGCTTCGTATAAGACAGAGGGATTTCCTTTGTAAGAAAAAAGTGGAGAGGAGGGGCCGAGCTCGAATCTAGTGTGGACGTCAGATGCTCGCCGCGTCTTTTTCAATCTCCGCATGATAAACGCAAAATGAGGTGTCGCTCAGATGCCTCCAAATTCCAATCCCATTACATGCTTTGAGTTGGCTCGCTCTTATTCTTAGTTTCAGTGTTCACATGATAAAGACATTGCATTGATTTGAAACTTCTGCTTTCTTTTCATTCTTTCTGGTTGGTCAAGTGCATTTTATGTGGAAAAAGCCCCCACATTAAACAAACGATGCATCTATCACTGACTTGTCATTTATCACAAACAGTTCATTATCATTCTCATGTCTATCCCATGATGTTTGTTTAAACTACCCTAACCTACCTATGTATGATAGGTAATGAATGGTACATGATTGGCAATGAGAGACCATTATTGGAATTTTGATATCGAAAGTTGGTTCTACATTTAGTATACACACTAAAGTCACCACATCATATTGTGATTGAGATCCCGAGAGAGATATATATGAATCAAAATATCATACTCGGTTGTAAAAAGAGGTTATTTAGATCACATAAATATCTGAATTGGTAAAGTATTTTAGGACAATTATGGTCACAAACATAAATATGTTGGGTTTCACGAATGAAGAGTCCATTATGAGTGTGATTTACAAAAGTTTAAATTTTAATCAGAGGACTAGGATCAAACAGATATAGACATAATAAACAAGATCTCACATGTAAAGTACATGCAAGTATGCAAGATAGGAGATAAGAGTGACTTAACTTTTATCGGTAGACACGGGTTGGAATACATACTCGAAAGGTTGGATCTCGATCTATGCAAGTTCTCGTATGAGAAACTGGAATCTAGAACTTTTTTGGATGGGAGCGAATAGATGTGGACAGGATTGCCTAGGCGTTGGTGTCTCGAACCGGGTGCTAGTGTCTGGCAAATTCTCTCGCTTCGATCTTTTTAGGGTCTAAATTTAGCTTCTTCCTTTCACTTTTTGTTGCATCCACTTCATTGTAGGGTTTATTTGTCGTACCTAATCCCGCAAAACAAACCTTAGCTACATGTACAAGGTTCAAGCAAACATTAGATGGAATAAATAATGCATATGCTTGAGTCAGACTAACCTTGGCGATCACCCCAATATGATTTTCACCGAACGTTGCACTACATTTCAGACTTTATGTAATTCTAGTGTGTGTGATTGAATTATTTCCCTTGAAGCTAGGTTTCCCTTGTGCCAGTGGCACCAACATAGTGGACTACAACAACTTTGCCCTTAAGATAAATGGGTGAGATGGAATTCAGAAATAACCCCTCCTATGTAGTGAATAATGCAACCCAAATGTAGTCCTTAAATGTTGCTCCTTGCCCATGTAGTAGATAGTTAGTATTAGCCCAAAGTTGCCCAACTCGTAACAATAGTAAGTATATATATGATTCCCTTGTTTGAATTTTGTCATTAACAACCATAAAGAATAACCCAAAGTGATTAAAAAGACTTTAGAAAAGATATCAAATGATGTGGTAATCCAAATTTGAAAAAGAGATGGAAGAGGACAAAAGCGTCCAAAGGGGACAAGAGCGCCTGAGCACTCTTGTCCCTAATGGGCGGTATTATCGAGATGTTTGCATGATATACATGGAAAATTTTAAGGAACCCCCTTGAAAAAACTTATAGAAATCATGGTGAATGTACTTATAACCAGTTTCGTAGTTTTGGTGAATGTCCTTGTAACTAGTTTCGTAGTTTCGGTGAAAATGGTAAAAATATGAAAACTAGTTGCAAATCGAATGACCAATATCCTAAAACTAGTTTGGTGAATACCCTTTGTCAAATTTTCTCTCCAGTGAAAGTTATAATTTATCTTTATTTCACTAACACTCACTTGATGTTCCAACACTAAGAAGACTAATGAACTTTGCCAAATATTGACAAGAAAAAGAGTAGTTTCAATGTTTTAATTTTTTTTTGAGAATGCTTCTATTAATAATAAAATGTTACGACAGTCACAAAACTAAATAGTAACAACAAGAAAGGCCCCAACAGATCGAGCTATGAACTAATTTGTACTTGATATATATATATATATATATATATATATATATATATATATATATATATTATTGTTTCACATGTGTATGTTTGTTTTTTTACATAATAGAAGAGGATCTATTATATATATATAATAGATCCTCTTCTATTATGTAAAAACAAAACAAGATACACATGTGAAACACTCGAAACAATATATATATATATCGAAGTAAAAATTAAATTTAAAGGCATATGTTTGTACTACCTGAAGTTACAAAAGATATCCTGTAGGAGGAAACAACAGTCTTGACATAAAAACTTACAAATCGACAAAATAGATATTAGATATACACTATGTGGTTGTATACTATACAAGACTATTCTTTTTCACAATTCCATACGAGAAAGAGAACTTGAGATTGGTGCAGAGCCAGAGAGTAGTCTCTCCTTCCTCTCATGAAATTCCTTATAATCATCCATGGCCTGAAATACGTACAAAATTTGACTGATGCAGGAAGTAGACATCCCCTTTTCAATCAAACTTCTCTGGGATAGAGGAGGGCTAGTTAAAATGTTTAAAGTCCGAGCCTTCCCTTCAAAGCGTGGCAAGCCAATCTTGCATCATTTTCCACCATAGGGGAAGGGTTGTATTCCCCTTCCCACCAACAATGACGACTCGAGTTCTTCCTCAAGCGCATTTGATGACCTTGCACACCTTTCGCTCTAATATTCCTACTTTCTTCGACAAATTGGAAACAAATTTTGTCAGAGAATCTATGTCAACGCTTGCACCTCCTACCCCCATAACCTTTAGGTGGAAGTTGTTCTAGATAGGTTGTAGGCCATTCTCGGAAGTAAAATATCCTTTGGGAAAAAGCTTCGAACAAGGAATTGATACATTTGAAAGACATGGGTAATAGAAGCTAGCCTTGCAAGAAAAATAAAATGGATAGTGTCAACAAAAGAAAAATCCTCCACTGACTCCATGGTATTATGCAAGGTTAAGAAATCATTGACAAATCATAACTCAACATCACCGACATAAAAGATTGTGCACAATAGGCTCCTTGGAATTTCAACCATAGCGAGTAAACATAAATAACATATTTTGATGGGAAACTATAAAGCTTAAGCATCACATGATGAGAAGAGGCATAGAGAACTCAAATTTGCATGCTTATACAACTTGTGAATTATACCTGCTCTAACCTGCCCTTATATACAATTCACCATGACTAGAAGATTAAAACATTTTCCACTTATGCATTTAATTAAAACTCATGTGAACAAATGCAAGAGCATCAAGTCACTTGGATGTATATCAATTTCTACTTGTAATAGGAAGCTTAATTTGTTTGTAATAGCTCAATAATGGGTGAATATGATTCTCTCCTACTCCATGATTAGTATTTGTAATAAGGAGTTTTGATTGTCATTAGGAAGTTTCAAGGTTGAAATCACTTGTCATAGGTGTATGGTTACTTGAAAGGTCATTATGATAGTAAGAACAGTTAAATTGTGGTATATAGGTCATATTGATATGTTTATAACATATATAAAGGATCCTCAAGATCCTAAGATAGTTTAGTTAATCCACTTTGGATGAGTCTAGATACGTACTAACATGAGGAAAATTCAAAATAACATGTCTTATGTATTGTCATAGGACATTGAGGATATAGTGGAATTGAATGGTAAGAATAGAATAGTTATTACTTGTAGATAATCAGTCATCTCTGCATATGGAAGAAGGAAGTTATCCTTTAAAGCTAAGATATGTTATGAAGGTCTTCAAGAGAGTAGCCATAAAAGGATTTCATTTTATAGATTGTTTCAGGAAGCAAGAGCTAAGAATGCTCATCTATAGCTAGGACAATTGTAAGAAATATCTTGTTTGAATAAAGCTTGAATTCTTAAATGTATATAGCTTGTTGATGACTTATTGGGTGCATGTTTGAATGTAATTATATTGTAACTCTGTGATAGTATCCTTCATAATAAAACATACATAATCCATAACTTCACATGTATAGAGGAAATCCATGGTTTGGTAGTAAACGGTGATTATGCAAGGAGACAAGATATGCACTAGGATTGTGGTAACTAAGGATGACATGTATGATGGTATTAAAGATCATTATTTAACCATGATGGGAGCTGATTAAGAATTTAAGATTCAGTAATCTATATTATATGATAGTTTATGACTCATAGGAGGACCTGTAATATGATATTCGAGAAGAATTATACCTAAATCCCATTATACGACCTATATAGGCAAACCGAATGATGAGCAATAAGTTGGAAGTTATATTATGTCATAAAAGAGATTAATGCATCAACTGGAGGCTGTGTAAAATTCATAGAAGAAGGCTAGGAGAAATTCATGCTTCTTAGGTTTCTAGGACCCTAGACTAGGGTTTATGAAAGATTTTTTCATATCTTATGCATTCGAGAGGTTCTAAGGGTCAAGATTGGGAACATATGATTGAAATATACTCTTCAACCATTTACAAAAGGAATTTAATGATTCTAACCTAACACATGCCCGATTTCAATGTGATTAAGAAAATATTAGAATAAATAGACACCTAATACTTATTATGTAACAACATGAATATATGTAATGAAGTACATAAATTGACCCAAGGAAATTAAGATAAATTATATGAAACCCTAGTTATAAATGAATGGATAGAATACTTAGTTGTTTCAAAAATTATCTTGGGTTGTGCCAAGTGATGATGGTAGTCGATGAGCAGAGATAGGGGAAATTATCACTCCGAAACCAAGAAAATTGCGGGAGTATTAGAAATGCTAGGACCAAGGTGCCTATGGAGGGTCAAAGGTGCCTAAGGTGCCAGAGACCTATTCTAGGTGCCTCGTGACTTCTCAAAAGCTCGGAAAAATAGTTTCACAGGTGAGAAGATGTTCATTTTCCTTCACTTCTTGTCACTAGTATATCACACCAAGTTTGCAAATGTCACCTGTAACCTGCAATGAAGAAATGACTGTAAAACCCTGAAAGTGCATAAAATCCCAAAAAGAAAATAATACAAATGAGGGGTCAAACTATCCTCAGCTGTCAAACAAGTGAACTTATGATCGAGTGTTACACTACATCTCATACCCAATGTAGTTTTGTGTGTGTGTGTGAAGTGATTGTGCCCTAGGTAGCTCTTTTGTGTGTCACACTTGATAACGAGTAAATAGCTAGATGTAAAAGATGTAAATAGATGTGTGCATGAAATAATGAAATTCCCCTCTTATGAAGTGTATGTAGAAAAATACAATCCCTTTCCCTTGTGTGGATGCTAGATGGATGCTTGAATGCTCTTGATAATGCCTTTGGATGTAACCTTAGGTGGTGATAGCTAATGCTTAGTGCTTGGTCCTTTATTATGGTCACATAACTTTATATTTATATGATTCCCTTGTAGTTACATGCTTTGAGTTGGCTCGCTCTTATTCTTAGTTTCAGTGTTCACATGATAAAAACATTGAATTGATTTGAAACTTCTGCTTTCTTTTCATTCCTTTTGGTTGGTCAAGTGCATTGTATGTGGAAAAATCCCCCACATTAAATAAATGATGCATCTATCATTGACTTGTCATTAGTCACAACAGTTCATTATCATTCTCATGTTTATCCCATGATGTTTGTTTAAACCACCCTAACCTACCTATGTATGATAGGTAATGAATGGGACATGATTGGCAATGAGAAAGCATTATTGGAATTTTGATATGGAAAGTTAGTTCTACATTTAGTATACACACTAAAGTCACCACATCATATTGTGATTGATATTGGGAGAGAGATATATATGAATCAAAATATCATACTCGGTTGTAAAAAAAAGGTTGTTTAGATCACATAAATATCTAAATTGGTAAAGTATTTTAGGACAATTATGTTACAAACATAACTATGTTGGGTTTCGTGAATGAAGAGTCCATTATGAGTGTGATTTACATAAATTTAAATTTTAATCGAGAGGACTAGGATCAAATAGATATAGCAATAATAAACAAGATCTCGCATGTAAAGTACATGCAAGTATGCAAATAGGAGATAAGAGTCACTTAAATTGTATCGAGAAGACTGAATTGATTCTAGGTTGGAAAAAATATTAGAAAGGTTGGATCTGATCTATGTAAGTTCGTCTCGAGAAAGCTGGAATCTAGATATTTTTGGACGGGAGCACCCAAATGTGGACATGATTTCCTGGGCATTGGTGTTTGAACTAGGAGCTAGTGTCCTGGCAAGTGCTATGGTTATGATCTTTTCGAGTCTGAATTTAGCTTCTTCCTTTCGCTTCATGTTACATCCACTTCATTGTAGGGTTTAGCTATCACACCTAATCCTACAAAACAAACATTAGCTACCTACGTAAGGCTTGAGAAAACATTAAATGGAGTAAATAATGCATATTCTTGAGTCATACTAACCTTGGCGATCACCCCAATGTGATTTTCATGAAGCACTACACTACGTTTCAGACTTTATGAAGTTCTAGTGTGTGTGATTGAATTATTTCCCTTGAAGCTAGGTTTCCCTTGTGCCAGTCACACCAACATAGCGTGATACAATTGATTTTCCCTTAAGATAAATGGGTGAGATGGAATTCAGAAATAACCCCTCTTATGTAGTGAATAATGCAACCCAAATGTAGTCCTTGAATGTTGTTCCTTGCCCAAGTAGTAGGTAGTTAGTATTAGCCCAAAGTTTCCCAACCCCTAACAATAGTAAGTAAGTATGTATATGATTCCCTTGTTTGAATTTCATCATTAACCAAAAAGGACAACCCAAAGTGATTAAAAACTTTAGAAAAGATATCAAATGATGTGGCAATTCAAATTTGAAAATATATGGAAGAAGACTTAAGCGTCGAAAGGGGACGGTAGCGCCTAAGCACTCTTGTCCCTAATGGGCGGTATTGCATGAGATGCTTGCATGATATACATGGAAAATTTTAAGGAACACCCCTGAAAAAATATTATAGAAATCATGGTGAATATCCCTATAACCAGTTTCATAGTTGTAGTGAATGTCCTTGTAACAAGTTTCGTAGTTTCGTGAAAATGGTAAAAATATAAAAACTAGTTACAAATCGAATGAAAAATATCCTAAAACTAGTTTGGTGAATACCCTCTGTCAAATTTTCTCTAGTGAAAGTTATAATTTATCTTTACTTCATTGACACTCACTTAATGTTCCAACACTAAGAAAACTAATGAACTTTGTCAAATATTGACAAGAAAAAAGTAGTTTCAATGTTTTTTAAAAATTTGAGAATGCTTCTATTAATAATAAAATGTTACGACAATCACAAAACTAAACAATAACAACAAGAAAGGCCCCAACAGAGACTAAGCTATGAACCAAGTTATTGTTTCAGTGTTTCACATGTTATTGTTTTATTTTTTTGCATAATAAAAGAGGGATCTATTGGGGCCCTCACCCTTGAAACTTATATATATATATATATATATATCAAAGTACAAATTAAAGGCATATAACTATACTACCTGAAGTTACAAAAGATATCATGTAGGAGGAAACAACAATATTGACATAAAAATTATAAATAAACAAAATAGATATTAGATATACACTATGTGGATATACAAGACTATTCTTTCTCATAGTTCCATATGAGCAAGAGAACCTGAGACTAGTGCAGATCCAGAGAGTAGTCTCTCCTTCCTCTCATGAAATTCCTTGCAATTATCCATGGCCTGAAATACCCATAAAATTTGACTGATGTAGGAAGAAAAAATCCCCTTTTTAATCAAACTTCTCTAGGACGGAGGAGGGGTAGTTAAAATGTTTAAAATATGAGCCTTCCCTTCAGGTGTGGCTAGCTAATATTGCATCATTTTTCCACCATAGGGGAATGGTTATCTTCTCATTCCCACCAACAATGGTGACTCAGAGTTCTCCTTTGGGCGCAATTCCAAAATCATAGTTCTCTATTTGATGACCTTGCGCACCTTTCGCTCTAATATTCCTACTTTCTTTAACAATTTGGAAAAATATTTTGTCAGAGAATCTACGTCAGGGCTTGTACCTCCATCCCCATAACCTTTGGGTGGAAGTTGTTATAGATAGGCTTCAGGCCATTCTCGGAAGTAAAATATCCTTTGGGAAAAAGCTTCTAAACAAGGAATTGATACATTTGAAAGATAGGGGTAATAAAAGCTAGCCTTGTAAGAAAACAAAAATGGATACTATCAATAGAAGAAAAATCCTCCACTAACTCCATGGGATTAGGAAAGGTTAAGACATGATTGAAAAATTCTAATTCAACATCACTGACATAAAATATTGTGCACAATAAGCTCCTTGGAATGTCAGCCATAGTGGGTAAACAAAAATAACATATTTTAATGGGAAACTATAAAGCTTAAGCAGCACATGATGAGAAGAGAAAAAGAGAGATAAAATTTGCATGCTTATACAAGTTGTGAATTATACCATCTCTAACTGTCCTTATATACAATTCATCATGGCTAGAAGATCAAAACATTTATCACTTATGCATTTAATTAAAACTCCTGCGAATTGATGCAGAAAAATCAAGTCACTTGGATTTATATAAGTTTCTACTTGTAATAGGAAGCTTAATTTTTTTGTAATAGCTCAATAATGGGTGCATATGAGTATATCTCTTAATCCATGATTTGTAGTTGTAATAAGGAGTTTTGATTGTCATTAGGAAGTTTTAAGGTTGAAATCACCTATCATAGTTGTATGGTTACTTGAAAGGTCATTATGATAGTAAGAAGAGTTAAATTACGGTATATAGGTCATATTAATATGTTCATAAGATATATAAAGGATCCTCAAGATCCTAAGATAATTTGGTTAATGTAATTCCACCTTGGATGAGTCTAGATATGTACTAGTATGATGAAAAGTCAAAATAACATGTCTTATGCTTTGTCATAGGAGGTTGAGGATATAATGGAACTGAATGGTAAGAATAGAATAATTATTACTTGTAGATAATCACTCATCTCTACATATGGAAGAAGGAAGCTAGCCTTTCAAGCTAAGATATGTCATGAAGGTATTCAAGAGAGTAGTCATAGAAGGAGTTCATTTTGTAGATTGTTTGGGAAGCAGGAGCTAAGAATGCTCATCTACAACTAGGACAATTGTAAGAAATATATTGTTTGAATAAAGATTGAATTCTTGAAGGTATATATCTTGTTGATGACTTCTTGGGTGCATGTTTGAATGTAATCATATTGTAAATCTATGATATTCTCCTTCATAATAAATCATACATAATCCATAACTTCACATGTATAGAGGAAATACATGGTTTGGTAGTAAATGGTGATTATGCAAGGAGACAAAATATGCACTAGGATTATGGTAAATAAGGATGACATGTATGATGGTACTCAAGATCATTATTTATCCATGATGGGAGTTGATTAATATTTTAAGATTGAGTCTGGATTATATGAAATTCTATGACTCATAGGAGGATTGTGGTATGATATTCGAGAAGAATTATACCTAAATCCCATTATACTGCACTCTGTATAGGTAACCCCGAATGATGAGCAATAAGTTGGAAGTTATATTATGTCATAACAAAGCTTAATGCATCAACTAGAGGCTATGGAAAATTCATAGAAGAAAGGAAAATTCATGCTTCTCGTGTTTTTGCTGGACCCTAGACTAGGGTTTATGACAGTAATTTGTTATATCTTATGTATTTAGAGGTTCTAAGGGCCAAGATTGGGAACATATGATCCAAATATACTCTTCAACAATTTACAAAAGAAATTTCATGATTCTAACCTAACACATGTCCAATTTGAATGTGATTAAGAAAATATTGGAATAAATAGACACTTAATACTAATTATGTAGCACCACTGAATATATGCAATGAAGTACAAAAATTGACCCAAGAAAATTAAGATAAAAGGTATGATACCCTAGTTATAAATGAATGGATAGAATACTTAGTTGATTCAAAATTATCTTGGGTTGTGCCGAAGTGACGAATCGATGAATCAGAGGGGAAATTGTCACACCGAAAATAAGAAAATTGCAATAGTATTAGAAATCCCAGGACTAGGGCACCAATGGAGGGTCGGGAACTCCGGGATGCCGAGATTTGCTCTCGGCGCTCGTGAGTGCTCAAAAGATTAGAAAACTTGTTTATTAGGGTCGCAAGATGTTCACTGTCCACTTCTTTTCACTAGTATATCACACCAAGTTCATAAATGTCACTTATAACATGAAATAAAGAAATGACCCGCAAAAACCTGAAAGTACATCAAATCCCAAAATAAAATAATGCAAATGAGGGGCCACATTATCCTTGACTATCAAACAAGTGAACTTAGGATCGAGCGTTGCACTACATCTCATACCTAATGTAGTTGTGTGTGTGTGTGTGGATAGATTGTGCCCTAGGTGGATCTTATGCGTGTCTCACTTGATAGTGAGTAAGTAACTAGATGTGAAAGATGTAAATAGATGTGTGCATGAAATAATGAACTTCTCATCTTAGGAAGTGTATGTAGAAAAATGCATTCCCTTTCCCTTGTGTGGACGCTTGAATGCTCTTGACAAAGGCCTTTGGATGGAGCCTTAGGTGGTGATAGCTAATGCTTAATGCTTGGTCCTTTATTATGGTCACATAACTTTATATTTATATGATTCCCTTGCTTGAATTTTGTAATTAACCCCGAAAAGTTCAACTACCAAAAGATAAGATGCCCAAATGACTAGAAAAGACCCAAAAGATGTGAGCAAAGTACAAAGAGGTCGGGGGCACCCAGAGGGGATGGGAGTTCTGACGTTGGTGTCTTGGTGGGCATTGATGGCCATGATGAGAAATGTCAAAGTGTGAAAAAATAGACTGGGCTAGAAGGAGTGTAAGATCAATAGAGGCAACACAAAGCAAGCAAAGATGGAAAAATACATGGGTTAATTAATAATTTTCTTGCTTAGGAATCATATGAATAGTAGTATATGATCCGACTAAATAGATATCCAAAGTGTGTGATTTGGTGTCTACATTTGCCCCCACTTTATGTTGTTTAGTGAGTAATTGATAATGTAAAGTAGATAAGAGATGTGTACCTAATAACCATGTAGGTCAATGGTGAAAAGTGTGTTGAGTGTGTCGAGAGACCGGGAGAAGCGTGGAGTGATAGAAAATGTGAAGCATGGAAACTAGAGAAGAGGAAGTAACAAAAGTGATGATGACGATGATGACTAGGGTGAGAGTGTATGTGTATATGTCGCGATTGTACCTATTGTTGCTATCACTTGATGTTGTGATGATGTGATTACCACTTCCCATAAGGACATACTTGTAAAAGAGAAGAATGAACAAGTAGTGAAATACACATATATATCATCAAACCATGTATAAAGTGTGTAAAAGTATGTAAGAGAATGAAAAGAGGAACATGTGCACTGATTCGTGATTTGAGTAAAGAGTGTAGAATGGATCTTGAAGATGATGTAGAAGAATGATTTTTTTGGACGATCTCACGCCAGTGGTGCTGACTGTGAATTTTCGGGTGATCTCATGCCAAGAATGGAAGAAGTGTAGGGCGAAAAGTTTGGTGTCATCCTCCAAAATTTAACTGCTTCCCATAATGTGAACAACACTACATGTGGTGTGTAATAATTTGATTCGTTTAGAACAATTTTGATCCAACGTGAAAGTAGAGAAGAAGGTCTAGTGCATGTATGTCGAGTTTGAAGGGATGTCTGTCCTATAAAAGATGTTGTTTAAATTGCCAAAAACTTTGTTCAATCGGAAAATGTTGTGTAAATGCCCCCAGTACTGGCATCTAGGAAGGTTCATGGGCACCTCGACACTAATTTTGGGTCCTGGGAGCTAGTGACTATGTTGTACTAAGGACCCAAGTCGGGATTTGGGCCATTGCTTTAAGATCAAGAGTTTGTTGATCGTAATAAAATTTGACTATAGACTACATCGATTGGGGTGAATGATTCACCCAATATATGTACTCCCTTGTTTGGGGTGCATGCGATGTCATTGAGGAGTATGCAGCCCAAAGGAGGACTGACTGTTGAACTAAAACTAATGCCCTACGAGGGAGAGGGAGTGTACTTGGTAGAAACCAAGGCACATACAAACAAAGTGGCTGGAAATAAGTGTTAGTGCAAGAAATATAAACATGCATGCGAGAAGATAAAATGTAAGCTAGGAAGTAAGTAGATAATGCAGATAAGCAATAGTGCAAACAAAGTAGACCGTAAAAAGTGGGTAACAAACATGGGACATCACTCAAGATGTCGCAAGACACATAAGGCCGATATATCCAAAAATAGAAAGTGTGTAAAAATAACAATGGGAAAAGCTCGTAAATAATGGAAGCCAATAGAAGGAAAGAGAAAATGGTATCAAAAACGTATTAGACAACCATGGAAGTAAATAGACCTGTAAGAAAAATGTTGAACATGAAGCACCCGTTAGCATGTTAGAAAGATAGAAAGTATGTCAAAGTGTGTATAATATGATATAGTAGTGTGCTATGAAAAAATGAAACAATAACACCTGTAGTGTGTACAAAAGTGGATGCCTGCAAGAGCCTTTGTGGGACCTGGTATGAGGTACTTGTGCCAAGCATCCATGTTTCATGTAAAGATATGTGTAAAGCATCTAATCACAACTAGAAGGAAAGTGAACACACATGTGTGTATAGAAAGATAATGACATACAAAATATTTGACTAACATGTGTAATAGAGTGTACATGTAATGAGTAAATGTAAGCAAGACTAAATGCGACCAAGATATGCAATATGCTATGGATGATATGGAATGCAGAGTGAATGATAGGATAATCATGCCCCCGAGTGAATTTGAATGTGTATGTATGTGATGAGATTCATTTATACATGCCCCCTCAAAGAATCAAGAATGAACCGTAGAACAAGAGTGCCTCATTGGGAAATGATTTGAGTGTGCGCTAGAAATATGTTATCATGAAAGCCTAGAATGTAGAGAGCAGATTTGAGTGAGTGAGTGAGTGTGGTGAGGTACATTTTATATTGAAACCATTAGTAGTTGAGTATGAACCATGGAACTAGAGTGCGTCATAGGGTAATGAGCACAACATGTAAAAGTATATGCAAGAAATATATGTCGTGAATGCACTGAGTGTGAAATGTGTAGTGTGTATGATGTGTAACAAAGGTTACAAGCAAGATATGTGATGAATGTATGATGTGTGAAGTGTGCATTATGTGAGGTTCATGTGTATAATATGTCCTTAACAGTCAAGTGTCAACCAAAGCATGAGAGTGTGTCATTGGGTAATAACGATAGAAGAGTGCATCAAGACGTGTATGATGCATGTGAGAGACTAGACGCGAAGTTCAAAATATGTAAGACACCTAAGAATGCTAGAAGGGGGTGATGAATAAGTATGATGACCCCACAAGTATATGAGTATGAACAAGATCATGTAATATCATCTAAGAGATCATCGTTGTCATGGTTAAATCCAAATGGAGAAGCATCAAAGACTTGATAAGAAATAGTATCTAGTTGATCATGTAAGGAGCCATTGTGGTGAAGGTTGTACATGCCCATTGCATATTATTCATCAGTGAAAGGAGGTAGTGGACAACCATGTGCATACCAGCATGTAATATTTTGTGAATATCCAAGAAAGGAATCATTGCAAATGAAAACATAGCCGAAAGGCATAGGAAATGAGATGTCAATATGATCAGGATCTAAGGTTCCCCAATATAGTCAAGCCAATATTGTCCAAGTGTAAGTGGAGAAGCACAAGGAGCTTGTACAATAAATAATGTGAGATGAAAGACATGAAGACCATAACCAAGTAATGTGGATGAATCTATGATAAAGATGAGGATCATGAGGTGGAGGAAAATAGCGTCTACTGTAAATCCTAGCTGAGTCAAGCCATCATGCATACATATAATATTAGAGAAAGTAGGATCAAATGGAATATGTTCCCAATAAGAGTCATTCATGAAAAGTGTACATGTGAAAGGAGGATGTGCTAATGGTGGTTTCTCATGAGAAGATGAAGTAGGTGGAATGACATCTAATGTTTGGAAAATCCCCCGATAAAGTACTATAGCATTTGTAGAAGTAGGAGGGGGAAAAGATGCATATGGAATAACGTATAATGTGCAAACAGTTCCCTCAAGTGGCGGTAAGTTGTTTGGATAATGTTAAGGTCATGGAACAACATATGGATGCACAATAAGCAGAAGCAAGAATAGGTAATGCAAAGTGTTACAATCTATATTGCAATATTATAATGGTGTACTATTAGTGGGAATCTCATATTCAAATCCCTCATGTAAGAATCGACACATTGATGGAATATAGAAGACACTTGTTTGAATTCAATGAAGCTATGACCTACTAAGTAAGCAATTATATGAAAGGGGTGATTAACGAAAAAAATGGAGATGGAATAGTCTTTAGCCCAACTTGTGAGTGGTAAGGTAACATTTCTTAAGCATGGATGTAGAGTATGATCATATGCTCGAACAAAGAGAGATGTTGGGTTAAGATTAGCAACAAAGAGACCTATAACCCGAATGAATGATAGAGGAAAAAGATCAAGCTTCAATCCAATGTTGAATAAAATACACTTGACGCCTAAGTTGTTGATAAAAACTTGTAAATAGAGCGAGAGGATAATTATGATATACAACAAGATTTTCAGCTATAGCCGATGGAAAATTAATTTTTGAGAAAATGCATTGAAAAATTATTGGTAAAAATACATCGGGATAAGTAGTGGTAAGAATGAGAGTAGTAGCCAAAAGATTAATGATTTTAGCATGAAACCCAGGATTGACTAGAAATAAATCATGGATAGAGATAGCCATGATAAGAGGATCCTAGAAGAATTAGAAAAGTATAAGTATGAGGACCCTAAGAATGTTTAAGTGTCAAGTTCACCAAATGATCAAGGAAATATTTGAATAAATAGATGCATAATACTAATTATGTAAGAACAATGAATATATGTAATGAAGTACATAAACTAACATAAGAAAATTAAGCTAAAAGGTATGAAACCCTAATTACAAATGAAGGGATAGAATACTTAGCTGATTCACAAATTATACTAGGTTGTGCCAGCCAAGTGACGAACTAATGAACAAAGAGGAAAAATTTTCACACTAAAACCTTAAAAATTTATGGAATATCATAAATTCCAAGACGAGGGCACCCATGGAGGATCAATGGCGCCTAGGGTGCCAGAGACCTATTCTAGGCACCTGTGACTAATCAAAAGCTCGGAAAATGAGTTTCACAGGGTTGCAAGATGTTCACTATCCTTCGCTTCATGTTGCTAATATGTTGCACCAAGTTTGCAAGTGTTTCTGTAACTGTTATAAAGAAATGACATACAAAACCATAAAATTACATTGAATCCCAAATATAAAAAGAAAGAAAATGAGGGGTCGACTATCCTTGGTTGTCAAACAAGTGAACTTACAACAAGTGATACACTACATCTTAGACCCAATGTAGTTATATGTGTGTGTGAAGATATTGTGCCCTAGGTGGCTCTTGTGTGTGTCACACTTGATAGTGAGCAAGTAGTTAGATGTAAAATATGTAAATAGATGTGTGCATGAAATAATGAAATTCCCCTCCTATGAAGTGTATGTAGAAAAATGTAGTCCCTTGCCCTTGTGTGGATGTTAGATGGATGCTTGAATGCTCTTGATAATGCCTTTAGATGCAACCTTAGGTGGTGATAGCTAATGCTTAGTGCTTGGTCCTTTATTATTGTCACATAACTTTATATTTATATGATTTCCTTTCTTGAATTTTGTAATTAACCCCAAAAAGGATGACTACCAAAAATATAAGATGCCCAAATGGCTAGAAAGGACCCAAAAGATGTGAGCAAAGTTAGAAGAGGTCAGAGGCACCCGGTGGAGATGGGGGTGATCGACGTTGGCATCCTAGCTGGGATTGATCTATAAAGAGTGATCTATAAAGAAGATATCATAGCTAGGAGTGATCTATAAAGAGTGGGTTTTGAGAAGCGGCGGGATTCTATAAGACTATAAAAGGGTATCCTAATATTGGTGGGATTCTATAATAATAAAAAGGGCATCGTAAAATGTATGATTTTGTCTTTAAAATATGTATGTGTAAAGATATGCTCAAACTCGGCCTTTATTGTGGAAATTGTGTAAACCCGGCTTTGGGACAACAATAATAAATTTTGCATATAATTTCCAAATGATCTAAAAAATTCTATAGGTGAAAAGGTCATTCTATAGATGGGTTTTGAATATTTTACATTAATTATGAGTATTTTTGAGTTATGAAGTATTCTATCTAGACCGAGAACACATGCAAACTGTTTGACATAATACTGCTTGAGAAAATAGTCATAAATTTAAAATTACATAATGAAAATGGATGAAATTTGGAAAGTATGTTTTTGTAGAAACTAATATAATATTTCCAATTTGTAAAACAATTGGCCATGTGGATAAAAATATATGCATGACATAATTTTGTTGCAGATTGTTTGGTCTTGAGAACACTAGGATGGCAATTTGAGCAAGATAAGTGAATAGTGATATTTTTATCTTTGTGAATAAATTGGATGATTATTATAACATTTATTTGAGGTGGAAAATAGGGTACATGCATTGGAAGAGGTCTTGGAATCTAAAGAGCCCAAAAGTTGTTTGTTTGAGCCAAGAAGCTAGTAAGAATGAGGAAGGGAAGTTTGGAAAAAGAGTAAGTGGATTGTTTCTTTGATTATGAGACATTGATGGTGGTGTATTTAACATTGAAAGAGGTTTTTAAATAGGGTATAGTGTTTTTGAAGAATTATAAAGTGGATAAAGGTTGTTTGATCAATTTTTGCAAGTTTTTGAGCCATTTTAGGCTTCTTAGAAGATCCTCATTACAAAGGTTTGGGGTGAAGTTGATGTTTGATTCTTTCTAACATAGTTGAATGCATGACCATTGTATAACCCTTTGCATCATCACGAACTATGACAATTGAAAAAATAGAAAAGTGTATTTTGAGAAATGAATATTTTTATAATTAGACTTTAATGTGTTGATACTTGATGATGGGGCATGGATGTAGGACGGTGCATTTTATCGGGAGAATAGACATTCAATGTGAAGTAACTTGGACCTTTCTTATTGGCTCACACTTTACAATAACTGATAGGACCCACCAAACAAATGACATTAGGAAAATAATATAAGTGTGAAGATTTTCTATTGGTTTATGCTTCGTCCCTTAGGTGAGTAATCGAGGATATGTAGAGTTTGACACTCATTGAAAAATCCATACGTACGTGGTGTTTTTATTGGCTCACACTTTGCAGTGAAACATACATGACAGAAAGATCACTTAATAGAAAACAATCAATAAGAACCATATATACATGGATCCTTCTTATTGGCTCACCTTTCACACTCTGACATGGTTCTTACAAATAAAAACAACATGCGAAGCTATCAAAGCTTTCCATGTGAAATTAACCAGACTAAGAGGTGAAAAGATAAAAATCGATGGAAATTAATGTAAAACATATATTATTAAATGGAGGACTAGACTTCAATACTGTTGTGTTACAACATTATATTTCCATTTTGGTAGGAATTAGCAATATTTACATGACTCTTGAAAGGATTTCATGCTCAAGCACCTGGTATTTGAGCTATAGCCTATAACCGAGCTTTTAAAGTCTAAATTCAAGTGATCACAAGGCAAAACAGAGTATTATTGTTTTATGAGATTGAGATCTTTGCATGCCTATAGTTTCTCAAGTATTTTAAAGTTTATTGTCAATGGAGGCTTACCTGCACACTTTCTACTCAGACCAACTCTTTGGAGACACCATTTTTGACAAACAAGTCATCAACTTTGAGCATTATACAACCTTGAAAATGAAGGTAGAAGGAGCTAGTTTGATAGATGATGATGATGATAATAAAAATATGATGAAGCATAGTTCATGGCTGATCTAGTGGCCATTAGACAGAGTGGGCTGCATATTTTAGTTGAAAAAAATGCATATTAATGCATTATATCAACTTGCTTTGGGGTATTTTCGGTGATAATGTAAGTTGTGATGAAGGAATTCTAAAATCCAAAGGAGGAAATGTAATTGCTAATATAATTGAAGAGGATATTGTTGCTTACTACCAACTCCCTAGATCTAATATTTAGTTCAATCAGAAACAATGGAACAATGGGGAAAGAGCAATAACCTTAAGACTGTGCTTAAAGATTGGGTAGAGGACCCAACTAGTTTCAAGTCTAAAGTCTCAATAGACAAGATGAATATAAGATATTTCAGACATGGAGTGAGAGTGGGAATGACCCTAATGAATAGAATATTTGGAGCACCGATATTGTGCATGTCAATCGAAATGGGTACCCTTACTAGCCATGATCATCGATGATGAAAAGATACCTAATCTATATAGAGTTCTAGATTTTAAACTCTTTAACAATCTTATGAGTGCGATAAGCCACAAAAGTGGGACAATTTATATATGAATTATTAATTTCTTGATGTCATGTGTGTAGTCCAAAATTTTAGGGAGTCCCAATTGGTCACCACAAGCGGTCATATAGTCCCGAGGTGATACGGTCTAGAATTCACCGTAAATAACCTAGGCACACTAGAACATCACTTAGCTTGAGTGGGCGCCACCGAAGCATGCAAAGGAATGAGGTCCCTCTTTAGAGTTGCTTGTACAAAATGTTAACATGATGTTTTATAAACAAGAGCTATTAGATTATATGGAAGATGAACTAGCAATGAATATAACAAGAGTTTACGTATTCGGACTTATGATTAGTAATAAACAACCATGCATAAAAAAATCTAGCTATTAGATTATATGGAAGATGAACTCATGAATATAACAAATACCATTATCCATGTTTTATACCAATATGAACCATTGTATTAAATATTGTAAAACACAAAAAGCTTCTTACATTACATAAATATCTCCATGAGTCATGCACCCAACAAAACCAACAACATAAATCTACCATAGTTTGACACACACACACACACACACACCAAAACCATGCAAATCAATACATATATATGGGGGTGGGGACTTTCCCTTCACTGCCCATGCACTTATCAAAATAGGTCACATGCTAATAATAGCCATGTGCCTTTACAATAGGATGCACAACATGTAAGTTCTCTAACAATAGACTTCCTATAGTTTACCTATGAGTAGAAATCCTATTATTAGCCTAAACTATGCATGGAGCTCAATTGTCGCTTGTTCCCAAAATACCATTACGTGGAGCGCAAGTATTCATCTCTTTGTGTGCTCAACACGCTATCTCCAAAAATAGCCCTTATCCACAAAATGCTAAGTCCTGATCTTGGGCACTTCAACCCTATCATAGTGTCGCGTGCTCTTCCAATGCCCTACATTTGCGTGCCCAATACTTAGGCCATTTTTTTCCATTCAACATTACCCCACACTAGAGTACATTTCCACCCCAAGCAATGGTAATCACCTTGTCACTCCAAAGAATAATAGGATAAATGAATGAAAGAACAAGGAATAAAGAATATGGTGAGCCATTTTATTGTGTACCCTTTTCATCTTCTAGCAGAATGAATTTTGGATATTCACTTTGTATTTCTCCCTCAAACTCATACTAGTCCTTAAGCGTTGCATTGGTCTTGTCAGGGATGTCCACAACGATGCCATATAACTCATCCATAGTCATGTTTCCACCTTCATTTTCAAAATTCTAAGGATGTTGGCCATACCTAAGACATCCCTTCCATGACATCCACCTTCGTGGAAATGAGCTTCCGATGCCCTTGATCCGATCCATATGTTGTTTCTTCACAGCATCCAGTGCCGCATCATGCTTTGTTTCTACCAAGGTAACTTGTTATGTATGCGTGAGTGTTTCATTCTTTGCTTGCATGTAGAAATTCATTCTCCTCTTCCTTTTCCTTTCTTGTATTAAGTTATCAGCACTGTACACATGGCCAATACTGTATCTACCTTCTTCATTTCATCTTTTAAGGCTTGTAAAACTACCTCGTAGCTGGATATCTTTCTTGCAATTGAAGCCTTGACCCTTGATGATTCTTCCACAACATCCTTTTTCTTAGGGAGGCATGCTAGTCCTTCCTCTAGAAGTAGGTGAACTGTCATGTGTAGATAGTGTAATTCAAACTTGAAGTCCAAGGCACCTTCTCCTAAAAATCAAGCCTCTTCTACAAAATATCATCTATGATCTACTCTACCATATTTTTAACATTTTGGGCCTCATCTACTGCATTATCTCGCTCCTGAGTGAGGTGCTTTGATCTATGTGTCTTTTTCCTTCTTATCATCTAATAACGCCCATATTTTTTTACCGCCTTATCAATATTTCAATGTGGCTACTTCTATTGACACTTTGACCAATGTTACCCACCTGTTCATCTGAAAACTGTGTTGGCTTAATAGTCACATGGCATGTGTAAGGTGCCTTCCTCATCTTCTTTGAACTACACGCCTCCTCACAAACATCAAAATTAGGCTCATCCATGTGAGTCTGCATACTCAGGATAGTTGTTTGTGAGTGTCATGTTGGCCATTTCTAGGTCCATCCAATCCTAGCCATATAATTCTTGTTGGGAAGAGTACTCTAGAAGTAGGCATGAATAATTTTTGAAGGGTCATCCATATAACCCAAGTTTTGAGTACCTATTGCCTCTTCCTCATCATGCCCACTGCATGCTCGCCAACATCCTCATGAGCATACACACCCTCTTCTTGTTGTATTTCCATACCTACATCCTAATGTATAAAGTGCCTCCGATATCCTAATTCACTTCTCCTTCATCCTCTCCTTCCTTCTACATGGGGCATACTATGACTTCTGTGTCTCCACCGGTACTACTCTCTCCTTCACCAGAGCATTGTTCATGAATACTTATGCTTGGGTCTATAGTCTCATAGACTATACGCTCACCAATATCTTCATCTTCTGTACATTTCCACACTGGGGGTGGCCTTATCTATGCCCACCCATACTTGGAGTTTCCTCCTCTTTCTACATGTGCACTTGGCTATGGGACTCCTCCTCACTATCTTTAACAGGAACATATTTCTTACACTTTCTCCTTTCTTCCTCCTCATCCTTCACAGGAGTCACACATGGTGATCTCCTTACTGGTTGTGAAGTCCATGTGTCAGTGTCTCTTGATGTGTGCCTTCTCCACATAAACTCTCCTAGTATGCACAAGTATGATGTTGTCTTTTGGTTCTTCCTGCTCTAGGATTTTCTAGTCCTGTAGGCACTAGATCCTCTTGAGCAGGGGGTGTAGATGCAACATGCCTTAAAGTCCCTACTATCTACCCCTTCTTGAGGTCTGGAAGTGCCATATTATGCCTTCACCACTTTTCCATCCTTGAACCTTGGCCTCAGATATATATATATATATATACATGTGTTGGTTCAATCTTCCCTATGGCCAAACTCTTTGGCATGATGTCCACATTTCTTGATTCCATGGTTTCTACATAGGCCTCTTTACCTGGCCATACATATGTTTTGTGCAGAATGTGAATATCTACGTCCACCTTGTCTGCGTCAAATTGGAGTTTGCACATCATGGAATCTATTTATAGAATATTTAAAGTATCTTGTGGTAAATGCAAAGGGAAACTTACACCATGGGATCTTCTCTCCAGACTTCATATGGAAGCGCCCCAAGATGAAATGTTGGTAAACCACAAATTTAACCTCTCCATCCAACACCTTTGGCAATTCACGTGGAATGTGCCACTCTCCCTTGAATGCCCTGTGTAGTCTCCTAAACCACTTGTCTAGGCACTCCTTGTATGTATTAGAAGTAGTCCCACACAGAGTGTACTTGGCATATTTCTTTACTGGGGACTTATTCTCCAATGGAAACTCCCAGATATTCTCCCTAGGTCCATCGGGTACTCCAATTTCACTAAATACAATCAATAATAGAATTACGCCCCTAGGTAATCTTCTCACCTTTATCTTTTTGGATGCACACCTCATTTACCAAGATTTCTGCGATGTACCCGATGATGTTGTAGTATGTCTTGTTGACCATTTTGTGCACTATATGCAACCAACACATATTCACCTCATTCCATCGCTCAATGGCACCCAACTTGCTCCCCACTAAGCACGTCTACAACTTTGGTGGCCATGTCTATAATATTGGTGACTTTGAAGGCTCAAACCCCCTTCTTATACTGATGTAGGGCTGTTGTGGCATCAATTCCCTCATCATCTGATAGGTCTCCAGTGATCTCTAAGCCCGAGTCGTGCAACCCTGTCACCTTCCCAATCAACTTGGTAGTGATCCTCATTCTCCTTCCCCATGAAGTAGAAAATTCTTCATGGACGTGTGACATGAGCCACTTTGGTAGAAATTCTTGGGATTCCAAAATAGGGAAACTCTAGAAATTGCATGATGCCCACACTTCAAGTAATTTCTTCACATAGTCATCCAAGACCCTAGTGCCATCCCTAATCACCGATTTGTCCTCCTGTAAACTTCTCATGACGATGTCCTCAAGCATTTCTTAGTGCGGTGGTTGATCTTTGAAACCCTACACTATGTAATTTTTTTTGTCCAAGGTCTCCCTCAATAAATTCTTCTAGATATAACATCTCGACCAACCACTCCTCTGTTGGGTCGTCAACCTCCTTCTCTACTATGGGAGCCCTCCATGGTGCCATTGCTCCTTTCGATTCTCGTAAGTGAAAAATGAAAACCTAGCTTTCATGCAAAAAAAACCTAATTCACCCTCCCATTGCACACACACACCACTACTTGAATCCTTGCTTCGTGCTTGGATGCTCAACACCATGCTTCAAAATGTGACAAGTTTACTCACTCTGTAGAGTGCTCATCATCTCTAGCTCTTCTTCACACTTCTCAATTTTTCTTTGAATTCACAAGGTAACAAATGACATTGAAAACACCAACTTTAAACCAAGTTTCAAAATTTACCTTCATTAATTTCCCACCTACCACCATACATGACATTAACTCCTATTGAGCACATATCACGCCTCCTTATCCATGCCCCAATCTCTTGCCTCAAACTTTGTGCCTCAGCCATAATTTTTGTGCGCCACTACTTATCCATCACAGATCTCCTCTACCCGTGCTTCCTTATGCCAAAGTAGTTTATCCAATGTGACCAAATCATACATAGTCTCCAATGTTGTAGCCTCTTTGATTATATTGAGCACCCAATGCCTTATGCGTGGTCTTAAATTTTGAGCAATTCTCCTGAAGTTCTCATCAATTTTGAAAGCATGTTCCTTTTATGGTCACCCGTGAGTTTATTTATTTTCCGTACCTTCTTTATCCACCCCACACTAAGGGGATGTGTAGTCCTCTACGTACATAAAAACACTTGAGATTGTAATCAGCTTCCAATGCACAAACACACTTATTACAAAAACACTAAACTAAATTGATAAAGCATTAAAATGAAGAAGGAAACACATTAAAGGAAATACAATAAGGGAAATCTAATCTAAATGGCAATACTACCTTATTACAAAACACCAAGAAGACTTATTTATAGTAGGGCTTCAACCTACTCCCATTGAAGTAACTAGAGAAACCATGTTCCATCAAGCACCTCTAGTAGCAAAGCACTGATTCAAGTATATGAGTGATAACATACGGTCCCAACCAATGCACCTTAAGCTTTCCTGGGTGTCACAAAACTTTGAATCATAAAGAAGTACCATCTACCCAACCTCAAGCTTCTTTTCCTTGATGTGCTTATCATGCCATGCCTTCTACCTATATTTTTCTTGCTTATGACTCCAATGTGCTATGGCGTGCCTCTCATCCAGTTATATCAACTTGTCAATTATTTCTTCCAATGCTTTCTCATCAGCTAGACCTCCCACACATGTAATACACAAAGAAGGTAACATGAATTCCATGGGAAGAAATGTTTCACACCAAACACCAACTGAAAGGGTGTGGCCTTATTCAACCTTTTTAGGTTGTTCTATATGCCCAAAGTACAACAAAAACTTTATCATCCTAATCTTTCCTTCCAACATCACAAATTTTTGTCAATGTCCTGGCTCAATATCTTGTTGAAGGCTTAGTAGTCCCATTTTCTTAAGGGTGATAGGGTGTTGTCTTGTGGTGCGTAACCATAAATTCATCCAATAATATCCTGATTGTCTCATTTAGGAAATGAGTGCCCCTATCACTTGTCAAACTCAAAGGACATCCATACATGGTAAGAATATTTTCCCACAAGAACCTTGTTGTTGTAGCCATTGTACAATCCTTTGTAGGTGTTTCTTCTACCCACCTTGTAAGATAATTTATACAAGTGATGATATAACATGATCTAGTTCTACGTGTGGCTGGGGAAATAGGACCCACAAAGTCAATTGCCCATTTTTCAAAAGGTTCGCACTAGTAATAGGCCTCAAAGGCATTTCATCTCTCTACCCAAGTTTTCCAAGTCTTGAAAGTGATCACATGCCTTAAAATAATCTTTGTAATCTTTATACTGGGGCCTCCCACCATAAACATGCTAGAAGAATCTTATGTGTTGTGGCGTCCCCTTGCATAGTGTCCACCTGCAATACCGCCATGAGCCTCCTCTATTATTATTACACACTCATGCTCCAGTACACACCGATGCACAATACTTCATCTCATCCTAGTTTTTATAAGTCACCACTGATCAACATGAAAGGTGCAACATGAATTGTGAGTTGTTTCTTTTCCAAGGCTTTCATTCCTTCTAGCGCCATACCTATGCGCATAAAAAGAAAGCAATATCCTCTAATTCGAGGGCACATTGTTTAACCTGTATAATTGTGCATCCGACATGGTATCTTCAATACTCTATGCGTCCTCTCTGATTGAATCCTTGATAAGTGGTCTGGGCCAAAATTGCTTTTACCTAGATTTACTACAACTGTGAAGTCAAACTCTTGGAATAATAGAACCCAACGACATATGTGCCCCTATAAAATGGGCTTATTCACCAAGTATTTTAATGCCATGTGATCTGTATAGAACACAAAAGGTGTTTCTAGAAAGTATTGTCTAAACTTATGCAACGCGTAAATCATTGACAAAGCCTCACACTCTTTGTAGTTGTATAATTTTGTTATGCAGGAGTCAACTTTCTACTAGCAAAAAAATAGGATGATCTACAATACCTTCTCTAGGCTGAGCTAGAACTACACCAATGGCCATGCCAAAGGCATCCACATGTACATGAAAGGGTAGATTCCATGAAGGAAAATGTAAAATAGGCACCGTAGTAAGCCTTTCCTTTAGTGCTTTGAATGTGCGCTGCTGTGGTTCTCCCAATAGAACTTCCCTTTACCTTTTAATAACTCCTCCAAGGGCATGAAAATATTAGCATATCCTTTGATAATTTTTCTATAATATCCTATGTGGCCCAAGAATCCGCACACCTCACTCTGACTAGTAGGCTCCTCTAAGCCTAAGATGACCGTAACCTTAGCGGATCTACTAACAAACCCTCATTACAGATGATATGCCCTAGTAGAGTTCCAAAAGGTGTAGAAAATACACACTTCTTGATATTTAAAGAGATGTTTAACTATCTGCACCTCTCAAACATTAACCATAAATTGTCACAATGATCCTTGATAAGCCCATACATGGTCCAATCATCCAAGTAAACCTACAAGAATTTGTGAATAAAATCCTGGAATGCTTGAACCATAAATGCACAAAAATACTACAGGCATGTTCTTCAATCCAAAGGGCATCACCATGTATGCAAAACTTCCCCATTCAAGTGGTGAAATTTGTTTTCTCTTGATCCTCCTTAGAAATTATTACTTGATGATACCTAGAGAATCCATTGTAAAAGAGTAAATTTCATGCCTACAACGCCTTCCAATATTTCCTTAGTGAATGGTGTAGGGAAAGGATCAATCACACATGCAACATTTAGCTCCATGTAGTCCACAAAAATCTTGATTCTTCCATCTTTATTTATGTTGATTACCATAGGGCTAACCCACTATGATTCCTCTATGGGCTTAATAATGCCGATTCCAACATCTTGTCAATTTCTTCTTTAACTTTTATGCATAGGTTAGGGTTCATCCTGTAAGGTCTCTTCCTAACCGGGTATGCACCTTCCTTTAACTTAATTTTCATCTCACCCAAAGATTCATGTACCCCTTTTAAATCATGGTAGCCCCTAGGAAATAAGTCTTGGAAATTGCATAACAACTCAATTTTACTAGCCACTTTAGAGTCAGACAAATAATCTCCAATGATGGCCTCCTTAGGTTCAGTATTCATTCTAATGTTCACCTTCTTCATCTTTATAGGTTCATGGTAGGCACATGCCTTCTCATCCGCACTATCTAAGACCTCGTGCATACCTCTAAATGATCTATGTCCAAATTTTCCACTTCTTCATCATCCACCATATAGACCATATCTTTCCTTTCTCCTTCTCTAGGCAAGTGTGCTCAAAAGCAGTTATGCATCTGTCTCATCTACTTTCAAAATGTGCTTCTAGGTTTGACTCACCAAATAACTCTTGAATGAGTTCTTCAGCCTTTGCACTATCTCCCATAGTCAATTGCTTCATAACCTGTAATTCCTCTTTCACCGGAGGTTTAGTGGAGAAGTAGTCAAAAGTTTGGATCATTCTGCAGTCAAGTCTTGCCAATTTCTAGTCTCTCTATACAACTCCACATAAACATACCAAGCACGCGTAACCTCACAAGGTGAAATAAAGTTTGTGCACCCACAAAAAGGTGGTAAATCTTCTTACCCCTCTATCAGAGTCTCTCACACTATTGAATGTGGTGTTGAACAAGATTATTACCATGATATTCACATATTTGAGTAGGTGCATTACTCCTGAGAAACCAGGCTGATAGATAAATTCTCACTTCTCTCCATTCTATGAGATTATCCTATGAACCATCCACTAATGCATATTGTTATCCCATAAGGGTATACACTAACATATTCCTTCTGTCCACATGATCCTTCCATTGTACTTTCATGGCTTAGGGAATACCTTAGGGTTTCTTTTCCAATGTACCCCAAGGGTACCGTGTTGTTGCCTAACCTCCTAACACAGTGTGACCTACTTACACATGCAATTACACTTATTACCTTGCGTCTAACCATCTCATAGGTTTCATGCACCCAATTTTCATAGAAAATACTTGTAGTATCACTGATGGACTGTGCATCATCCCAATGGATAATTCCTTCCTTAGATGGCTCAAGCACTTCTAGATCTCGAATGGTGCATACATAAATTATGTTCAAGTCTTCTTCACTTAAGGGCTCAACATAAGGTGCATATTTTCCATTTATCAAAGGGATAATAAATCACTCCTCCTTGTTCTCAAAACTGATATATACCTTTTGAACCGTAGATCAACATTATTTGCATAACACTAAGGGAACCCAAGTAGAGTGGGAAGTTGTCCTCTTCTTCAAGCGCTAAGACCTCAAAGTCCCTAGTGAACTTAGCCCCTGTATAGTAATGGATGCATCCTTCAAGACTCCTATCGGTGTGGCTTTAGTCTAATTTTCCATAAACAATACATTAGAAGATGGTTGTAATAGAGGTATACCCATCTGCACCCATGCATCTAAAGTAAGCACATTCACTTCCACACCTGTGTCAATCAAGATGTTGCTAAAAGTCACCATCCAAAAAACATTCAAAGTGATCTCCTTGTCATAATCCAAGTAATGAGGAGGGAGATTATCATGCAAGATCTGTCATCCATTCTCAATACCAGTGTGGAGTGTTTCCCTTTAACCAACTCCCTAGTAATGGAATAATATTCTCTTGGCGCAACATCTTGCATACCTCTTTCAGATCATCAACATCTGGTTGGGAAGTCTCAACTACCTTATTTTGTTCCAACTACCACAACTTCTCCTTTAAACATTGTATTTCACCCTACATATTTCTGAGCACCTCCATGGTTTCATGATAAACCTCCTTCTGATGTGTAGGGTCTAGATATCTTACATGTAAAACCCCTTCTTAGTAATGATAGGATTTTGTTGCAACGTTTTTCACTAGTGCATACAGCCTCAACACGTGTAGTAATATTCATAGGTACCATCTCAAGATCTGGTGCTATCTTTGGCACCTATTGGTTTTCCACAACGTGATGTATCCTAAACCATGCTTGCGCCCTTATTCTCTTGTTTTTATTCTTGTTCTTATGTTCAAAAATATAAGTAATGTTCTGAGGAACTCTTTATAGTCATGTTTATTTCCACAAAAAGAAAAAGTAATGTTCTAAGGACATTCGCGCCTATAAATATTAATGACATCATGGATATGATCAATCAACCTACAATCTTCAGTTTTATGAGTTGTTGGTGTGCATGATGATGAAAATCTTATAGTAGCAAGACATGTTCTTCTTTATCACGCATTACAATAATGGAAAATGGCTTGCATCATGGTCCAAATGACATATCTCACATTCCATTAACAAGGAGTGCAACAATATGTGAGGAAAATTATCCTTAGTATGCACACCTACTTCACAATGTGTTTACCAAATTCCATTGTGTGTATCATGTGCTGAATGGGATGAGAGTTTCTCTAACTAATTTTCCATTTATGCAATTTGAGCTTCTAAGAATGGGCTTAATCCAATGTCTATACCCCGACTACTCGAGCGTATAGAGGTGCTTGAAGTTCCTCACACAAGTTTGTATAAGTTTATGTGAGAGATCTCCCTCCTAAAAGGTGTGATCAGGCCTCCGATGAACCATTGTGCATGTTGGCTTGCATGGATATCATAAGATATTTTAGAAAAAGTGTTTTGAAGAGAGCATCATATTCCCGAACACTCTCAGTAGTGCCCTACTTGATATCCTTGAGCACACTTATACTTTTATGCTCAAACTCAAGGATATAAAATTCCTTAATGAAAGCATCCCATAACGTTGTATAATCCACACAATTCTAATCAGGGTCAAAATTTCTATACCAATTGTGCACGTCCCTACAACGTAGTTGCAAACTAACTTTCCTTGTGCTCAGAATTCATAATTCCTTTCACATGCCACAATATCTCACACATATGCACATGCTCAGCAGCATCTTCTATTCCCCTATACTCTGGAAGATGAAGCGACATATCCATGTAAATATTTTAGGGTTGGTGAGGACCATGCATACTAGATCCAAAACCTCATGTGTTACCTCTACTCGAATCCACTAGATCTACCAAATCCCAAGCCACCTATTCCTTCTAATCCTCCACCCATAGCAGAATTGAACCAGAGGAGGTACTACACATGTATGTCCCAACAATGGTGCTAAAATGAACTCCTACTGTCTACAAAGTTTTTTTGCTCCCAGATATGAGTCCAAAGTTTTTGCACCTGTGTATTTCTATGCCGACGATGCACCTGAAAAGGTTCCTCCAAATAGTCCTCCAAATAATAGGGAATATGTCTTCTCGGCCATAATTGTACTTACTATTTGATTCACTCATGAACTTGCTAATATGTCAACTCTACCTCTTGCTACTATATTTCCCACACTAGCTTGTTGACTTGCTAGATGTACTAGAGACTATAAAACCAAGCACAAGGGCTAGGGATAGTAGATTTATATGGACACCCGTGGACCATGTTTTCTCTATTGGCATGCTCTCATAAGAGGCTGATGAGGGTTCCCTATCATGCTTTCCCAAATGGGGAGTTCTAGATGCTCTAGCTCCACATCTTCTTCATGAGCTCCAAATCCTTCACAAGCCATCTCTCTTCTCAATGTCATCCATTATGCAATCTCATGTTGCTTCTCTAAATCCATCTCGCTTGCCTCATTAAACATAAGACACCTCTCTTATCTTTGCATCTCTGCTGCTAGGTCCGCCATCCTTCACCACACCTTCCCATTCCCCCATGCGTGGTGGGGTTTAGCTAGCCATCAAATTCTCTTCCAAATTCAAGGTTACCATCAAGATCTTGATCACCAATGGAATTCCTTACAGATATGTTCCCTTGGGATAATGTAAAAACTGAAACTCAGCTACCTCCGGAAAGAATAGGTGGAGATTGAGTACTCCAAAATATAGTTATTTAGAACATCACAGAACCAAGTATCCACAACGCCCGTCTAAATAAGATCAACCTTATAAAGGCCTTGAAATTATTCTTGTGTCTAGACAAGTGTGTGAAACCTCCAATTCATTTTAGATGCGTAAGAAACCAACCACTCATATAACTCTATTAGGAAGATAATAAAGAATCTCTCATATAAAAAGTCATACAAATTTTACTCCACCTATGCATGTGTTTCAAACTCAGATCCAATGCTTTGAATCTTTGAGCGTATTCTTCTTTCAGATCCACTATCCACTCAACATTTTCTAATCAATGGTACATCTTCATCACACAACATACTGAAAAACAATTGAAAAAGAGGTCCTGGAAATTGAACCAATGATGTAGTCTAGAATTCATCAGTAAATAACCAGTGCGCTAGCACATCACTTAGCCTGAGGTGAGTGCTCACCCGAAGTGTGCAAAGGCACCGAGTCTCTCTTTAGAGTTGCTTGTATAGAATGTTAGCATGATGGTGTATAAACATATTTATACTTATGATCAATAATAAACAGCCCACAATGCATAAACCAGATCTAGATCTTAGATTATATGGAAGATGAACTAGCAATGACTATAAAAAGATTTACCATGCAAGAACCAAATTCAGTCATGTTCAAAACCATTATCCAGCTAATATGAACCATTGTCTTAAATACTGTAAAACAAAAAAGATTCTTACATTACATAAGTATCTCCATGAGTCAAGCACCCAAGAAAACCAACAACACAACTCTACCATAGTTTCACACACACACACACACACACACCAAAACTATGAAAATCAATACATATATATGGGGGTGGGGACTTTCCCTTCATCACCCATGCACTTCTCAAAATAGGTCACATGCTAATAAGTATCCATGCACCTTTATAATAGGATGCACAAAATGAAAGTGCTTTAACAATAGACTTCCTATAGTTAACTCTGAGTAGAAATCCTATTATTAGCCTAAATTATACATGATGCTCAGTTGTCACTTATTCCCAAAATACCATTACATGGAGTGCAAGTCTTCATGTCTTTGTGTTCTTAGCACGCTATCTCTAAAAATATCCCTTATCCACAAAATGGCTAAGTCCTAATCCTGGGTGCTTCAACCCTATCATAGTGTCGCGCACTCTTCCAACACCCTACATTCGTGTGCCCAATACTTAGGCCATTTTTTTTTCAACACTAGGGTCTTTAGAAATATGCACATGCATAACTATAGGAAGAACATGGAGGTGATTTGTAATAACTACTACCTTGTGATCTACAATGCCATACATGACACCCTTATGCCTAGGGTAAGTCAAATAATCATCAATTCATTAAGAGAATGGGGAGATTTCTGGTGTTACCTAGACTGTACAGTGATAAGAGTAGAGGGGATTCTCACTATCCCTTTTAGACTACCCAAATATGTTTCAAACAAGCTAGCTGAGTAGGAGATTGTATATCAATTTTTCTATGGCATCATCATGTGGAAAAAAAACAAAAGAAGAAAAATTATATTTATCCTCCTTTTTCTTTCTCAGTAAGTTTAGTAGTCTTTGCCAATTGGCTAAAGGCCAAGAGAATAACAACCCATATGACATAATTCCACTTATACTATCATAATCTAAGGAATTTTAACCCGATATGAAGAGTGGGAAAATTCTGTAAGAACACTCCTAGCATGGCCACTTATAGATACAAACATCAGACCCAAAAGGATGACCTAGTTTATTAGGATTAGGTCAATGATCAAGTAGTTTCCATTTATGAGAAATTTCAAAGTTACTGTTATCCAAAATTCACCCCTAGGGTAAATTTTGATAACATGCATTAAATTCTCAAGTCCCAGGCAAATAGATTGATTCAAGGAAAAAAATCATGTTTCTAGGGTCCCCTCAAATTTTTCTAACTCCCTGTCCAAGAAGAAAAGAGAAAGTTCTGAGAAAAGGTGAAAAAGTTGCAAAAAACAAGCTTGGGCCAGAAAAAATCATGAAAAATGGCTAAGTCCTAGTCCAGGCGGTCCTTGGGATAGTTGGGACATCGGGGCGCGAATCAGCCGAAAGGGCGCCAGGCGGTCCGCAGAGCAAAGGGACATCCGGGCCGTGAGGACATGCGGGATGCAGAAAGGCGAACCGGCTGAAGGTCAGAGGAAAATCGACTAGCTGCGAAAGCGAAAAGTCGGGACATCCGGCCACGAGGACGCGCTGAAGGCGCAAACCACCGGATCGGCCGAAATAGAGAACTTTAGTACTGGGACAGTCGGGCCAGAAGTACGCAGCGGACGCGGGGAGCCGAAGGAGCCGAAAGCCAATCAAATCACGCCACGTGTCATCAGCCGAATGAGGGACAGGGAAGCCTGAATCGGGTGGATCGGAGGAATTTGTCCAGATGGTTTGGGACACACGGGCTGAAAAGACGCGAGGGACGTAAAAGCTGGCAGGCCCGAGGACGAATTAGGAAACGCCACGTGTCACAGGGGAAAAGCCCAAAAGTTCAAAGGGTGAGGTTTGAAGGGTCACCAGAGCCAATAAAAAGAGAACGTGTGTCTAATAGAGCAGGGAAGTGCAGAGCTCAGGGAAACTTTGAAGAATTTGGCAAGAGTTTTGGTAAAAAACTAAAAAGGTAAAGGATGACCCCACGCCCCTGTCCTCCAATCAGATCATGCCATGTGTCCCAAGTGGCAGGGGCGTGGGGAAAAAGTGAAAAATGTTCCAAAATCATCAAAAGGTAAAAATTTCAAGGAAAACCCATGGGACAGGGAAGGAGAGAGAATTACGCATCCAATCAGCGCTTGACACGTGTCATCCAGGTGGCAGAGCGCGGGAAAAAATTTCAAAACCCATTTTGCCTGTTTTGTGCCCTAAATCTTTAGATCGCCATATCTTTCGATCCAGAGCTCAGATTTGCATGTTCTTTATATCATTGGAAAGATTATGAAATTCTCTACATGATTCTAGGGTCAATCTTGAATTTTGGTGTAGTCTAGAGAGATAAAGTTAAGAAACGGCTCTGACGCGTGTTCATGGCCAGAAGTGACATTTCAGTGACCAAATTTAACGCAGAATGGGTTACATTCTCCTGCAATTCAGTCAAACATGACAGGGTATGGGTTTTTAAGGTCCCCCATGCCATTTTAATGCATCTGCAGTCAAGGAGGAATGGGTTCTCACGTTTTATACGTTTCTGTCTCCTGGGCTCGACCCATGTAATGTAAAAGCCAGATTTGGCTCATTTCTAAGGGGGGAACATCTTTTGGCATAGCAATCTTCTTCTTTCACCTCCAGCAAGTGTTGTTGAAGAATCAGACCTCTTCAAAGATTGTAATGCTTTTACCTCTACGAGGTTGTAATGCGATGGTTTTGACATTGGAAATGATAATGCAAGCTTTGTGAATGGTCTCGATCCTTTGTTTGTATTATTTGCTTCATTTCGAGATCCTAAATTATATCTTATCACTGTGTATGTTTTATGTTGTAATCATTGGTTTGTGTCTATTTGCATGACAGAATATTCACCACTCCTTTTGGTGCATCACCACCTTTAATTAGTTTCATTTTTGCATTTCTATCCTTGTCTCCTTGCAATTTAGAGTAGGATTAGGATCTGAACCTCTGTAGTTGTGCAAATATAGATCTAAATCAGAGGAGTTTGAGGAACTAGCCTCTAATATGGAGATTCCTCTCTCAGTTCAACAAGTCCCACACTTAGAGAGAGGTTTCCATGTTGTGCAATCACACTGGATGCTAGAGTGATCAACCTAGAAGCCTGATCTGCATCCAGGGGTGCTGTGAGCCTGCA
This sequence comes from Taxus wallichiana var. yunnanensis, assembly GCA_018340775.1. NCBI lineage: Eukaryota > Viridiplantae > Streptophyta > Pinopsida > Cupressales > Taxaceae > Taxus > Taxus wallichiana. Next base: position 341,986,713 of record CM031244.1, read on the forward strand.
ACAACAGTTTTGGCACGCCCGGTGGGACACTAGAGGTCTCATTTTTATTACAGAAAAGTTGATGTGCGCTTCTTCGCAATTTTCTTGCTTGAAAAGAGCTATTATTTGCATATCTGGCGACTCCAAGGGGAAGAATCAATTGGTTTTAGCAGTGCAGGCCTGAAAACTCATGAGAAGAATCACCACAAGGTCAAGAGTTAGAGAAGAAGAAGTGTTGTTTGAATACCTGCAATTATCTCCAAGAAGAAAGCAAAGAGGAAGAAGGATTCAAAGTTCTCCATCTCCACCAAAGAAAACTCTCTCAACTCCTCCACCTGGTAGGCCTTTCATTCAGTCAACAAGGGTTTTAAGACCAATTAGAATGGCACAAAACAACCCCTACATCAACTTCACAGCAGCAGCCCACTTGCTTTGTCAATGCGCAACATCCAATTCCTATTGTAGCCTTGAAGAACATTCCCTACTTCTTTGGAGAAAATCAGACTACTCTAGGTGATCATGTTAAAGATATTGCTAACCTTTGTGCAATTCATGAGATCAATGAGATGCAAGTGGTTTGTCAAGTTGGCATCTTCATTCAAGGGTAAAGCATTGCAATGGTTTAGAAGCCTTGGAGCTGGTTCTATCAAAAATTGGAATCAACTGTGTATAGCACTTCATGAGTAATTTGGAGAGAAGGGAGACAACTTGTCTCTTTTGGAGCAGCTGACAACCATCAAGAGAGCTCCCAATGAGCAGCTGACCGATTTCAACTTCAGATTTTAAAAGACTTGGGAGAGAATTCCAGTGGCAGTCAGACCAACAGCAGAAGGTGCTTTTCTCTACTATCTCAAAGCTCTAAATTCTGATATTTCTATGTTAATTCAGTCCATGGGAGGCATAACTATCCCTATGGCTTATAACATTTCCATTAGGGCTGAAAATTGTTTGATCCAAGCTGGCAAACTTGCCCCTAGACATTCCATGCCACTTTGTTTCCACGTTTAGAAAGTACAAACACCAATCAAGCACCTAATTTGGCTCCTTCTCCCACTCCTAGAAATCGAGTTCAAATGAAGCTTCCACTTCATCTCCAAGTGCCCCAAGTGAGCTCCAAGAAGTCATGAAGCAATTGCAAAACCTAGGCAATGAGTCTGGTTACTCTCAAAAGGCAGAAGCCCAAGGTTTTAGACCTTCTTATCAACCCCAAGCTTAGCCTAATAGGTAGCCATACCAATCACAAAGGCCCACCTAATCCATTTGCAAACATGAATCAAACAAGGCCTCCGCCAATAGACCATTCCAGCCCTATAATCCAAATGCCATATCTACCTCTAAGGCATTGGTGCCAACACAAAACAACATTTCTCAGGAGTATGATTAGTGTTTTCCATGCAATGAGCCTCATAACCAATCCATGTGCTTCAATGGTGCTTTGAACCAAGCACTAATGGTGACAACTACTGGTGTGGAGGGTGAAGCCAGTCAAGGAAACAACCAACAACAAGAAACATTCCAACAACAATCTGCCCCCAATGACACCGCATTAGTAAATTGGTAGGCAGAGGATTTTTGTGGCATGAATCAAGTAGTTTCTCAAGGTGTTATAGCCAACACAAGGTCAAAAAGGAGGAATTTGGGTGAAGAACAGCCATTAGCCCCAACCAATCCACAACCTCCCATAGCTCCACAAATGGTTGGCAAGCAAAATCCAATTTCAAATGCACAAGGGCAGCCAAGAACAGCCCCTAGGCCAACTCAAATACCAGTTGTTTGCCCACATGCAAGGAGTGAATGTGTAAACCAAGGGACAGCAAAGAGATCCTTCATCCCCATTCAACATCATTGATCAGATGAAGAAGACTAATGTTAATATATCGATGTGGAAATCCCTATCCCTCCCAGGCCAAAGAGATATGCTGCAAGCTGCCATGAAGGACTGACCAACTTTGAATCAGCAAGTTCGGGTGCAAGACAAAGTGCTTACAAATCTTGCCTAGCCTAAGGGAAATCATGGAAGACAAAGCAAGGTAAAATTTTGAAGCCCCCTCCTTTTTATGTTTCATTAATCATTGGAAATCAGCTAGTGCACAATTGCATGATAGACTCGGGGCAAGTAGCTCGGTAATGCCCAAACAGATAGTTGATCAACTAAGACTTCAATATGAAACAACATCCAAAGGGTAGTGCGGTTGGATGGGACAGCAAGTAGCAATAGTTGGAGTGATTAGAAACTTGAGTCTTACCTTGCATGCATGTCCAAATGTTGTTATTTTACAAGATGTATCAGTCATAGACCTTCCACCACTCTTTGCCCTATGCTTGTCAAGGGACTTCACAGCCAAGATTGGGGATATTTGTCTACTTGATTGGTCACACATCTCGAATGAGGTATGGAACTAAGGCTACAATCAGGTCGAGAACCTATTGTAAACTTCCACATTGAGCCTTACAATCCAATTCGATCAATGCCAATTGCTCAGCATTTGATCAAGAAGATCACCCAAGCACTTATGAGGCTGACACCAAGGTTGGAAGCATCCCGGATCTAACTCTTGATGAATGGGCAAACAAGGTACATGCATTTGATCCTTATCAAGAAGTAGGAGAATCTGAGCTAGGAGTCTATTGCATACACAAAGAAAATCAACCTATTCATAGCATCACCAAGCCAAACCACAAAGATGACAATGAGGTATGGCAGCTGTTTTTGATGGATCAAGGAGTAGACAAGGTGCAGGAGGTGGAGCTATGCTTGTTTCACCTCAAGGAATAAAGTACTATTCAGCTTTTAGATTTCAATTTGCATGCTCCAATAACACTGCTGAATATGAAGCCTTGGTGCAAGGGATGCATTGGGCAATCAAGAAGAAAATAAAGAACTTGTAAGTCTTTGGTGACAGTGAATTGATTGTAAATCAGGTCAAGGGATAGCATGCTGCCAAGAATGATCTACTCAAGTGCTACAAGAACAGGGTGTGGGACCTCATGGAATATTTTGAGGGTTTTTGCATCAAATCCATTCCTAGGAAAGAGAATCAAGCTGCTGACAGGCTTGCAGCAGTAGGGGCAGCCTTTGACATTGTGGAAAGCATTCAACAAGACAAGGTACAACCAAACATCCACGTGATTGTGAGGCCTTTAGTGCTAGATAACAATGTCAGTTGGTAAGTGTTTGAAAATGACTAGCAAATCATCCATTTCTTGCAAGAAGAAGCTGAGTTCTTAGCCAAGAATCAAGAAAAATTGGAACAGCAGTATGGTGATCAGGTAGTATAGCTGAGAACTAACAAGCTACCCAAAGGACTTATCACTTTGGAGTCCATCTTTAACCCGAATGATCAGTTTAGAAAGGAGAAAGCAAACATTAAGGTCAAGAGAGAGGATCAAAGTAGCCATCTTGGTAGAAGAGAACAAACCATTGCAAATTGGAAGGATGACAACCGAACAAGAAAGGTACGAGTTCATACAGTGCATGTCAAGAGTTCCCGACATGTTTGCTTGGAGCTATGAAGACTTGAAAGGTTTCAATCCCAACTTAGCTCAGCTACAATTAGATTATGGTGAAGGAAGAAGACCAGTTCAAGACAACCTTCACAACCAAATGGGGAACTTTTGCATACGGAAAATGCTATTTGGGCTGTCCAACGCTGGTGCTACCTTCCAAAGGGCAATGGACATGGCATTCAAAGGTTTGATTAACAATTTGGTGCTGATTTACCTTGATGATATCACTATTTTTTCAAAAAATGTAGCAGACCACCTCTCCCATTTGAGACAGGTCTTCATGAGGTGCAGGAGATTTGGAGTGTCTTTGAATCCTAAGAAGTGCATCTTTCTTGCACATGAAGGAAAGCTCCTTGGCCATATTGTCTCTAAGGAAGGATTAGCAATTGATCCAAGAGAGGGTTGAAGCCATAAGAGCACTACCATTGCCAAGCCACAAGAAAGCCCTTTGAGTTTCTTGGGAAGGATAAACTTTGTTCGGAGGTTTGTCCCAGATTTTGCAGCCCTTGTCAAGCCCATCACCAAAATGTTAAAGAAGAGCATGGATTTCAAGTGGACGGTAGAAGGCAAGGAGAGTTTTGATGCAATCAAAGAAGCCAACTCTCAAGCACCAACTCTCATCAACCTGGACTTCTCCAAAGATTTCATCCTCTATGCATTTGGAGGTAATGACACTATTTATGCCATTTTGGTACAGCAGAACAAGGATATTGATGAGCAGCCAATTGTTTTCTTCAGCCAGAGCCTAGATCACTATGAGGTGAGGTACTCTTTTATTGAGAAGCATGTACTTGCAGTAATCAGAAGCTTGAAGAAATTCAAGCATTTAGTCTCAAACAACAAGGTCCAGTTGCTGGTCTCACATGCTAGGGTTAAGGACTTCCTCCTCAACAAGGATTTGAATGAGAAAAGGGAAGGTTGGATCACCCGTGTCATGGAGTATGACATTGAGATCAAGATCACCAAGCTGGTAAGAGGGAAAGGATTGTGTGAGCAGCTGGTTTTGGGGAAGCAAAAAGAAGTATGCAATGAAGAAGAGGCTGTTTTGATAGTCCAGGACAGCCATGAGCCAAGTGGAAATCAAGAAGAAGACAATGCTACCCCCACTCCTTGCTGGACCCAAGGTATTATACACTTCCTAGGCATAGGCCTATGCCCTTCGGAGATGAACAAGACCCAAAGGAGACACTTCAGATTGTAGGCTGTTCCGTATGCCATTGTTGATGGAGTTTTGTTCAAGAAAGATGTGAATGGAGTGCTGTTGAGGTGCATCATAGCACAAATCAGATTCAAAGGGTGTTGGAAGAGTTTCATGGTGGACCAGCTGGTGGTCATTTTGCACCAAGAGTGACAGCTCTAAAAATCATGAAGGCTGGTTATTATTGGCCTAAAATCTTTAGTGATTGCTATGCATGGATCAAGAGGTGTAAGAATTGTGCATTCTTCACAGGAAAAGAGAGACTTGCTACCCTTCCATTACATCCAATTTCAGTTGACCAGCCATTCATGCAATGGAGTTTGGACTTCATTGGAGTCATTAATCCCAATTCAAGCCAAGGGCACAAATGGATTTTGATAGCCACATACTACTTCACCAAATGGACAAGTAGTAGCACTCAAAGAGGTAAATGAGTCTAAAGCATCTTAGACTTTTATGAGGGGATAACAACCGAGTTGGTGTACCGCCACAATAATCTCGATAATGCATTGGCATTCATTGGATCTAAGGTGACTGAGTGGGCTGTCAAGAACGGTATTTACCTAAGCACTTCATCGAATTATTACCCTCAAGGTAATGGCCAGGCCGAGTCTACAAACAAGAACTTGTTGAGGATCATCAGGAGGACTCTTGACGAGAATCAGAGGTCTTGGCATACCAAACTAAAATCAGCCTTATGGGCTGATAGGATAACTCCCAAAAGATCCATAGGTAACTCTCCATTTAGGCTTGTCTATGGAAGAGAGGCAATCTTGCCCATGTCACTTGAGTTGCCAACATTGGAAATCATGAAGCAGTTAGAGTTGCTGGAGTTTGAGCCCATGGAAGTGAGGTATGCAGAGCTGATGGAGCTGCAAGAGATCAGAAATCAGGCATCCCAAGCAATGGAAAAGGGTCAAGCTTTGATCAAGAAGACCTTTGATAAGAAGGTCAAGGATAGATCTTTTCAAGTTGGAGATCTAGTGTTGAAATGGGATGTGGATAGAGAAAAACCGGGAAGGCATTCAAAATTTGATGCCATTTGGAGTGGCCCATACATGGTCACGACGTGCAAGAACAACAATGCTTTCCAATTGGCCTCATTGGATGGTGAAGAACTACAGATTCCAGTCAATGGAATCTATCTCAAGCATTGCTTCTAGAGGGAGTTCACTACCTTGTAAATATTAGATTAGATTTTCATTCCTCCAAGTGCTTGTGCACATTGTTTTGTTGTAGGTTAGTTTTGTTTTCCCTAAGTGCTTTGGCACGACTTGCATCCATGGAGATGTTTTGCAATCCTTACTTCCATTAGGTAATATTCCATCTTCCTCCTTACACATTTCGAGTCGGTTGGGGTTCTAAGCGAGAATATCCGATAACTCCATGCCCAATGGAATTCTTGAGCAACCGGTATCTTCTACCTAGCAGCGGGTGACCCTCTTTGAGTCGCCAAATTGTTATCCAAAATTCACCCCCAAGGTAAATTTTGATAACATGCATTAAATTTTCAAGTCCCAGGAAAATAGAATGATTCAAGGCAAAAATCATGTTTCTAGGGTCCCCTCAGATTTTTTCTAACTCCCTTGTCCAAGAGGAAAAGAGAAAGTTCTGAGAAAAGGTGAAAAAGTTGCAAAAAACAAGCTTGGGCTAGAAAAAATCATGAAAAATGGCTAAGTCCTAGTCCAGGCAGTCCTTGGGATAGTTGGGACATCAGGGCGCGAATCGGCCGAAAGGGCGCCAGGCGGTCCGCATAGCAAAAGGACATCTGGGCCGCGAGGATGCACGGGACACGGAAAGGCGAACTGGCCGAAGGTCAGAGGAAAAGTGACTAACTGCTGAGCGGAACAATCTGGGACATCTTGGCCATGAGGACGCGAAGGATGCGAACCGCCTAGATTGACCGAAATAAAGAACTTTAGTACTGGGACAGACGGGTCAGAAGTACGTGGCGGACGCGGGGAGCCGAAGGAGCCGAAAGCCAACCAAATCAAGCCACGTGTCATCGGCCAAATGAGGTGTGGAAACCCGAATCGGGCGGATCGGAGGAATTGGTCCAGATGGTTTGGGACATCGGGGCTGAAAAGACATGAGGGATGCGCGAAAAGTGGTAGGCCCGAGGACGAATTAGGAAATGCCACGTGTCACGGGGAAAAGCCCAAAAGTTCAAAGGGTGAGGTTTGAAGGGTTAGCCTCAGCCAATAAAAAGAGGACGCGTGTTCAATAGAGAAGGGAAGCACGGAGCTCAGGGAAACTTTGAAGAATTTGGCAAGAGTTTTGGCAAAAAACTAAAAAGGTAAAGGATGACCCCGCGCCCCTGTCCTCCAATCAAATCATGCCACGTGTCCCAAGTGGTGGGGTTCGGGGAAAAAGTGAAAAATGTTCCAAAATCATCAAAAGGTCAAAAATTTCAAGGAAAACCCATGGGACAGGGAAGGAGAGAGAATTACACATCCAATCAGTGCTTGACACGTGTCATCCAGGTGGCAGAGCGGGAAAAATTTCAAAACCCATTTTTGCTTGTTTTGTGCCCTAAATCTTCAGATCACCATATCTTTCGATCCAGAGCTCGGAATTACACGTTCTTTATATCATTGGAAAGATTATGAAATTCTCTACATGATTCCGGGGTCAATCTTAAATTTTGGTGTATTCTAGAGAGAGAAAGTTAAGAAACGGCTTTGACACGTGTTCATGGCCAGAAGTGACATTTCAGCGACCAAATTTAACACAGAATGGGTCGCATTCTCCTGTAATTCGGTCAAACATGATAGGGTATGGGTTTGTAAGGTCCCCCATGCTGTTTTAATGCATCTGTAGTCAAGGAGGAATGGGCTCTCACATTTTTGTACGTTTCTATCTCCTGGGCTCGACCCATGTAATGTAAAAGCCAAATTTGGCTCATTTCTAAGGGGAACATCTTTTGGCATAGCAATCTTCTTCTTTCACCTCCGTAAAGTGTTGTTGAAGAATCAGACCTCTTCAAAGATTGTAATATGCTTTTACCTCTACGAGGTTGTAATGCAATGGTTTTGACATTGGAAATGATAATGCAAGCTTTGTGAATGGTCTCAGTCCTTTATTTGTATTATTTTCTTCATTTCGGATCCTAAATTATATCTTATCGGCTTGTGTATGTTTTATGTTGCAATCCTTGGTTTGTGTCTATTTGCATAACGGGGAATATTCACCACTCCTTTTGGTGCATCACCACCTTTAATTAGTTTCATTTTTTCTTTTCTATCCCCTGTCTCCTTGCAATTTAGAGTAGGATTAGGATCGAACCTCTCGTAGTTGTGCAAATATAGATCTAAATCGAGAGGAGTTTGAGGAACCAACCTCTAATCCGGAGATTCTCTCTCGGTTCAACAAGTCCCACACTTGGAGAGAGGTTTCCATGTTGTGCAATCACACCTGGATGCTAGAGTGATCAACCTAGAAGCCCGATCTACATCCGGGGTCTTTGTGAGCTGCAACAACATTACTTATGCACCTATTGGGTAGAAGGATAGAGTTGGTGGTTTAGAAGTTAGGCCAGATAAGTAGAAGTATAAAAGGAAGATGAGGAATAACTTCTTGTTCGTGTTCCTCCTCCATCAAAAGGGAAATCTGGTCCTTATCTCTAAGAATACAAATGATAATCCCTACAAGGTCTATTGGGACAATCGCAATTCAACATAGTCCACAAGAAACAAGTCTTATTCTTAGTATTCTGAGTGAGTACAGTTGTAATTGTACCTCCTATGTCTGTTCCTTTTCTTTCTACTTATTTAGTTCTTACTTCTATAGGGATGGTTTCTTCTTCTTTTATTCCAATTCCATCTTCCCTAGGACCTTTCACTAGTAGTATTCTCATTTCTACTAGTTCTTCTTTTGAAGATGAAGTAGGAGGAGATCATGGGATATTGGATCCTACTGGTTATCAAACTCCTCCTTTCTCTTCCCCTATTTCTACTACTTCTATTGTTTCTCCTTCTCTCCTTGCTTCTATTTTGGCACAGGTTTCTATTCCTATGCCTTCTTCTTCACTGTTTCTTTAGTTGTTTCTTCTCCTTCTTTTTCATCACCGACTATATCATTGTCTCCCCAAGTTGTTGTAGTCACTTCTTCCTAGCCTATTATAGTTACTACAATAGTATTAGAATCAATGAGTGTATCTCATACAACCATTTCTTCTACTTCTTTAATTTCTTCTTCCACTCCTCTTATTGTTGTATCTTCTTCAGCTCCAACATCATTTGGAAGTCTTTTCATAAGACCTTTTAAGGATAAGTTGAAGGCACCAATGCAACCTTATCCTTCTTTCCTTGACCTTCCTTCAATTTCTCCCCAATATGGTTGGTCTCTTCATCCACCTTTGCTTCTTGCTATCACACCATATGTTTCCCAAAATTTCTTATCAGGCATGCATGTGCCACTCCTTCCAATTCCCTCTTTCATTCCCATTTCTTATTTCTAGGATCCTATGGTCACTTAGAGTTTCATGATCCATCTCTTATTCCCTTTGGGACTGTTTAAGCTAAACCAAATTTTCCTTGGACACCACACACCTTACCACAAGTGGTAAGGCCTTCTTATACCTTTCCTTCCATAACAACAATTGCATCTACTACTTCAAAAGGAACATGAAATCTTCTTGTTGTGAAAAAAGAAATGAATTTTGTAATGACACAACTTGAAGACCCAAAGGTGAAAATAAAGTATGATACTCCCAAAATAACCCTCAAGAGGGTCAAAAAGAGGAATTTTTCCCAAGGATCTACTCCTATCTACATGGAAACAGAGGAGGAAATTTTGAGGATTTCCAAGAAAGCACACACGGGGTAAGAAGTCATGGATGCAGACCCCTAATCAGTTATTGATGCCACTTAGTAGATGATAGTTGATTTGGTTAAGTGAATGTAGCCTCGGCTTGATGTTTTACATGCTCATAAGTAATTTAGTATTCTAAAGAACACTTTTCCCAATGTGCAAATGTCCTTGAGAACTTTATATGAGCTATTAGTTTCTATACAAAGTCATCAAGATGTAGTAGAGAAAGGGTTACAATAGGTACAAGGCCAACACAAACATATGACCAGGATAAATTCCATGATGGAAAAGCTACTAGCTATCATAAACATGGGTCTTTGTCTCAATGTATTATGAATCAAAATCCAAGACTTGAATACAACAAAGATTTACATGGCTAACATTTTGAAAGAATTAGGTGATTGGATGGCCACAATGGAAGGATTACTAACAGAGCTACGGGGTAGGTTAATTCACAAGTCCATCTTTGAGAAACAATTGCAAGAATTCATTTCTACTCTAAGTGCTAGCTTTTCCTAGGAAGATATGGCTAGGAAGACATCAAATATTATGGCATTGGTGACTTATGCAAATGGAAAAGTGGAGAAAGCTTCACTTCTAAGTGAAAATGCTAAACCTATCTATAACAGAGTTCCAATACTCATACAAGAAGTTCCTAATCTGATGAGGCCACCTATTTTGGACTTGGGTTATATTGAGAATGAGTTCAAATCATGTGTGAATGAACTTCAACGCAATCAAACATAATCTACATAGGATTCTAGTGGAACCTAAGTAGAGCTTGAACAAGGAACAAGCAGTAGATTTCCTATTATTAGGATTTAATATTGTTACATCTATAATCTTAAAAATAGGAAGTATCAACTTTCTTGCATGGAAGCTATAGTTTTTATCCTTTAATTATCCACTCGCAAACATTTTGATTATTTGAGCTATTTTTAACTAGCTATAGCCTATTTTTAAGCCCCATGGTGGTGGTATTTTTGTAACTATACCAGTGGTTTACCCTCTAAGGAGGAAGATTGTTTATAAAGAAAGAGCTTGATAGTCCAAGGATTGTTTAGTGAGTGTTTTTCAATTTCTATGTATTTCCTTCTCAATTGCATTGCAAAGTTTCTTAGATAGTTTTGATTGATTAATCACTGTATAATTTTATTTTTCATGAAATTTGTAGATATGCAGAATCTATTTTCATAGTCATAAATTTGATTAGTTTTACTACTTATAGAGACCTACTGGCACTATCAAGGTTATAATGTGAACCACTATAATGACCAAAAAATATACTTAGCACTATAAGACATTGTTAAGACTTAGTGATGCAAGATTATCTACACCATGTCAAAAAATCATTTGAAACATATTCAAAAGCTCCCAAGCATTCCATTGAGAATAACTATGTTTTGATCTACTTTAATTTCATTTTTTGCATTTGTATTTTCATTTTATCTTCCTATGGTATGCCTTATCAAAATATTTTACCTATTGTTGGTGTTAAAAATTGTCGGTTAGGCAGTGTCGTGCGGAAACAGGCCAGTGTGCGGTGGCAAAGCCCCTCTTTGAGACAAAGAAAGCAAAATTGGTTTATTGCTAATCTATCAAGCATGAATATGTGCAAATCTACACTATTCTAACTTCAGGGCTTTGGCATCTCATCCCAAAGAGAGGTAATTCCAACTACGAACGAGAAAAGGTAGGAAGGAAGGAACGAAGAAGGGTAGATCGAAGGAAGAAAAGAAATGAATTCCAAGATGGAAGGGTCAGAAGGTTTATTCTTTGAGCTGGTATTAAATAGAGCCAAGCCTACTTACATAAACAATTAAAGCAATACTGATGAACATATGACAATAGTAGGAATGAATTCAATGTAATAAAAACACATAGAGATATAACTTATGAAAGATCTGATGCAAATAACACATACATTAAGCACAAAGTCTAAACATATGTAATAATATTTCTTTGTTACAAGAAAACATAAAGTCTTTCTCTCCTCACTTCTCTTTTCATACAAAAATTTCGACCTTTGAATACAAGTATTCAAGTATTTATAGAAGGAGAGAAGGAAAGAAGACAAAAGCAAACCCACTACTTATAGAATATCTTACAAGATATTTACAAAAGGTCTAAAATATCTAAAAAGTCAATAGTTGACTTGGGAAAGTTTTTAGATGGCAACATCCCATGGTGCAACATGGATGAGGTCATCGTGTATGCCAACATGCTTTCAAAATATTTTACAAAAATGATCAACGCATACATGAGAGGAGAAACTAATCCTAATCATCCCTCTATTCAAACTTGGTGTCTTACTTTTGATCAGGAGAGTCGATGTGACACTGTGCTCGATATTCTACAAACTTGCTGATCATTTCTTGAAGTTGATCATGGTTGAGACCATTAAATTGGTCACGAATGACTTCGTAGGTTTCTTTCTCATTCTTGAGCTTGTCAGGTAACTTGGTGAAAGTTTCGCATGCATCGATTAAAAATCCAATGAAATCGCGACAGAGCCAAGAGGTTATTGATTAACTCTTAGTCGAAAGTGACCTCCTGGTGCCAAAAATTAAGTGACGATATCCTTGAAGCAATGGAATGTATCATCTCGATTCCCTCAAGTTATATGATTCATTGAGCATCCCTGGAGAAATTTTTGTAACTATCTGCTCCATGTTGTATTGTGCATCCAGGATTCATCTTTGATTTTATCGATTCTCTCCAGGATATATTCCACCGATCAACCCAAAGTAATCTAATGCAATGAGAGCTTTATTATGTGCACGGGGGTGATTGATAACACTGACCTTTAATAGGTCGTCACTAAGCAACAGATTAACCATTGCTTAGAACATTTCATGCTATAATCTAGCGTTATCCAATTCTTCGGAGAGGGAACTGCTACATCGCTTGCAACTCCTTATTTGTTTGAGTTATATATCTTGATAAAGAAATGTAAACTTCCCAAGCATGTCTTCACCATCTCGAGGATCCACTCAATCCAGGATGATACTGTTGTGCCTTGTTCACCAATCTTAATATATTCATTTATTTTCTCCTGACTGGGAACTTGAATGGGTTCGGTGGCAAGTCACAGGAGGAGCGTTTCCCATTTTCCACAATGCTTGTAGGAGATGTTTGTTTTGTTCTTTAAGTATCATTTTCTCCTCTTTTTCCTCTTGGAGCTTCTTGCAGAGAGCATCCATAGTAAATAAGGCTTCTCCTTGCAGGATTTCAAATGAGGTCCCCATTGTGACTTGAGTCACCGTGAAGTCTGTGGGAGACAGATATTATTTTCTCTTGGTGGGATTTGAGTAAGCTATCTCCATGACTCTCTCTCTCGAAGTGCTTTTAGAAAAGCAAGTTATTGCTTTCTACTTCTTGGTTCCCTTCTTTGGAATAATGAAGAAATCCATGGCCATAATGGCAAATTTCCTATTATGTTGACACATATGGTCAGAAATCCAACTAGGACTTATGGGAGTGGGAACGGAGGGAGAAGAAGAAACGGGAGTTAGAGGGGGAGAAACTATAGAGGCCTCAGGGAAGTGTGTTGAAACACTCGGTGGTGGCATTGACAAGGAGTCCAACGCATTGATGCTTATGGGGCCTGGAGTTACTAATGGGGAGAAGGACGTGGAAACGGAAGGGATCATCATTAGGATTGAGGAAACATTAGGTGATAGATCCACAAGAGAGGAGAAGATGGAAGAGGTGGGAGATGGAAGGGAGGAAGGGAGAGGAGAAGACACATCCATAGGGATAGATGCTTGAATGACTAGGAGGAGAGGGAAGAGTGGAAGAAGGGACATGGGATACCTTAGTAGTTGTAGTTGTGATAACATCCTGGGTGGATGTATCCATTGAAACTACATACTTCTCGAGAAGTAGGAGGAAGGCCTTCAAGAGTTTCTTCTTATTTGCTTGGTTCACCCTCCTTGTCCTTTCCTTTTCCTTTCGGCACATGGGCCGGTCTTGGAGGTGCTCTGCCTGAAGGAGAAGATGTGAAGTCAACCCTGAGGTATGTGAGGCCATTCTAATTGCACCAATGTTTGGTGCGCACTGCAATGTAGGTTTAACCCTTTCTTGAATGGTCTTTGGCACTTTTTCTCTATCGATCTCCGCGAATGGCCAGTTGTCCCCATCTATGTCAATGTAAACCTAATCAATTTCTTGATCAGTCTCTTTGAATTTCTTTGGGACAATGGTAATGCCATAGTGGATGATATCTTCTAGAGCCAGCCGGAGTGATCCTTTCACCTGATGTCTATCTCATGAGTTAGGTCTATCCAAATGTCCTCGATCTCAAGAACATGGATGGGATCAATTTTTACCTTCGGGAGGCAACTCTGATAGTCAAAGGTTGGTCTTGCTGGGAAGTTGTGCTTCAAATTCAAGACTCTAGCTCAACATACATCTCCCATGCTTTAACAAGTGTAGGGCAGGTGTATCGGCCAACTGTAAGGGGGAAAGGAGTTCATCCTTTCTTTCTCTTCATGCACTTTTCATGATAAGTGATTAACTGCATTGACAGTTCCAGGAGGACCAGCTTTGGGCCCAAAAACCTTGGAAGATTTGTTGGTTCTCCCTTGAAATTCATAGCTCTAGGGTATGTGAATGTGGGAAATTGTGTGAATAACGCTCCCCATTTCTTTGTAGCAGCAACCATACTTAGGTTGGTTCGAATTTGTCTCATGTTTTGTCTCGACAAGACATAATACCTCATAGAAGAAGGCATCATTTATTTTAGAGAACTGGGAGATGTTGGCTTCAAGCCTTAGTTTTGGGTAGAACTCATATATCTTGACTTGGGGCCATACCCCATTTTGAGCTAACCTGCGAAATCTCTCTTTGACGCAAAGCATGTATACAACGTAGGATTTCATGTAGAACTTCGCAGTTGTTAGAAATTGTTGAAGCTGCTGGGATATGGTGTCACTTATGATTTCACCCTAGACAAAGCATTTATTAGGCACATTCTTGCTCATATTCTCCAGGTATTTCAGCATCCACTTATGGAAATGATGGGCATCAGGGAGCCCGAATACTCTACTCAAGAATGTGATTGTATCACTCAATTCTTCTTTGAAATCACTTTGGTGGATGGTTTGTGGCCATCTGGAAACTGGCTTCATGTTCTTTCGGTAGAGTTCATTCATCATCTGCATGCACTTATCTTCATTATCATCCCACACTTTCTTGTATTCTTCAATACTTATTTCCACATATTGCCTATGATGAGGAATGCCCAGGATCATCTCAAAGTGACGAGTTGTGAGGTTTATGATTATCTATTGTTATTTTTTTTGACACATATAGTGTCTTTGTTATATCATTGGGAAACCAACATAATAAACTCATTATTTATGGCACTCACTAGAAGCGTAAAGTGCAATCCGCTGCCTACTAATTTGTTCATCCATGGGCCACTACTTTCCTAGGTGGTCCTTGCCCAAAAATCATCCATGTCACTATGACCCCCGGCTCGAGTCTTTGATGTCAAGGTCAATCTCTGTATATGAGTCGCATTCTGAATTTTGGTACTTGTACTTAATTTCTTGCTCGATTGTTTATCTTTAGCTTTATTTGGTTTCTTGCTTGATGAAGACATATGTGAGCTTGAGGACGGATCTTGTTGTTTTGCAAGGAGAATCAAGAAGGTCCAACATAGAAGGGCCATGTCAATTTGTCATGTTATCCATAATGGAAGAACACTTTAGAATGTGTGAGAAAATAGTTAGGTTTAGCTTGCATAAGGAAGAATGAGCAATTTTAAGCCTCAGGGCACAAGGCACAAACTTACAGGAGGCTACAGGGACCTTTTATTGCTAGGCGCACTTTCTAGGGTGTCAGCATACAAATTCTTACACAAAGTTAGAAATGGCGTGGTTTTGGAAGGTGTTACATGACAAATTTCAGTGCCAAAGGGTAAAGCACATGGTGCGGATCTGCAGTAGACAACATTTCATGTTGATGTTGTGGAAGTTGCGCCTGCACCTCATGAAAAATATGGTAAGTGTTCTTTTGGCTAGGTGCGAAAAAAAGGTTATGTTGCAAGAGGGTAAAGTGCACCAAGGCGCAACTTTGGAAGAGGTTGCAGGGAAAAACAGTGCGCCCTATTTGTTTGGTGCACTTTCGGGCATGTAACATCTCTGGAAATTGTGCCAAAGGATAACAGTTAACAGTTTGTTGCAAATTTCTTTTTTATCACTTTCTTGATTTGGATTTGGATTTGATGGCAAGAAAGAGATGTTTGTTGGCAAGGAAGAAAAGCAGTACAAATGGGTTTTTGGTTTACTTCAGCGGCAGAGCCCTTCCAGATTTATAGATCTGGAAGGAGAGGAAAAGAGGATTTCAGCTAGGAAGTTGTTGATTTGAATGGGTTCTTTAAATCTTATTTATTTATTAAGATTCCTAAAATTCAACAAAACAACATGAAAACCACAATTGGGAGAGGAGCCACTCACCCGGATTTATAAAAGATGAAGAAAAAACATGGGGTCCACGAAGCTCGAAAATGGCACATGAGGGGGACAAGGATGGGCGACATGCACAGAGAGAAAAACTTTCACAATTTTCAATTCGTGAAAATGACATGTGGCAGGTTCATATTTATAGAAAAATTTATAATTATTACCTCACCAACCACTTTGGCATGCTTTTGGGAGCGTCGATATGGGAAAAGTTGTGCTAAAGGGTAATGTTTGGCACGAGTTTTTCAATGTTAACACAACAAAATCAGCATCAAAGGATAAAGGGGGTGCGAATTTTGGGGTGTCGACATGAATGAAATGGCACCCAATATAAAAGGGCACAGTTTTGAGAGTGTTGACATGCCACTTTTTATGCCAAAGGATTTTAAATATGGGCACAATGTTTCTGATGTCGACATGCAAATAATTGTGCCCCATGAAAAAAGGTGCGTCTTTAATTATGTTGACATGACGATTTGTGCGCCAAAGGATATTTTAAGGGGTAAGTCCCGAAACATCCTAAGTTTTGGTTTTTGGAAAGGAGTTTTGGAATATTTCAAATGTTATCAGACTTCCTTGAGGGCCAAAATAGAATTTTTGGTATAGTTACCTGCAAATTGCCCTTGTCAATTTTGCAGGATAACAACTGGCTCTTTCTGGGGACTATCTTTAAGTTAAACTTAAGGGTAGAGAATCCCAAACTTTCTTATGCCTATCCATTGGGTTACAGAGAGTCAAAAACAAGGGCGATGAAAAAATAAAAAGAAAGGGAACACACAACAACAAAAAACAAACACATAATGAAAGAAAACACACAATGAATAACAAAAAGAAAACTGTACAAAGAAGAGAGCAAGCTCTACTTCCGAAGATCTTCTGTGTGCTTCCCGCTATAGGAAGTGGGAACTCAATTCTGTCCAGCTATGAGAGATAGAAACTATTCTCTCCATTGAGATGTTTGATTTTGTATGGCCCTTTCCAAAGAGAGTCAAACTTCTCGTGCATACCTTTCGGTTCTCTTCGTTTGTCCCACGTGTAAGAACAAGATCCCCTACTTGGAAATCTCTCTCGCTTAGCTTTTTTCAAACAACCTCTTGACTTGATTATGATGTTTAGTGATCTTTTCAACCACTTTCACTCACTTTTATTCAAGTTCCGTTATGTACATAATCCTCTTTTTAAGAGAATTTTGAAAAGTTTCATCTTCAATTGCTCGAGCCAAGCACATAGCAGGAAGTTCTGCATGGAGATAGGGATTTTAGCATCGATCCCATATAACACTTGGCAAGGTGACATGCTGAGAGACATATTTGGAATGATACGGTCCACCCACAAAGCATCGTACAATGATTTGTGCTAGGACACTGGTTTTCATCAACTAGCTTCCTTATGATAGTCACCAAGTTCTTGTTACTGGATTATGCTTGACCATTTCCCTGAGGATAATAATCAAAAGCATGAGCCAAGGTTATTCCGTATCCATAGCAAAAACAAATAACTTCCTATGAAGAGAAGTTGGAAGTGTTATCAGCAACAATTTTATGTGGAATGCCAAATCTCACAATAATATTCTCTTTGATGAAGTTACAAACAACTTCAGAAGTGGCATGCTTGACAGGTATGGCCTCCACCCATTTCGTGAAGTAATCCATTGCTGTTAGGACGTAACTATGTCCAACACTCGATTGAGGATTGAGTGCTCTAATGAAATCAATTCCCCATTACTTGAATGGTTTGTCAATAATGACGGGCCTGAGGGGAAACACAACTAGCTTTGGTTTGCCAACGAACTGTTGGCAAAGTTCACATTTTTCTACCCAGGTGGCTACATCTTGAAATAGCATTGGCAGTAGTACCTGGCCCGAATGATTTTATGTGCTATCACTGATGAGGAGAAGTGACCACCACAGGCTGAGTCATGAAAAATTTCCAATAATTTTACCTGTTGTGGCTTATCAACACATCGTAGAAAACACCGTCAATTCCATGTTTGTATAATCCATCATCCCATATGACATATCTTGCGGCTCTGAGCTTTACCATTCACTTTTCCTTTGTGGTTAGGTGAGTTGGGCATTTTCCATAGGTGAGAAAGAATGTATGTCGAATACCATTTGTCATTGGTTGCGATAAACAGAACCATGGACAAAGAATCCACTTTCTCCAGTTCATTTTATTCTCCATCAACTTGATCAAATTTCTCTTGGTACCTCTGAGTCTTTATTTTCAGCCATTAGTTGACACATGCCCTTTCCTCTTACCAACTTAGTTGGTTTGATGTCTAGGTTGTATTCTTGGACCTTTGCGATCTAATTCCCTCATAAGTTCCCTAACTCTGTTGAGTCAGGATAGACTTAACAGCCGTGTCTAGAACTAGCACTACTATATGAGAATTCAGAATATAGTAGCAGAAGTTCTTGAATTCTTTCACCATGACAAAGGCATGCTTTTCCAATTGCGACATCTTTAGTTCATGAGGCTTAAGAGGAGAGCTCATGAAAGTAATCAGGGATTCAATATCCTCGGAGTTCTTTTGCATCAAAATAGCTGATACGATGCACAGATGCATAACTTTACATGATGAAGTCTTTGCTAAAGTCAGGACACACTAGAACAAGAGCGTGGGAAATGGAGGTTTTTACATCTTTGACTGATGTCTTACCTTCCTCACTCCATGGAATGTTTGGAACACTTTCATCATATTAGATATATGACGAGTCTTCTCAAAAAAATTAGAACAAACGTCTAAGAAAATTTACCTTTCTAAAGAAAGAGTGAACACCGAGCCTTGCTTGTAGGAAAAGTAAGGCTTTGAATAGCCTTGACCCTTTCGACATCTATCTTAGTTCCTTCTCTACTAATGACATGTCCTATCATCTTTCCTTTGGTGACCCCAAAAATTGACTTCTTGGGATTTAGTGAAATCCCGTGCTTCTCTCAAGCATCTAATCAAGAATTGTTCCAAATGATCACAGTGATCACTTCATCTTTTGGAGAACACGGTCAGATCATCTAGGTAAACTACAATGACTTTTCCCATCATACCTTTGAATGAAAATTCCATTGCTCGTTGGAAGGTGGCACCGACGTTGATTAAACCGAATGACATTCTTTTGTAGGTGAAGGTACCCCAACAAGTGGTGAATGTTGTCTTGAGCTGATCTTCAAAGCGTGAATTGAATTTGATTGTAACCTAAAAATCGTCAAGCATAAACATCATTTCGAACCAGTTACTACCTATAACACTTGATCCATTATCAGCAAATGAGATAGTTATCTTTTAAGGATGAATGGTTCAAGTTATGAAATTCCACGCATATGTGTATCTCACCATTCTTCTTCCGCCTGTGCACAATATTTACAACCTGTAATGTGATGAATTGGAAAAATAATCCTTATATCTAGCATCTTCTGAATTTCAGCTTGGATGGTACCTGAGATTTTAGGGTTGTAATGCCTTTGATTTTGACGAAAAAGCTTGACATCTTCCTTGAGCGGAATGTCGTGTCGAATGTCCTTTGGCTTGAAAGACTTTAGATCAACATAAGACCATGCTAACACATCCATGTACTTTTTCAGCAACTTAACAAATTTTCACTTTTCCTCGGGCGTACAACACTTCCCGATATTCATGGAACGAGGATGTTCCCATAGATACCAGATTGATGGATTCAATTTCCGAGAAGAAGGAAGGATCATCATGTCACTTTTTATTGATGAAGTGGTCATGATTATCAAATAATCATTCTAAGGAAACCAAACCTTTTGGAATCTTATTTCCTTTGAGCTATATCACTATTTCTTTTTTAGATTCATGTGCTTGACCGGTGAGAGACTCATGACACATAGAAGTTGATCCATCGAAATGAAGTTCTTTGAAATTGTCAGCTTTCTCCAAAAAAGTGATAAGTTGGTTGTCATCATTGAACACTTGCGGTGTTGTGAATTATCTAGCACACTTGGGTGAAAAACCACCTCTATGGTATTTGTATCTATTTTTAATCCTGGGTGAGGGAGCATGAGAGAGGTTGAGATGACCAATGAATCAACCATGTCATTTTGGGCTTGTGGAACTGCTTTGATTGAGAAAGTGTCAAACTCTTTGATGATATTCCATACAGCATTGCGGTAGTGTCTGAGCCGATCATTTTTTACTTGGTACATCCCTTTTACCTGATTGACAATTAGCTCAACATCACCTTGCACTCTTAGATTCTTGATTCCCTTCTCTTTTTCAGCTTGCATGCCAAGTAACAAGGATTCATACTCGGCAATATTATTCATATTGAAGAACTGCAACTTGAAAGAAAAAGGGAAAATCTCCTCTTCGAAGATATTAGAACAGCCCCAGCACCGCATCCACTTGTAGTGCAACTGCCATCAAATTACAATGTCCATACTTTGTTGAGTTCCTCCTTTTAGATGAGAATGCCTATTCTATTCGAGTCAATGGATAGGAATTAGTTCCCGTCCCCGATGATTCAAAAAGAATTTGAGGTTTAGGGTCATCGGAGTTGGTGACTAGATATTTCTTTTGTGAATCTAGTTCCAACGTCGCATCACCCCTTTCGACAAATCCTAGCTTTAGACCACTCCATATGAATCTCCCCACTAACTTCTTTACAAAAGCTCCTCCCTAGCAATATCCGGTATGCTGCTACTGGAATCTCAGCTACGAGAATAGTCATTTTTACCCTTTTCTCAGGAAATGCCGCGAATGCAAACTACGCATCCTTGATCTGACCAATCAATGACACTGTTTGGTTTCCATGGAGTAGCATCTGCCAAAAGTTTTAGTAAGTGTGAGGCCCAAAGCATGGGTGACCTTTCTTGGCATAACATTATCAGAAGCTCCATAATCAATTATATAGTTACTTAGTTTATGACTATTGATCAGAGAGATAGTTAAAAGGTTTAACTTTCCTTGATGCGGAATTCGAGGCAATGTTTATGTGAGACGTAGGAGGAATGGGAAGAATTCCTTTTGGGGAAATGGGAGGAGGGACAACAACCTGACTTTGGATATACTTAGTTAATTTTATAAGCTGCTCTAGGTTGGACTGAAGGTACTCAGCTTCAGACATCCGGATCTTGGTCATTTTAGCGTGATCAATTATATCGAATGTGACCAAGGGTTGCGCTAATGAAGGAATGAGTCCTTTGTTTCATGTTTGTGGAGGAGGATTACTGGTCTTTATGGGATTGGAGGAAGGCTGAATTGGAGGAGAAATGAAAGGAAAATATTTCTTTACAAAAGGTTTGACTGGAGGTTGAGTAGGAAGGGGATTACCACTTTTAATGATCGTTGGAGGAGGAGTTACCACAACCTTTTCCTGTTATTTTTCAGCAGCAACCTTTGCTTCTTTTCCTTATGAGTGAGTGAAACCACATATGATTTTGTGCTCACATATCCTTAGGTGCCCTCTTCTTCATCATATTCCTTGTCTTTAAATTCCATATACCCAATAGTAGAGTCACCAGTCGGTTCACCGACATCTTGGTCATCTTCACCTTGCGATGAAGGTTCTTCATAATTTGGATCATCTTCTTCAATTTCAACCAAAGCATTGACCGGAGGGGCTTCAATTGCTAACCTTGGAGAAGCAACAGTAAATGCAGCCTTTGGGGGGTGTTGTTGGGAGTGAAGTTCCTCTATGGGATATCCTAGTACAGAGTAGTAGATGATGTTTGAGTCAATTGCTTCTTTAATGAGAGCAAGTCATTCGCCATCTTCTAGAATGTTGGATCTGATGAGGTAGCTTGAGAAGAAGTTGAAGCCTTTGATTTTGACGGCTCTCATCTTAACTCACCAGATATAAGAAGGTTGTCTTCTATCCGAATTCCCATAGCTTGAGCAAGGGCCAAGGTGGATATCTGTTCTTGTAAAAGTAAGAAAATTTTGAACTCATGGTGTTAAGAAGAAACGCTTCTACTTTTCTAATGTTGGCATCATGGCAAGTGGCACACGGTTGATTAGCAAATTGAATTGGGTGATAAAATCACACATGGTTTCATTGGTATCCTTCTTCATGTGAGTGATTTGTGATAATAACGCAAATGCGTCTTCTAAAGGTTTGTATCTATCTTCAAATGCAGTCCGCAATGTGGCGCAATTGGTAATGGATCCGGTTGGTAAATGCCGAGAACCATTTTTGCTGGCTCTTACAAGGTCCCCAGTAAAGAGGTGTATTGATACGTCCTCATGAGCCACATCTAGAATTCTGCATGACATAATAAATGTAGCTATATGTGCATCTGTGCTTTAATTTCCACTCCCATCAAATTTCAAGAAATTTGTGTGATTTCCGTGAGGGAGGGGTTGACTAGATGCGGCAAAGTGCTAGAGGGCCCATGTCATTTCTCCATGGTACAGAAAATTTTCTACCATTTAAAAAGTTGGAAAAAGAACACGAGTAGGGAGTGTGGTTCCACTCAGCAACAGAGCGCTACAAGTTAATGTCGAGGCACTCGTGAAATCTATCTTTTTCGTGGAGGTGAGGTACTTTTTTATTTCGATCCGCTAAACTTAGTGATGCGAATCATGCCGAGTGATACTAAAATTGTGCCTTCAAAGTAGATCAAAAATTGGATCAACCTCCCAACAAGCTCTTTTGCTATGAGTAAATGGTTCACCTACCACCATATCCATTTAGATCTGCAATAATTAAGAGCAGATTCACAACAATCTTTTTGTTTGTACTTGCTGATTTTCTGATTTTTTTGGCAAAAATCAGCAGCATGTACTTTTTTTCAATATTTAATTTTACCCTTTTTTAATAACAACCGATTGTGGTTTTCTAACAAATATTAATAAGGATAAAAAGTGGGTCAATTTAGTAGGTTGATTTTTGGATCTTTAACCTGAATTTTGCAAGGTTTTGAAAATATCATAAAATGTTAGAATCTCAGATCTACGGAAATATACAAGTTTTTGTAAAAACTCAGCGAACTAAAAGTTCTTATTTGGTCTAGATCTATGGATTTTCCTAAGGAAAGTTTCATTTTTGATCACTTATGTAAAAATTTTGATTTTTAACAAAGGGTTAAAATTTACAATCTGGTAGTGATTTTTACAGTTTTTTAGTTATTTCCTTAGTTCAATCCCCAGTAAAGTCACCAAAAACTATTGGTCTGAAAAACTTCGGTTAGGTAGGTCATGGGGAAACAAGCCAACAGTGTGCAAGGCATAGCCCCTCTTTGAGACAGCAAAGTGAAACTGGTTTATTGCTAATCTATCAAGCAAGAATCTATGCAAATCTACACTATTCTAACTTCAGGGGGTTTGGGATCTCATCCCAGTAGAGGTAGTTCCAAATACGAAAAGAAAAGGTAGGAAGGAAGGAATGGAGGAGGGTAGATCTGAAGGAAGAAAAGAAAAGAATTCCAAGACGGAAGGGTCAAAAGGTTTATGCTTTGAGCCGGTAAGTAAACATATCTAAACTTACTTGCATAAACAATTAAAGCAATACTAATGAACATATGACAATAGTAGGAATGAATCCAACAAAATAAAAACATAGATCTAACTTAAGAAAGATCTAATGCAAATAACACATACATTAAGCACAAAGTCTAAACATATGTATTAATATTTCTTCTGTTACAAGAAAACAAAAAGTCTTTCTCTCCTCACTTCTCTTTTCATACAAAAATGTCCACCTTTGAATACAACAAGTATTCAAGTATTTATAGAAGGAGAGAAGGAAAGAAGACAAAAGCAAACCCACTACTTACAAAATATCTTACAAGATATTTACAAAAGGTCTAAAATATCTAAAAAGTCAACAATTGACTTGGGAAAGTTTTTGGATGACAACATCCCATGGTGCAACATGGATGAGGTCATCATGTATGCCAACATGCTTTTTAAATATTTTATAAAAATGATCAACGCATACACGAGAGGAGAAACTACTCCTCATCATCCCTCTGTTCAAACTTGGTCTCTTGCTTTTGATCAGGAGAGTTGATGTGACATTCGCACTCGATATTCTACAAACTTGCTGATTATTGCTTGAATTTGATCATGGTTGAGACCATTAAAATGGTCGTGAATGACTTCACAAGTTTCTTTTTCGTTCTTGAGCTTGTGTAACTTGGTGAAAGTTTTGCATGCATTAATTAAAAATCTAGTGAAATCACAAGAGGCTAAGAGGTTATTGATTGACTCTCAGTTGAAAGTGACCTTTGGTTCCAAACCTTGAGTGACGATAGCCTTGAAGTGCTGGAATGTATCATCTGCTTCCCTCAAGTTATATGATTCATTGAGCATCCCTGGAGACATTTTTATAACCATCTGCTCCATGTTATATCATGCGTCTAGGGCTTCATCTTTGATTTTATCGATTCTCTCCAGGATATATTCCATCTGATCAACCCGATAATCTAATGCAATGAGAGCTTTATTATGTGCATGTGGGTGATCGATGATGCCAACCTTCAATAGGTCATCATCTGAGCAGTTAACCATTGCTAGGAATGTTTCATGTTGCAATCTGGCATTATCCAATTCTTCGGAGAGGGCACTGCCATCGCTGCCTTGCAGCTCCTTATTTTCTTGAGTTATATCTTGATAAAGCAATGTAAACTTCCCAAGCATTTCTTCACCATCTCTAAGGATCCACTCAATCCGTAATGATATCTTTGTTGTGCCTTGTTTACCAATATTAATATATTCATTTATTTTCTCGACCGGGAACTTGAATGGGTTGGTGGCGATCCACAGGAGGAGCGTTTCCCATTTTCTAAAATGCTTGTAGGAGATGTTTTTTTGTTCATTAAGTATCATTTTCTCATCTTTTCCTCTTAGAGCTTCTTCAGAGAGCATCCACAACATAAAAGGCTTCTCCTGCGAGGCTTTCAAATGAGGTCCCCATTGTGACTTGAGTCACCATGAAGTCTATGGGAGACAAATCTTCTTTTCTCTTGGTGGGATTTGGGTAAGCTACTGCAAGACTCTCTCTCCCAAAGTGCTTTTATAAAAGCAAGTTATAGCTTTATGCTTCTTGGTTTCCTTCTTTGAGAATGATAGAGAAATCCATGGCTGCAATGGGAAATTTCCTTTATCTTTGACTTAGATGGTTAGAAATCTAACTAGAACTTATGGGAGTGGGAATGGAGGGAGAAGAAGAAATGGGAGTTAGAGGGGAGCAACTACAGAGGCCTCGGGAAGTGTGTTGAAACACTCGGTGGTAGCATTGGCTAGGAGTCCAACACACCGATGCTTTTGGGGCCTAGAGTTACTAATGGGGAAGAGAAGGATGTGGAAATGGAAGAGATCGTCATTAAGATTGAGGAAACATTGGGTGATAGACCCACAAGAGAGGAGAAGATGGAAGAGGTGGGAGATAGAAGGGAGGAAGGGAGAGGAGAAGACTCATCCATAGGGATAGATGCTTGAATGAAAGGAGGAGAGGGAAGAGTAGAAGAAGGGACATGGGATACCTCAGTAGTTATAGTTATGATAACATCCTGGGTGGATGTATCCATTAAAACATCTACTGTTTCTTCTTTACCTAGAGACACCAAGTCAACTACTTGCTTCTCAGAAGTAGGAGGAAGGCCTTCGAGAGTTTCTTCTTATCTGCTTGGTTTTCCTTCCTTGTCCTTTCCTTTTCCTTTCAGCACATGGGCTGGTCTTAGAGGTTCTCTTCCTAAAGGAGAAGATGTGAAGTCAACCCCGAGGTATGTGTGGCCATTCTGATTGCACCAATGTTTGGTGCACTATAATGTAGGTTTAACCCTTTTTTGAGCGGTCTTTGGTGCTTTTTTTCTCTGTCGATCTCTGCGAATGGCCAATTGTAACCATTTGTGTCAATGTAAACCCGATCAATTTCTTGATAGTCTCTTTGAATTTCTTTGGGATAATGACAATGCCATAGTGGATTATCTCTTCCGAGCTAGCCGAGAGTGTTCCTTTCACCGATGTCTATCTCATGAGTTAGGTCTATCCAAATGTCCTCAATCTCAAGAACATGGATGGGATCAATTTTTGCCTTCAGGAGGAAACTCGATACCAAAGGTTGGTCTTGCTGGGAAGTTGTGCTTCAAATTCAACTGCTCTAGCTCAAAGCATACATCTCTCATGCTTTAACAAGTGTAGGGTAGGTGTATCGGCCAACTGTAAGGGGAAAGGAGTTCATCCTTTCTTTCTCTTCATGCACTTTTCATGATAAGTGATTAACGCGCTTGATGACATTCCAGGAGGACCATCTTTGGGCCCACAAACCTTGGAAGCTTCGTTGGTTCTCCCTTGAAATTCATAGCTCTAGGTATGTGAATGTGGGGAATTATGTGAATAACGTTGCCCATTTCTTCGTAAAGCAACAACCATACTCAGGGCTGGTTCGACTTTGTCTCATGTTTGGTCTCGACAGACATAATACCTCATAGAAGAAGGCATCATTTATTTTAGAGAACTAAGAGATGTTGTGTTCGAGCCTTAGTTAGGTAGAACTCATATATCTTGACTTGGGGCCATACCCCATTTCGAGCTAACCCGTGAAATCTCTCTCTGACACAACAACATATACAATGTAGGAATTCATGTAGAACTTCCCCGGTTGTTAGAAATTGTTGAAGCTATGCGGGAGATGGTGTCACTTATGATTTCACCCCAACCAAAGTGTTGATCAGGAAAATTCTTCCGATATTATCTAGGTATCTCAAAGATCCACTTGTGGAAATGATGGGCACCAGGAGCCCGAATACTCTACTCAAGAATGTGATTGTATCACTCAATTCTTCATTGAAATCACTTCGGAGGATGGTTTGTGGCCATCTGGAAACTGGCTTCATGTTCTTTAGGTAGAGTTCATTCATCATCTACATGCACTTATCTTCATTATCATCTCATGCTTTCTTGTAGTCTTTAATACTTATTTCCACATATTGCTTGTGATGATGAATGCCTAGGATCATCTCAAAGTGCTTTGAGATGTGAGGTTTATGATTGTCTGTTGTTCTTTATTTTCAACACATCTAGTGTCTTTGTTATAGCATCGGGAAACCAACATGGTAAACTCATTATTTATGACACTCATTAGAAGCCCACTTTAAAGTGCAATCTGCTACCTACTAATTTGTTTATCCATGGGCCACTACTTGCCTGGGTGGACCTTGCCTTAAATCATCCATGTCAATATGACCCACTCGAGTCTATGATGTAAAGATCACTCTCTCGCATATGAGTCGGCATTCTAAATTTTTAGTACTTGTACTTCATTTCTTGCTTTGATTGTTTAGCTTTAGCTTTAGCTGGTTTCTTGCTTGATGAAGACATATGTGAGCTTGAGGATGGATGTTGTTGTTCTGCAAGAAGAATCAAGAAGGTCCAACACAGAAGGGCCATGTCAACTGTCATGTTATCCATAATGGGAGTTTGAAGAATGATAGAACACTTTAGAATGTGTGAGAAAACTAGTTAGGTTTAGCTTGTAGAAGGAAGAACGAGTAATTTTAAATGTCGGGCACAAGGCACAAGCTTACAATAGGCTATAGGGACCTTTTATTGCTAGGTGCACTTTCGGGGTGTCGATACAAATTCTTGTGCCAAGTTAGAAAGGGCATGGTTTTGGAAGGTGTTACATGAAAATTTTAGTGCCAAAGGGTAAAGCGCAGGGCACGGATCTGCAATAGACAACATTTCATGTTGATGTTGTGGAAGTGCTTGCGCCTCATGAAAAATCTGGTAAGTGTTCTTTTGGCTAGGCGCAGAAAAATGTTATGTTGCAAGAGGGTAAAGTGTGCCAAGGTGCAACTTTGGAAGAGGTTGCAGGGAAAAAGAGTGTGCCCTATTTTTTTGGTGTACTTTCTATGTGTATAACATCTCTAGAAATTACGCTAAAAGATATGATTAACAAATTGCTACAAATTTCTTTTTATCACTTTCTTGATTTGGATTTGGATTTGATGGCAAGAAAGAGACATTTGTTGGCAAGGAGAAAACATGTACAAATGGGTTTTTTGGTTTACTTCATAGTGAGATCCCTTCTAGATTTGTAACGGAAGGAGAGGAAAAGAGGATTTCAGCTGGGAAGTTGTGGATTTGAATGGGTTCTTTAAATTTTATTTATTTATTAAGAGGCCTAACATTCAACACAACAACATGAAAACCACAAATGGGAGAGGAGCCACTCACCCAGATTTATAAAAGATGAAGAAAAGATGCGGGGTCCATAGGCTTGAAAACGACACATGAGGGTTCGACAGGATGGTTGACATGCGCAGAGAGAAAACTTTGCAATTTTCAATTCATGAAAATGACATGTGGCGGGTTCATATTTATAGAAAAATTTTCATTTATAACCTCACCAACTACTTTGGCGCACTTTTGGGAGCATCGACATGGGAAAATTTGTGCCAAAGGTTAATTCTTGGCATGAGTTTTTCGATGTTAACACAAGAAACTCAATGCCAAAGGATTAAGGGGTGCAAATTTTGGGGTGTCGACATGAATGAAATGACGCCCAATATAAAAGGGAACAATTTTGTGAGTGTCGACACATCAATTTTTGTGCCAAAGGATTTTAAAGGTGGGCGCAATGTTTCTGATGTCAACATGTAAATAATTGTGCCCCATGAAAAAGGGTGCATCTTTAATTATGTCAATACAACAATTTGTGCGCTGAAGGATATTTTAAGGGGGTAAGTCCCGAAACATCCCGATTTTTTGAAAGGAGTTTTGGGCTATTTTGAATGTTATCAGACTTCCTTGAGGGCCAAAATAGAATTTTTGGTATAGCTACCTGTAAATTTCCCTGTCAATTTTGTAGGATAACACCTATAAAAGGGTATATAAGAGAGTCAATATCACTTTATAACAAGTGAAGAGTACAAGAAGTTTCAAATCCATATTGTCAAAGGTTAAGGTTTGAAGGATTGAATTCAAGACTAGAAATTAGTTCATGACCATATAGTAGTTATAACTTATATAGTCTTTTCCCTTAGCAGTTCCAAGATTGGTAGTGGTACCAAATAATTTGTAGTCTTTGATCTGCATGTTTATCTATGTTGCACATTTGGATCATTCCTTCTCTTTCCTCTATAGTTATGTTTCTCTCCGCTCTTGTGTATTTTCAAGAAATTACTTCATGTTTATCAAATGTTACAATTTTGAACACATAATTCTAATTATGAATGGTTAATTTGGAAGGTAATTGATCAGAAGTTAATATTTGTTTGCAAAGGAAACAAACATTTTTGGTCTATGATAGTTTGTAGAATGTCATCATAGTGTTAGCTAACCCGTCAATGTTTACTTAGTTATGAAACTACGTGGATATTGTTGATTCATTCTCTATTCATAAATTAATAGAACAAGTACTTCATGAATATTATAAACCCTAAATTCTCCAAGGAAAGGACACTACTCGAAAGCTATTCATTCGTGTGTTATTACATCTTCAAAAACTTACTAAAAACATTATAAGCATGGATATTTCTTGTTGGTTTTCACTTCAGGTGACTAATAGAGGATGTGTTGAGTTTGACAATATGAAATATGTATGTACGTGGTTTTTATTATTAGATCCCACTTCACGGTGAAGCATACATGACATAAATATCAATTAATAGAAAACGTCTCGTTAAAACCTTACATATGTGGATCCTTCTTACTGGCTTGCCTTTCACACTCTAACATGGTTATTACAAAGGAAAATATGTGAAAGAGTGTGGAAATGTATTATTGGCTCACTTCCGACTATTTTTGTAAAAGTATTAATAGAGATAAGCTATGTAAAAAGTAAAGTAGTGTGGAATATTCTTATTGGTTAACAACCAATAAGGTTATCAAAGGATTGACATTGCAAATTTTGAAGTAACCTAGAGATTTTATAGTGGTTCTTTCTTTGCAATGATTGATAGGACCTGCCAAGTTGGCAAGCAACTGAAGTCTGACATTGTGAAAATATTGTAAGCACGGAGCGTTTTTGTTGGTTTTCACTTGGGTGACTAATAGAAGATATGTAGAGTCTAACAATGCGAAATCCATACCTATGTGGTGTTTTGTTATTGGTTCACACTTTAGAGTGAAACATAAATGAAAAAAAGATAATTTAAAGGAAAATGGTCCATTAAAATTTTGCATATGTGAAGCCTTCTTATTGGCTTGAATTTCACACTCAAACATGGTTCTTACAAAGGAAAACTTGTGATAAAACATGGAGATGTCTTATTGGCTCGCTTTTGACTATTTTTGAAAAATTATTAGCAGATATTGGTTATGTATAAAGTAAAGTAACGTGGAATATTCTTATTGGTCAACAACCAAAAATGTTATCAAAATACTTAAATTACAAATTAAGAAGTAACTTGGAGCTTTTTTATTAGCTCGTGATTTTCAATGACTGATAGGACGTACCAAGTTGGAAAACAACTAAATTATGACATCATGAAAACATTTTAAGCATGGAGCTTTCTTGTTTGTTTACACTTTAGGGAGACTAATAGAGGATATGCAGAGTCTGACACTTCAAAATTTGTACATACGTGGTGTTTTGTTATTGGTTTTCACTTCATAGTGAAACATACATGATAGAAAGATAATTTAATAGAAAACGGTCTATTAAAACCATACATATGTGGAGCCTTCTTACTGGATCACCTTTCACACTCTGACATGGTTCTTACAAAGTAAAAAAACATACGAAAGAACATGGAGATGTCTTATTATCTTGCTTCGACTAGTTATGACAAAGTCTTAGTAGAGATTGGTTATGCAAAAAAACAATACCGTGGAATATTATTATTGGTTAACAATCGACAAGGTTATCAAAGGACTGACATTGTGAATTGTAAAGTAACTTGGAGATTTTCTATTGGTTCACACTTTACAATGACTGATATGACCTACCAAGTTGGAAAGCAACTGAATTTTGACATTGTGAAAACATTATAAGCGTGGAGCTTTCTTGTTGGTTTGTGCTTTGAGGTGAGTAATAGAGGATATATAGAGTTTAAAACTACAAAATTTGTACCTACGTGGCATTTTTTTATCTGCCCGCACTTTGTAGTGAAACATACATGACAAAAAGATCATTTTATAGAAAATGGTTCCTTAAAATCGTACGTATGTGGAGCCTTCTTACTTGGCTCACATTTTGCACTCGACATGGTTTTTACAATTGAAAACAACATCCGAAGCTATCAAAGCTCGCCACATGGAATTAACAGGATTTAATTTTAAAGGTGAAAAGACAAGAAAAATCCATGGGGATACATGATTTAAATAAGCTAAAAAAATTTCATACTCAAGCACTTGATATTTTGGATTGCTACTCAAGCACCTGATATTTGAGCTATTACAGAGATTTTGGATTCCAAATTCAAGAAATTATGAAGAAAAAGAGAGTATTGCTATTTTCAGAGATTAAGAAGTTAAGAACTTTGCATATCTACAATTGCTCAAGTTTTTTTGAAGTTTATCATCATTGATCAAGTATAAATAAGGAAAAATATATTATCAGAACAATGTATTGATTATTTGAATATATTATATGAACATCTATATCACATATCTATGAATGGAAGTTGAAACTTTTTCATACTCAAACACCTAATATTTGAGCTATTACATATATTTTGGATTCAAAATTCAAGAAATTTACTAGAAAACGAAAGTATTACTATTTTAAGATATTAAGAAGTCAAGGACTTTGAATATCTACAATTTTTCAAGTTTTGAATTTATCATCATTGATCAAGTATAAATAAGGAAAATGATATTATCGAACCATTTTCGATTATTTGAATAATTTATATGAACATCATGTTATCTCTAGAAAAACTACTCTACATTTTCATAGCCAAATTCAATTTTTTTGAGCTCATGCCCTTCGTTGGTGTTTAAGCCAAGTTAGAGATTCAAGAAATTAGCAAAAGTCGTGCCCTAGAGCTATTTAAACCTCTGTTTTTCTCATTTTTAGAAATCCTCCATTTCCCGGTTTGTGCACGTAATATCCTCTTTGCAACCTCCATTTTGATCAAAATTGTTCACTTGTTCTATGGCATGGGTCATCAAATCATTGTTTTTCCTCCATGCCTCTGGTTCATGAAGGAAATTCGAAAATTGGACTCAAAATGATGAAGTTTTCTTCCTCTGCGTATTTTCCATAGTCGGGATGATGGGCGTCTTTTCCCCGTCAACCCCAATGAATACAGGTATGTGGTTAGATCCTATTAGATGGGGAGGAATGGGATTTTTGGTGAACTTAACACTTTTGGTCACTTTTGGCAAAAACAGTAAATTTTCCCTGCGGCCCCTATCAAGCTATAAAGGTAAAATTCAAATTTTGAGCCCATAGAGAAAAGTCAAAGTTGAAGCCCACAAGGAAAAAGTCAAAGGTGAAGCTTGTTGAAAAGTCAAAGCGGATGAGCGGGCCATCGAGGCACTTTTGGAAATTTAACCAAATTTCCAAAAGTGAAGTAAAAGTTCTAGAATGCTCCGCGGCTCCACTAAGGTCTCGGGCCCGATGTTGAAAAGTCAAAGCGGAGGAGCGGAATGACAGAGAACTTTGAGTTTTTGAGCCTTTTTCCAAAAAAGGTTAAAATGTTTAGAAAAGAGCCACGACCTCGTCTCCAACTAGAATGTGCCATGTGTCCTAGTCAAAGTAGTGGGCCGATGGAGGAAATTGAGTTTTGAGCCTTTTTCCAAAAAAGGTTAAAATGTTTAGAAAAATCTATGACCCCGTCGCCAACCGAGAATGTGCCATGTGTCCTAGTCAAATTGGAGCGGTGGGCTAATGGAGATAATTGATTTTTTTAGCCTTTTTCCAAAAAGGTTAAAATGTTCGAGAATAGAAATTTGTGATCCCATTTCCAATAAGAATGTGTCACGTGTCTAAGTTGAGTAGTCAAAGCGGTGCGGGCCAATTTGTTCCAAATTACCAAATCTCATGAAAAATCACAAAATGTGAAAGGATTACCCCGTAACCACTCTAATCCCTTCCGCCATATGAAATTCCCAATTTTAGAGTTAAAGGATCAAATCAAATGGTTTATATTTAAACTGGAAAATTGAATGTAATAGTTTCTTTGCAAGATCTGGTTTTTAACCAGCCATGAGCGTTTTCTTCACAACAGAGGAATTTGAAAAGGTGTTGAGATTTGTGAAGTTGTAACAGTTTGTTGTGAAGAATATAATGGCTTCTCGAGAGCATTCCAAGGGCTGACGATTGATTTCAAAAAGGACCAGAGTGCTCTGTACTTGGAAAAGACAGAAAATGCCACACTGCTTCTATTTTCTCTTCTTCCTCAAATTTCTTGCATTCTAAAGCTATGTACAAACTCTGCTTGAGCTTTAATAATAAAAGAAGGAATTTTCACCTCTTTGATTGGTACCTTGCGACCAATGAATTTCATTCAATCTTATAGCTTCTCATACGGATTTGTTTTTCTTCTAACTATAAATGCATGTAAACAAAATTTATAATTAATGTGTGTGGGAATTTGATATTCTACTCACAACATTAGTTTTCTCCTACCTCCATTCCCACTCCCCTTCCCCTTTCCAAGACAAATTTTCTTCCATAGCGCAACATTGGGTCGGTGGAGTGCCCTTGTTGGATCTTTGGTCGAAAGGCAACCATTGAAATCCCCTTTTTCATGCATGCACATACGGAAACTACACCGTTCAAGTAGAGGGAATTAGATTCCCATAGCATTGGCTTGAAACCCACCAATTTGTCCACAAGAAAATTTTTCTAGCCAACAATTTTTGGTGCCCACCATGGGGTAGATTTTCTAAAAACGACCTCGGGGTCATAAAGTACCAAAAAAATTCTAGAAGAAAATTTTATAGATATTGAATACTCACGCAAACTACATGGATGTAAATCATGGCTATTATGAGAAATCCTTCTATTGAGAGACCTGATTTACTCTTTCACATCCAAGAATACATTGCTTCTGATATGAGAGAAGTTATTTGGCATAATAGATGAAGTTTCAATCATTACTTCATTTCCATAAGGATTATGGACCTGGAAGAGGAACGTGCTGTCGAATTGGAAAGGCAGAGACAAATTCTAGCACCCCAAAGAAGAGCATAAACTTTCAAGCTAGCTGATAGAAGATACACCCAACAACTGAGGCAAGGAGGACAAGTTGATCCCACATTTGAAGAGCTTGAAAGAGAGGTAAGAGATGAAGAGGAGATAAGGGCTCAACTTGAAGAAATATAAAGACTCCAAATTGAAGCAAAAGAAAAAAGAGTAGCAAAGAAGTAGCCTTAGCAAGATTGGAGGATAGAAACAAGAATAGAATGGGTGATCATGAGCGTGAAGTATGCAGGCCTAATGTATTATGGGGAAGAAATACTGGTCCAATTTCTCTTTCACAACCACTTCATGAGCTCCCAAGAGGCTCAAGAAAGAACTTCCCAAAATTCAAAGGGGATGGTTCTTAGCTCCCAGAAGAACATGTAGCAACATTCATCACTACTTGTGGAGTGTTGGGAGTTGAAGATGAAGATGTTTTAGTTAGGCTCTTTGTGGAGTCACTCCAAGAAAAAGATGTTGAATGGTTCTACATGTTTCCCCCAAGATTTGTCACATGCTGGGAAGATATAAGAAGTGCATTTGAACATAGGTTCAAGAGCACTAAATATTTTAGGATAAGTTGGTCCAATTAGTTCAGATGAAGAAGGAGACCTCGAATCAATGAGATATTTTGTAGAAAGGTATGATAGGTTGACAAGAAGGATCCCAGAAGATGTGGTACCCTCTAAAAATAACTTGAAAAGGTTCTTCATCAGTGCTTTGCCATCAGAAGTTGGTTTCTTCCTCAGAAGAGCCCAACCAAGAACATTGAGGGAAGCTAAAGACTTTACAATTGAGACTGATGATGATCTAATTTTTTCGCAAAGTGAAAGGAAAAAATGGGAAGTAAAAAGGTTAGAGTTCAAATTCAGTCACCATTGATCCAATGTTCCAAAAAATGGAAAATGACCTAGTTGCTTTGAAGAAACAGCTATCACAAATCACAATGAGGAATGCTCCAAGGAGACCAAATCTTCCTGATAGACCAAGAATTGCTCCACCTCCTTGTAGGCTTGCTCTTGAAGCACCACCAGTCAATGCCATCTATGACACTGGGGAATCAGAAGGAGGAGCAAGACATTGAGGAAATTGAAGAAGAAAGCATGGATGACTATGAAAACTATCTTGAAATTGAAGAGGTTGGCATGCACAATGGCTTGATTGAATACATTGATGATGAGGATGAAAGTGATGAAGAAGCTCCAAGTTTTTCATGTGTTGTTTTTACTCCTTCACAATCCAGAATGGTGTTTCACCACAACAAATACAATCGAGAATAGGAAGAGAAAAGAAGATAGCTCTTCAAATCCTCAACTAAACAAGATCATTAATAGGGGATCACCATTACCACCTTCCATGGAATCAGCTAGAGATAAATCAGATTCACCGGTTGTCAAAGATCACATGGCTATGCCGAGTAAGTCATCTAATTCTTCTCCCAACTCAAAAGTTGTTAAGAGCAATTCTCTTCTAAATACTAGTTCTGTAAGAACATCTAAATTCCAATCAAATGCTACACCCCATCCCCTTCCAAGTCAATTTCTACATTTGGAAAGGAGAACCCAACACCAAAAGTATCTACACATTTTACATTTAAGTCCTCATCCACCGCTAGAACCTCTTCCACATCTACCATAACTTCATTTGAATTTGTAGAGCATGCTAGCAAAACCAAAGTCCAGCTCTCTGAAATTGAATACCTATAAATACATCTTACCCAATTTGACAAATTAATCAAGGCAGTCTAGGGTGGTAACTCTACATCCCCAATCTCTAATTCTAAAGGCTTACTTCCCACACCATCTTCTCAAAACATGCTAGCCCTCAATGCCTCCACCACCAACAGAGTTGAGCCTTTTTACCTATCACTTCTCATCAAAGGTTTCCAATTGAACAATTACATTATAGATTCTAGAGCCTAAAATAATGTGATGCCGTAAAGTTACAAATTCTCTTGGCCTCACTTTGACTGGGTAAATGGCACATGCTACTCAATGGAATCCATACAAGTTCCATTGGTAGGAAGGATTAAGGATAGCCAAGAGAGACTAAGGGACCCTGTACAATAGAAATGACTTTGTCGGGCCATTTCCACATCTTAAATCTATTCTCCAAGTTACAGGTAGACTCAACTATGAGATAACATAAGGGACAAGAAGGGGGACAAGAAACCAAACAAAAAGGGAAGAAGATCCAAAGTCCTCGAGCTGGGAAATGGTTTAGAAAAATCCAAAAATGACTAAGTATGGAGGAGCAGTGGAAGGAGCCATGTTTCCTAATGGTGCTTCTCCAAAGGTGAATCCAAAAAGGGGAACCCAAACTTGCGCCAAGATTCCACGCATCCAGAGCCCCAAAGAAGTTGTGGGGCATTGAAAATTCTTCAACTAAAAAGAAGGTGCCAGGTGTCGACTCTGACACAAATTCAAAAGGAAGCCTAGGGTGGAGACTCAAACTTGCGCCACCCTCCATGTAGAAAATGGTCAAAACAGAGTCAAAAGGTGGGCTTCAAAATTGGCTAAGTATAGATGTATCAGCGGAGAATGCCAAGTGTCAGTGTGGCACATCTCCAAGAGTTGATCTCAAGGTGGAAACCCAAATGAGCGCGAGCTCACCATGTAGCCCAAAGTCTAAAAGTAAGAGGGACCATTGAAAAGTCCACAGATCAAGTGGAGGCCGACAAGTGTCAACTCAATGCTCCTCCAAGGGAAAAATTTGGGCCGGGTTATCAAGTGAGCGTGGTGCCTCCATGTGTTATTCCATAGGGGTAGATTCAGTTGAATAGTCAATGCATGAGCCGGTAGGTGGAGGCTGCCAAGTGTCTTAATGGCACTTGATTCAAGGTTGAATAGAGAAAAGGTTTCCAAATGAGCACTAGACTACCGCGTGTCCCAGGGGAAAGCAGGCCATCGAGGGAAAAGTTGGTTCTTTTCCCCTTGTTATCTCAAAAGGGGTAAAAGTTACAAAATGGCCCACAACTCCGCCCCAAAGGAAAAAGTCAGCGTTTGAGCCCGAGTCAAAGCCAAAGTGGGGAGTGGAGGAAAAAGTGAAAATTTTCCTTTTCATTCAAAAGGCACAAAGATAAAGATAAAAGCACATTCCCCAACCAACCAAAAGGAGCCACGTGTCTAGGAGAGCTTGGGTCTATGGGATTTTTTTTTGAGTTTTGTTTTTTGTGCAAAAGGGAAAAAAGATAGATTGTGGACCCGTAGACCCGATTTTTTCTCTAATCTAGCTGCCACGTGTCCCATATAAAAAAGGGGACCCATTTTTCAAATTTTTTTCCCGCCCATTTGTATGGACTCGATACAAACTTTGAAGGGGCATATCTTTCGACTTAGGGCTCAAAATATTGTGAATCTGACACCATTGGAAAGATCTCGGCCTCGCCCACACCATGGAGGCCTGAAACTTTAATTTTGAGGAGGTTAGGTGAAGAAAATGGAGGAAATATCTTCAGATTTCAATGCAGGATCTTCTTACCTCAACAACCAGATCAGATCTGATCTGTTTTCCATTTCCTCTTCCTTCAAGGCACCAAACCAAGGATTGATGCAAGTAAAGATAGATTTGGGGTAGATTTTATAGAAGCATTAACAACAGTGGTTGAGCTTCGACCTGATTTTCCCACTTCTCTCTCTCTCTTTCTTCTCTCTGATCGAATCTATAAATATGGGGGTAGGATTCATTGTAAAGGGTTGGACATTCTTTTTTTGCAGGCTCCCTTCTCCTTCTAGCAAAGGGATTTGTGGGGTTCAAGCCTTCCATTAAAATTGTAATATGTTTTTTCCTTTTGGCTATTTTGTAATGAACTGTACCAATCCACAAGAGCAATAAAACATGTCTGTGATCGATCTTAGATCCTTTCTTGTCTCTTTTTCTTTCATTTGGTCTCCCATTATAGATCTAGCTATCTATGCTTTTTTATTGTATGCATTTTGTTGGTTTGTGTCTATTGGAAAAATAAGTGTTCATCATTCCTTTGGTGCATCACCTAGTAGTTTAGTTATTTCTTATTCCTTATACTCTTTTATCCCTGTCTCCTTGGAAAGTTTTAGATTAGGTATAGAGATAGATCCTCTACAAATCCTAACATATGCACCTAAACAGAGGAATAAGGAACCAACCTTCAATCTGGAGAACTTTTCCATTTTTGCAAGGTCCCACACCTTGGGGAAAGTTCAATGTTATGCAATCACACCAAATGACCCTACCTTAGAAAAGTAGACTTGTATAACTCATTTGGGGGTGTTGTGATTTCACACTAATAGTTTTGGCACACCCGGTGGGACTAAGAAGTCTCCATCTTATTACAGTAGGAATTGATGTACACTTGTTGTGATTCTGGATTTTAAGAAGCCTTAAAATTGTACATCTGGTGACTCCAAAAGAAACAAATCTACTAGTTTCAGTAGTCCAAGCAAGTTCATGAGAAGAATACAAACACGGTCAAGAACCAGAGAAGAGGGACTATTTTTCTATCTAGACTTATCCCCAGACAGAGGGAGAAGAGGAAGAAGAACCCAGAGGTCTCTATCTCCACCAAGTAGAGCTTTATCAACACCTCCTCCCGGCTGACCATTCATTCAATCAAGAGGGGTGCTCAGACCGATCAGGATGGCTCAACCAAATCCTTATGTTAACTTCACTGGTAGTAGTCCACTTGCCTTGAATGCACAAAATCTAGTTCCTATTGCAGCATTAAAGAGTATCCCATATTTCACTGGGGAAAATCAAACTTCTCTGGTGATCATGTCCAAGATATTACAAATGTCTGTACAATCCATGAGATTCATGAGATGGACATTGCAGTCAAGCTACTCACCTCTTCACTCAAAGGGAAAGCTTCACAATGGTTCAGGAGTCTTGAGGTAGGCTCTATCTAGAATTGGAATCAGCTATGCACAGCTCTTCACAACTAGTTTGGAGAGAAAGGTGATAACTTGTCTTTGTTGGAACAACTAACAATGATCAAGAGAGCCCCAAAAATGAGCAAAGCTAAAAGACTTCAACCTCAGATTCCAATGGACCTGGGATAGAATTCCAACAGCAGTAAAGCCCACTAATGAAGGTGCCTTCTTATACTTTCTTAGGGCTTTAAATTCTGATATTTCTCTGATGATTCAGTCAATGGGGGAACTACATTACTATGCAGCCTATAGCCTTTCCATAGGGGCTGAGAACCATTTGATTCAGGATGGTAAAATCACTCCTAGGCCATCCATGCCTCTATACCTGAGTTAGGAAGCCCAGATGCTAGCCAAATGCCTACATTAGCTCCTATACCCACCCCCAGAGTCAAAGTTTAGCTGAAGCTTCCACTTCATCATCTAACACCTCTAAGGAACTCCAGAAGTCATGAAACAACTTTAAAACCTAGGGAATGAGCTAGTAACTATCAAAAGACAACAAGCTCAAAGTTCTAGGCCATATCAGTCTCAAGCTCAGTCTCAGGGTCAATATCAAGCTAGACCCCAGTATTAGCAAAATAGGCCACCATCTTAGACTGTAAATAGAGCTAGAACCAAGGACAACCCCAAGCTACTAGACCTTTCAGGTCATATGATCCAAACACAACTTCAACATCAAGGGCATTGGTTCAGCACAAAACAATATGGCACAAGAATATGATTGGTGTTTTCCATGCAATCAAGCACATAACCAATCAATGTGCTTTAATGGTGCTCTAAATCAGGCCTTGATGGTGCAAACCAAGTATGGTGCCACAAGAACCTAGCCAAGAGGGAGATCAAGCAAGAAGCTCAACAAGGTGGACCTCCAGGAGAGACTATGCTTGTCAATTGGTAGGCTGAAGACTTATGTGGAATGAATCAGTTCCCTTCTCAAGGTGTGGCTGCCAATACCGGTCCAAAAAGAGGAATATTAGAGAGGGCCAACCACTGAACTCAAGTGACCCTCAATCTTCCATCACTCCACAAGGTCCTGGTGCTCCAAGTACAACTCCCAATATGCAGAACCAATCCAAGCCACCTCCCAAACCCAGTCAGGCACCGGTTGTAACAACCCATGTGCAAGAAAGAAATGTGTCTAGGAAGGGGAAAAAAAGATAGCTCATTCAATATTATTGAGCAAATGAAAAGGACAAGTGTGAACATTTCACTATGGGAGTCACTGGCCATTCTAGGGTAGAGGGATCTATTGCAGACTGCCATGCAAAATTGGTCAAGTTCAAATCACCCCCTAACCAAGCAAGAGAGAGTGCTTGCCAATGCAGCTCAACTAGGGAGAAACCATGAGAAAAAAAGGTAAGAACCTGAGACCTCCTCCCTTCTATGTCTCATTAATTATTGGAGACAAATTGGTGCACAATTGTATGATTGATTCTGGGGCTAGTAGTTCTATGATGCCCAAACAAATAGTTGATCAGTTGGGTCTCCAATATGAAGTCATCTCTAGAGGAGTAGTCCAATTAGATGGGACAACAGTGACCACTATGGGAATCATCAAGGATCGAGCCTCACTCTGCATGCCTAGCCCCAATGTGACTATTTTGCAAAATGTGTCAATCATAGATTTGCCACCACATTTTTCTTTGTGTCTATCCAGGACTTCACTGCCAAAATTGGAGGCTACCTGTCTATTGATTGGTCACATATGCTCTTTAGGACAAGGTATGGGGTGAAGGCCACAATCATATCTGAACCTATTGTTGATTATCATATTGAATCCTATGTGCCTAGCCCAATCAATGCCAATTGCTCAGCTTTTGATCAAGAAGACCTCCTAAGCACTTTTGAAGAAAATACCAAGGTGGGATGTATCCCAGACTTGACTCTCGATGATTGGGCCAAAAAAGTCATGCTTTGACCCCTATAAGGAGATGGAAGAATCTGAGCTAGGTGTCTACTACCTACATGAAGAGAATCATCCTCTTCCTGATCTAATTAAGCCAGAATACAAGGATGACAATGAGGTATGGCAATTGTTCTTTGATGGCTCAAGGAGTAGACAAGGAGCTGGAGGAGGAGCCATGATTGTGTCCCCCAAGAGGTATGAGATATTATTCAACCTTAGATTCTAGTTTTCTTGCTCAAATAATACTGTTGAATATGAGGCTTTAGTCCAAGGTCTTCATTGGGAAAGGAAGCTGGGGATCAAGAACTTGCAAGTGTTTGGTGATAGTGAACTGGTTGCCAATCAAGTTAGAGGACTTAATGCTGTCAAAAATGACCTACTCAAGAACTACAAGAGTAGGATATGGGATCTCATGGAGGATTTTGAGGCCTTCAAGTATTGTGTCCATACCAGGAAGGAGAATGAAGTTGTTGATAGACTTGCAAGAAGTGGGAGCAACATTTGATGTGGTTGACAACATCAAGAGGGATAGAGAACAACCACATATCCATGTGGTTGTGAGGCTAGCAAGTGCTAGATAACAACACATGTTGGAAAGTGTTTGAAAATGATCAAGCAGATCATTAAATTTTTGCAAGAAGAAGTTGAATTCTCAGCTAGAAACCAAAAAGACTAGAGCAGCAATATGGGAATCAGATAGTACAAGCATACATACAAACAAGCTTCCCAAAGGCTTAGTGACACTGGAATCTATTTTCAATCCCAATGATCAGTTTAGAAAGGAGAAGGCTAACATACAGATCAAAGGAGAAGATTTAGAGTCAATCCCTAGTTGGAGAAGACAAAACACTTCAAATTGGCAAAGTGGCCACCAAGCAAGAAAGGTATGAATTTATACAACTTTTCCAAGAATTTCTAGATGTGTTTTCTTGGAGTTATGAAGACCTAAGAGGGTTCAATCCAAAGCTAGCACAACACACAATCAAACTAGATCTAGCTGCTCATCCCATCATCAGAAAAGCAGAGACCATTCAACCCACATATTGAGCCTTTGATGAAGAAAGAGTTGAACAAGATGATAGAGGAAAGTATCATATTTCCAATCAAACACTCAAGTTGGGTTGCAAATCTGGTCCTAGTCAGAAATAAAAATGGAGAAATTAGGTTGTGTGTTGACTTCAGAGATTTGAACAGAGCCTCCCTCAAAGATCACTACCCACTCCCTTCAATGGAGTAGATCTTGCAAGTAGTGTCTAGGTCAGAAAGGTTCTCCCTCCTAGATGGCTACTTAGGTACAACTAGATCATGGTGAAAGAAGATGATCAATTCAAAACAAATTTCACCACCAAATGGGGCACCTATGCCTACAAGAAAATGCCATTTGGATTATCCAATGCTGGAGCCACTTTTCAAAGGGAAATGGATATGGCATTCAAAGGACTGATCAACAAAATAGTATTGATCTATCTGGATGACATTACAGTGTTTTCCAAAAATGTAGTAGACCATCTTTTCCATCTAAGGCAGGTGTTCCAAAGGTGCAGAAGTTTTGGGGTGTCATTGAACCCCAAGAAATGTATATTCTTGGCCCATGAAGGCAAGATTCTAGGCCATATTGTATCAAAGAAAGGATTGGCAATTGACCCGAGAGAGAGTTCAAGCAATAAGAGCATTGCCATTGCCAAGTCACAAGAAGGCTCTTCAAAGCTTCTTGGGAAAAATCAATTTTGTCCGTAGGTTTGTTCCAAACTTTTTTGCCCTTGTTAAGCCAATAACGTTGATGTTGAAGAAGAGCTTAGCATTCAAGTGGAAAGCTAAAGGGAAAGAAAGTTTTGAGGCTATCAAAGAAGCCATATCACAAGCCCCAACTCTTGTGAATCCATATTTTTCCAAAGACTTCATATTGTATGCCTTTGGTGGTAGTGACATGATTTCTATGCAATCTTGGTTCAGCAGAACAAAGAAAGTACAAAATAGCCAATTGCTTTCTTTAGCTAGAGTCTGGAAGATTATGAGGTGAGGTACTCCTTCATTGAGAAGTAGGTCCTGGTGGTGATCAGAGGATTGAAGAAGTTTAAGCATTTGGTTTCAAACAACAAAGATCCAACTATTGGTCTCCCATGCAGAGTTAAAGAGTTCCTTCTCAGCAAGGACCTGAATGAGAAGCATGTAGGATGGATCACTCATGTCATGGAATATGACATTGAGATCAAGGTCACCAAGCTGGTCATGTGGGAAGGGTTTGTGTGAACAACTAGCCTCAGGTCAACAAGATGAAACAAACAGTGAAAGGGAGGTTGTTTTTGTTCTACAAGATGATCAAGAAGAAGGGAGAGATGATGTACCTACTCCTTGTTGGACCCAAGACATGGTGCACTTCCTTCAAATAGGCATGTGTCCTCATGGGATGAGTAAAAAAAAAGGAGACATTTCAGGTTACAGGCCATCCCATATGTTCTTATTGATGGTGTCTTGTTCAAAAGAGACATCAATGGCATTCTGCTAAGATGCATTGGGACAGATCAGGTGGAGAGAGTGCTACAAGAATTCCATGTTGAAGTAGTTGGAGGCCATTTTTCTCCAAGAGTGACAACACTCAAAATCATGAAAGCAGGATATTATTGGCCCAGAGTGTTTAGTGACTACTACACATGGATCAAAAGGTGCAAGAATTGTGCATTCTTCAAAGGAAAGGAAAGGCTAACAACACTTCCATTGCACCCAATCTCAGTCGACCAACCTTTCATGCAATGGGGATTGGACTTCATTGGAGTCATCAATCCAAATTCCAGCCAAGGCCACAAATGGATTCTGACAATGATAGATTATTTCACCAAGTGGACCGAGGCAGTGGCACTCAAGGAAGCCAATGAGTCTAGTATCCTAGATTTCTATGAAGGGATAGTGACCAGATTTGGAGTGCCAACC
The DNA here is from genome assembly GCA_018340775.1 of Taxus wallichiana var. yunnanensis. Lineage (NCBI taxonomy): Eukaryota > Viridiplantae > Streptophyta > Pinopsida > Cupressales > Taxaceae > Taxus > Taxus wallichiana. The sequence goes on from CM031244.1 coordinate 342,030,458, forward strand.
ACCATCATATCAGACAATGCATTAGCATTCATAGGTTCCAAGATCACAAGGATGGGCTATCAAGAATGGGACTTATTTGAGCACTTCATCAAACTATTACCCTCAAGGTAATGGCCAGATGAGTCCACAAACAAGAACCTGCTAAGGATCATTAGAAGAACTCTTGATGAGAATCAGAGGACCTGGCACACAAAGCTCAAAATGGCCTTATGGGATGATAGAATAATGCCCAAAGAGATCTACAAAGCTCTCCATTCAAGCTTGTCTATGGGAAAGAGGTAGTGTTGCCTATATCACTTGAGTTACCAAGCATTGGAGCTCGTGAAGCAACTAGAGATGTCTGAATTTGGACCAATGGAGGCCAGGTATGTGAGATGATAGAATTAGAAGAAGCCAGAGAACAAGCACTCCAAGCAATAGAAAAGAATCAAGGCCTCAATCAAGAAATGCTTTGACAAGAAGGAAAAAGCAAGGACCTTCCAGGAAGGAGACCTGGTTTTGAAATGGGATGTAGATCGAGCAAAACTAGGAAGGCATTCCAAGTTTGATGCTATTTGGAGTGGCCCCTACATGGTCACAAAATGTAAGAGTAGCAATGCTTTCAATTGTCTACATTGGAGGGTGAAGAGTTGCAGATTCCAGTGAATGGAATCTATCTTAAGCACTGCTACTAAAAGGGAAGTCTCACCTATATATATTAGTTTAGTTTCTCTTTCCTCTAAGTGCTTGTGCACATCACATTGTTGTAGTTTAGGTTGTTTTTCTCCTAAGTGCTTTGCACACTCTGCATGTTCCATTTGGGGCATGTATGATTTCAAATTTTGTATATAGTGTGGTGTTGTTTTGTGGCTCTTATGCAGTCCATTTGAAAGACAGATGAAGCCCTAGGTCAAAACAATTTTCTACTCTCAGAAACCTTCATTTTGAAGATTTCTTATGAAAATTGAGAGTGCAAACAGCTGAGGCTCATGAATCAGAGGTAGAATTAGTATCAGACCATCTTTCTCGACTCCATGCCCAATGGATATGACAAGGCAATTGGTCTTTTCATCTAGCAGGAAGATACCCCTGTGAGTCACCAAATTGTTATCCATATTTCACCTAGGCCAAATATTGGATCAGCCATGACCCCACATAGAAGGAACCTGAGAAAACTCACTCAAAACTGTAAATGGTTGCAAAGGAACTCAAAAATGAGGGGGCAGGGGCCAAGAGAGACTAAGGGACCCTGTATAATAGAAATGACTCTGTCGGGCCATTTCCACATCTTAAATCCATTCTCCAAGTTATAGGTAGACTCAACTATGAGATAGTAGGGTTAGAAAAGAAGGGGCGATGCCGCAGAGGAACCAAAAACAAGAAGGGGAAGAAATGGCAAAGATCCAAAGTCCTCGAGCTCAAAACGGTTTAGAAAAAGTCCCAAAAATGACTAAGTATGGAGGAGGCAAGCGGAAGGAGCCACATGTCCTAACGACACTTCTCCAAAGGTGAATCCAAAAAAGGAACCCAAACTTGCACCAGGCTTCCACACATCCAGAGCCCCAAAGAAGTTGTGGGGCGTTGAAAAGTCTTCAACTAAAAAGAAGGTGTCAGGTGTCGACTCGTGCAAATTTGGAAAGGAAGCCCAGGGTGGAGACTCAAACTTGTGCCAGCCCTCCACGTAGCAAATGGTCAAAACAGAGTCAAAAGGTGGGCTTCAAAATTGGCTAAGTATAGATGTATCAAGTAGAGAATGCCAAGTGTCAGTGTGGCACATCTCCAAGAGTTGATCTCAAGGTGGAAACCAAATGAGTGTGAGCTCACCACGTAGCCCAAAGTCTAAAAAGTAAGAGGGACCATTGAAAAGTCCCATAGATCAAGTGGAGGCCGACAAGTGTCAACTCGACGCTCCTCCAAGGAAAAATTTGGGCTGGGTTATCAAGTGAGCGTGGTGCCTCCATGTGTTATTCCAAGGGGTAGATTTGGTTGAATAGTCAATGCATGAGCCTAGATAGGTGGAGGTGCCAAGTGTCTTAATGGTGTTGATTCAAAGGTTGAATAGAGAAAAGGTTTCCAAATGAGTGCTAGACTATCGTGTGTCCCAAGGGAAAGTGGGCCATGGGGAAAATTTGGTTCTTTTCCCCTTGTTATCTCAAAAGGGGTAAAAGTTGCAAATGGCCTCACAACTCACCCCCAAAGGAAAAAGTTAGCGTTTGAGCCCGAGTCAAAGCCAAAGTGGGGAGTCGGAGGAAAAAGTGAAAATTTTCCTTTCATTCAAAAGGCACAAAGATAAAGATAGAAGTGCATTCCCCAGCCAACCAAAAGGAGCCACGTGTCTAGGTGGAGCTTCGGGGCTATGGGAGTTTTTTTGAGTTTTGCATTTTTTGCACAAAAGGGAAAAAAAAGATAGATTGCGGACCCGTAGACCGATTTTTTCTCTAATCTAGCTGCCACGTGTCCCATATAAAAAAGGGGACCCATTTTTCAAAAAAATTTTTTCCCACCCATTTGTATGGACTCGATACAAACTTTGAAGGGGCATATCTTTGACTCAGGGCTCAAAATATTGTGAATCTGACACCATTGGAAAGATCTCGGCCTCACCCACATGCCATGGAGGCTAAAAATTAATTTTGAGGAGGTTAGGTGAAGAAAATGGAGGAAACATCTTTCAGGATTTCAATGCAGGATCTTCTTGCCTCAACAACCAGATCAGATCTGATTTGTTTCACTGCATTTCCTCTTCCTTCAAGGCATCGAACCAAGGATTGATGTAGTAAAGATGGATTTGGGGGAAGATTTTATCAGAAGCATTAACAACAAGTGGTTGAGCTTTGACCTAATTTTCCCGCTTCTCTCCCTCTCTTTCTTCTCTTTGATCAAATCTATAAATACGGGGTAGGATTCATTGTAAAGGGTTGGACATTCTTTGTTTTGTAGGCTCCCTTCTCCTTCTAAAGAAAGGGATTTGTGGGGTTAGGCCTTCCATTAAAATTGTAATATGTTTTTTCCTTTTGGCTATTTTGTAATGAACTGTACCAATCCACAGAGAAATAAAACACATCTGTGATCGATCTTAGATCCTTTCTTGTCTCTTTTTCTTTCATTTGGTCTCCCATTACAGATCTGGCTATCTGTGCTTGTTTATTGTATGCATTTTGTTGGTTTGTGTCTATTGGAAAAATAAGTGTTCATCATTCCTTTGGTGCATCACCTGGTAGTTTAGTTATTTCTTATTCCTTATACTCTTTTATCCCTAATGTCTCCTTAAGTAACCAAGTTTTAGATTAGGTATAGAGATAGATCCCTTCTTTTGGCAAGGATAAAGTGACCATTGAGATGGTGTTCGAGACCTAGCATACCAAACAATGAAAATCATTGGAATATATTCAATGATGACAATCAGATCCTAGCCTTCTTAGAACAAAGGGATAACTTCACTAATATTTTCTTTGAAGGAAGTGAAAACCCACACCGTGAATCAATCCCTAAAGAAGAGTAGGAAGGAATTGATGGAATTGATGAAGAGGGATTAATCAAATTGAAAGGAAACAAAATCCCCAAAGGCCTATTTTCTTTGGAAGATCTCTTTGACAAGTATGATAGGTTCATCCAAGAGAAAGAAAAACAGTCTTCTCGGTGTCCATCTGATTTTGATCAAGAAAACATTGGCACTTCAGAGAATCTAAGGATGGTTAACATTGGTAAATGCTGCTCACTAGAAGAGAAGAGAAAGTTTGTTGCTCTGCTAAAAAAGTACTCAGATGTCTGGCCTATTCCTATGATGAACTCAAATCTTTTCAGCCAAAGGAAATGCATCACTCCATTCCTTTGAAGCAAGGAGCTAAGCCCTTCAGGAAAAAACAAAGGCCCTACAATCCAAAGATTTCCGATGTTATCAAAGAAGAGGTGACAAAGATGCTCAATGCTAGAATCATCTTCCCCATCCACCATTCAACATGGGTGGCTAACATTGTGCTAGTAAGGAAGAAGAATGGGGAAATAAGGATTTGTGTAGACTTTTGAAATTTGAATCAGGAATCTCTCAAGGACAACTACCCTCTTCCAATCATGGATCATATTTTGCAAGTAGTCACTAGATCTGAAATGCTCTCTTTGCTTGATGGATTCTCAGGGTACAACCAAATCAAGGTGGTAGAAGAGGATTGCAACAAAACAACCTTCACAACACCTTGGGGCAATTTTTCCTATAGCAGAATGCCTTTTGGCTTGATCAATGCTAGAGCCACTTTCCAAAGAGAAATGGACTTGGCCTTCAAATATTTGAAACATTGCATTTTCATTTACCTTGATGACCTCATGGTTTTTTCAAAGAGGAGGGGAGATCATATCTGTCATTTGGAGCAAGTCCTTGTAAGGTGTAGGAAACATGACATTTCTCTAAATCCAAAGAAGTGCATTTTTGGAGTCACAGAAGGTAATTTTCTGGGACACATTGTGAACAAACATGGAGCACACATTGATCCTGAGAGGATCAGAGCTATCCAAGCACTAGCCTTACCAACCAGCAAGAAGGGAGTTCATTCATTCTTTGGAAAGGTAAACTTCCTTCATCGTTTTGTGCCTGAGTTTTCTGAACTGACTAAGCATATAACTTCCATGATGAAGCCTCAATCAGGTTTCAAGTGGAATAAAGAAGGAAAAGTAGCATTTGAGGAGATCAAGAAAGCCATTTCCAAAGCTCCAACTCTTGTATCTCTAGATTTCAATAAGGAGTTCATCATGTATTGCTATGCATCAGAACATACCCTCTCTACTATCCTTATTCAAAAAAATGATGAAGGTTTGGAAGCACCCATTGCTTTCATGAGTTGTCCTTTGAAAAATCATGAGCTAAAGTACAACTAATTAGAGAAACATGCCTACACAGTGGTCAAAGCTATTAAAAGTTTCAGATTCTACATTCTCAATTCCCATACAAAGTGGTAATGGTCCCTAGAAGTGCAATCAAGTCCATTTTGACTCAACAAGATCCTGGGGCTAAGAGAGGAAGTTGGATTGTAAAGACCCAAGAGTATGACTTAGAGATTAGACCCTCTAATCTGGTAAGAGGAAATGGTTTGTGCAAGTTGATTGCTGAAGATGAAGCTCTCAAGGCTTAGCAGGGAGAAAAAGATGGTGTTTGCTCAACCTATTCAGAGACAATCCACAAGTGCTCTTTGTCACCACTACTGATGAGTGGTATGCTGACATTGCTTACTACCTCACTTATGGAGAATGCACTCCTCATCTTGATTACAAAAATAAGAAACCTCTAGCTGAAAGAAACCAAGTTTATGATCTATAATCATGCACTTTACAAGAGAGGCCTATATGGTTTTTTCCTCAGGTGTGTAGATAAGGAGAAGCAAGAAAAGTTTCTCAGGGCATATCATGATCAGGCTTGTGGTAGACATTTCTCAGCAATGGTCACCACACATAAGATCCTCAGATGGAGATATTATTGGTCCTCCATCTTTGCAAACACTCAAGATTGGGTTTCTAAATGCAAAGTATGTCAAAAATTTGTTGGAAAGCCACAACTAGCTGCATTGCCACTCAGGCCTGTGATAATTGAATAACCATTTCAGCAATGGGTGTTATATTTTATTGGTGTTCTAAATCCTCATTCTAGTGCAGGGCATACTTATGTACTCACTGCAATTGATTACTTCACTAAATGGGTGGAAGCCATTCCAACCAAGCAAGCCAACTCTAAAACAGTCTACAACTTCATCAAGGAGAATATCATTGTCCATTTTGGAGTACCACAGAATATTATTGTAGACAATGCCACCTATTTCTCTTCAAAGGAGCTCACAAAGTTTTGTTATGGTTTTGGAATCTCCTTATCTCACTCTTCTGACTACTATCCATAGGGAAATGGGCAAGCTGAGTCAAGCAATAAGAACATTGTGACCATTGTTTGCAAGTTGGTAGATGAGAATCAAAGGAACTGGCACAAGAAGTTATATGATGCATTGTGGGCCGATAGGATCACTCCTAAGAAGGAAATAGGTATGTCACCTTTCCAAATGTTGTATGGAGTTGAGGTAGATATTCCTCTCACATTTGAGATGTCACTCTCAATTTGCTGCAAGAAATAGAAGATGGTCAATACAAAGACTCCATTGACAAGAGGATCCTCTTCCTGGAGAAGCTGGAGGAAAGTAGATGCCAAGTGGTGGATAGAATTAAAGAACACCAATTGAAAGTGAAGAAGATCTTTGAAAAGAGGAAAAACAAGAGAATTCAAGGTTGGAGACTTTGTCTGCTATGGGACAAGAGAAGAGAACCAAAGGGCAACCATGGAAAGTTTGATTCATTATGGCTTAGCCCATTCCAAATTCATGGAGCTTGTGGTGAGAATTTTTTTCTCCTCTCATATTTGGATGGAATGCCATTGGAATTGCCTCAAAGCGAGAAATACTTGAAACTATATCATCAGTGAAAGCGGGTTGTCCCCGCCTTATACCATAGGTGATTTCATAGGTGTGTTTTTTCCTTTTTTGTTGTGTGGTTTTGGTTTAGTTTTGTTTGGTTTTTGTTGTGTGTGGTTTGGCTTGTGTGTTTCCTCCTTCTATTATTTCTTAGAATTGTACATGAATCTATAAGGCCCAATGGATAAGGCATTGGTCAACGTAATATGTTTTGAAACTTGAGATTCTAGATCCTCATGTCATGCCCTAGCCATGCCCAGTTCATGCCATGTCCCCAAGCTAGAGCCAGCTATTGTCTCCCGAAAACTACTCTGCGTTTTCATAGCCAAATTCAAATTTTTTGAGCTCATGCCCTTTATTGGTGTTTAATCCAAGTTAGAGATTTAAGAAATTAGCAAAAGTCGTGCCCTAGAGCTGTTTAAACCTCTGTTTTGCTCATTTTTAGAAATTCTCCATTTCCCGGTCTGTGCACGTAATATCCTCTTTGTAACCTCCATTTTTGATCAAAATTGTTCACTTGTTCTATGGCCTAGGTTGTCAAATCATTGTTTTTCCTCCATGCCTCTAGGTTCATGAAGGAAATTTGAAAATTGGACTCAAAACGATGAAGTTTTCTTCCTCTGTGTATTTTCCATAGTCGAGATGACGAGCATCTTTTCCCCATCAAATTTTGACCCCAATGAATGTAGGTATGTGGTCAGATCCTATTAGATGGGGAGGAATAGGATTTTTGGTGAACTTAACACTTTTGGTCACTTTTGGCAAAAATGGTAAATTTGCCCCATAGCCCCGATCAGGCTATAAAGGTAAAAGTCAAATTTTGAGCCCGTAGAGAAAAGTCAAAGTTGAAGCCCGTAGGGAAAAAGTCAAAGGTGAAGCCCATTGTTGAAAAGTCAAAGTGGATGAGCGGGCCATCGGGGAACTTTTGGAAATTTAACCAAATTCCCAAAAGTGAAGTAAAAGTTCTAGAATGCTCCACGGCTCCGCCAAGGTCTCGGGCCCGCCATTGAAAAGTCAAAGCGGAGGAGCGGAACGGTGGAGAACTTTGAGTTTTTGAGCCTTTTTCCAAAAAAGGTTAAAATGTTTAGAAAAGAGCCGCAACCCCATCTCCAACTAGAATGTGCCACGTGTCCTAGTCAAATCGAAGTAGCGGGCCAACAAAGGAAATTAAGTTTTGAGCCTTTTCCAAAAAAGGTTAAAATGTTTAGAAAAGAGCCGCGACCCTGTCTCCAACTAGAACGTGCCACGTGTCCTAGTCAAATCGGAGCAGTGGGCTAGCGGAGGAAATTGAGTTTTGAGCCTTTTTCCAAAAAAAGGTTAAAATGTTGAGAAAAGGGCCGCGATCCCATTTCCAATAAGAATGTGCCACGTGTCTAAGTTGAAAATTCAAAGTGGGGCTGCGGGCCAATTTGTTCCAAATTGCCAAATATCATGAAAAATCAAAAATGTGAAAGGCTTCCCCCGTAACTGCTCCAATCCCTTCCTGCCACGTGGACGACCCAATTTCAGAGTTAGAGGAGCAAATCAAATGGTCTATATTTAAACTAGAAAATCGAATGTAATGGTTGCTTTGCAAGATCTAGTTTTTAACCCGTCATGAGCGTTTTCTTCACAATAGAGGAATTTGAAAAGGCATTGAGGATTTGTGAAGTTGTAATGAGTTTCTTGCGAAGAATATAATGGCTTCTTGACATCATTCCAAGGGCTGGCGATTGATTTCAAAAAAGACCAGAGTGCTCTGTACTTGGAAAAGACAGAAAACACCACATTGCTTCTATTTTCTCTTCTTCCTCGAATTTCTTCCATTCTCAAGCTATGTACAAACTCTGCTCAAGATTCAATAATAAAAGAAGGAATTTTCATCTCTTTGATTGAGGGATTTAATGGTACCTTGTGACCAATGAATTTCATTCTTCTTGTAGCTTCTCCTACGGATTTGTTTTTCTTCTAACTATAAATGCATATAAATGAAATTTCTAATTAATGTGTGTTGGAATTTGATATTCTACTCAAAACATTAGTTTTCTCCTACCTCCATTCCCACTCCCCTTCCCCTTTCCAAGACAAAGTTTCTTCCCTAGCGAGACATTGCTAGCTTTACCACAGGGTCAGTGGAGTGCCCCTGTTAGATCTTTGGTCGAAAAGCCACCATTAAAATCCATGTTTTTACATGCTCCTACGGAAGCCGCACTTTGTTCAAGTAGAGGGACTTAGATTCCCATAGTGTTGGCTTGAAACCCGCCAATTTGTCAACAAGAAAAATTTTCTAGCTAACACATCTATATCACATATCTACGAATGGAAGCTTCCAATGTATTGACGATGAATCATCTCCAGTGTTCATTTTAAGAGATCTCTTATAAATTAGAGGTGGAAAATACTCGGGATATATCCTTAGAACCGGTTTCGCAAGAAGGAAAATTTTTGGGGGTCCGACAACAAAATTTTCACCTAATTTTTAAGTGGTGTGATAGAAGGCTATAGACGCATGACAAGATATTTGTTATCGTGCATCAACAAGGTGGTTAACGCACATCAACAAGGTTGTTGACGTGAGTAAGTGAGGTTTGTTGATGCATGTCAACCAACTTGTTGACATGTGACAACAAATCTTCTATCGCGCATCTGTAGCCTCTGCCCTCTGGTTGCGTGACAACAAAATCTTCGTGTCGTGCGTCAACAAACTCTCTGTCATGTGTCTACTTCCTCCACACTCATGTCACACGTCAAAAACTCTCCATGTCATGCATCAACAAACTCTCCATGTCGCATGTCAACAAACTCTCTGTCACACGTCTGCAGCCTCCACCCTCCTGTCACGCGTCTGTAGCCTCTACCCTCCTATCACACATTTACTATACTTGATAATACATATGCCCCAGGTGGTATGAGTGATCTAGTAGTGTTCTACCTGGTGAATAATCTAGGATTATATAGGGGATAGTTTCAAGGGTAGGTGAAGCCAACCCCTAAAAAATTAAATTGTAATTTTTAGGTGAACAGGTCATTGACCCGCAGCTAGAAAATTTGCCTTTTCAAATTTTTCAAAAATGGAATATTCACCATATTACAAATATTCACCACTAAAATTATCCCCGATCATCTTTATCATTTGATTGACCAATTATATGGATTGGATTACAATGAATTGGTGCAATAGATCCATCCCCATCTCTAATAGGGTCATCTTCTCGTATTTTTGGTATTTTTATTGGCCCCTCTCTGTTCACTAATCGACTTCCATATTACCAAAGTCATGTCATAAGGAAATTTGTAAATTCTCAATCAATTTTCCAAATTTTTTTCAAGCTTGTATCACAATTTTGAATTTATGGAGGTCAAGGCACTAAAAACCCTCTCATCTTTAAATCAACCCAAAATAATTGTTTTACATAACTGAGCCAATGAGAAAAACTCAAACATAGTTTTCTAAAAAATAGTACTTAAACAAATTTATTTTATAGCCATGTTATTGCTCCACACTCTAAGGGATTATCCAAACATTTGAATTTCTAAACCATTATTGAGGTGAATTTATGGGATTGACCAATTAAACTATCCTTACTTAAAATACCCAAAATATTCATTCCATTAATATCAATAGGCTTGAAAAAATGTTGAATCAATGTAGTCAATCTCTTGTGGCATTATTCCTGAAAAAATATTTCATTTTCGACACTATTCCAATAGGTGGAATTTACTAAAGTCATTGCTTCAAGTAAAGCACTCCTACTAAAACGTTCCCTTATTTATTCTATTAGGAAGCTACAAATTCTCTTAACCTTTCCCTTTTAAATGATATAATGGTATCAAATAACTTCCCGATGACATTTACCTTCTCAACCTTACTTGCTACTACTTGGAACAGGTACATTGGTATTTTCATATCCATGTACAAAAGAAAATAATTCCCAAACAAGTTGAAATTCATAAAAATAATTTAATTTAAAATATTTATAAAATTATTCCAACCATCAAACTTTGGACCTAAAAAAGTAGTGTCATTGATAAACAAATATTCTATGCATGAGACAAACACGTTTCCTCAAACTAGAAAAATCAACAATATAGATAGTTCTTTCTTGGGATTGTTTAATTAAATGATGCATTTCATCCAACATGGGAAGGATACCACACAACATCAACAATGTCTCTATATCAGTCAAATGATGTATCAAATCTTGAGCCTTGTCCACTTCCATGTGATTCTACCACATTACTCCCAATAAGGATTGATACTCATCGTACACCCTACGAACTGGTTGATACAATGAGATCCACCTAGTGTCGAAATATTTTAATAGTTTATTCCCATTTTTCATTACTTCTACAAATATTTGGAATTCCATGAACCTTTTAGGACTACAACAAAAATAAGCATGCACCTCTCGAACAAGTTCTTCAACTTTTTCTACAGAGTTTAAATTTGCTAACTATTTTGTATGCTAGATTCATTCTATGAGCCATAAAATGAATGACAATCATATATGGGAAATGAGATGTTTGGAGTCTTACACATAGACCATTATGATGACCTTGCATTCTGATTCCCCATCTTCCCCAACACATACCAGCTTTGATGTAATTGTAGCATCATCTATGCCACTCGATCTCCTTCAAACTTCTTATCACCATTTCACAAAGTTTTTTCAAGTATCGAGTTCTCTCTCATTTTTGAATATTAAGTAAGTGAGGTTATCTCATATGGTTCTCAAAAGTATAAGAATTCATACAGACCCAAGAATTATTATCTATTGTTGTAACCTCATTAATGGACAAAGACATGTATGGTTTAGACTTAAGTTTCTCTTTCATGTTTTATTTCTCAACCATAGATATGCATTTTTCCAAATCCAAACCAATAATTTAAAAATATTAAGAATGAGGAAAGTTTGGGACACTAAGAAAATACATCTTATTTTTTTGAGGAAAATCTATTATAAGAAGCGACCTCTTTTAGAATGTGAAAAACACTAGCTAGCTGAATTGTTTTACCTAAAACAGTATTTTGAATGACCTTGTTGAATTGAGAGATAATTTTCCCTTCATTCTCTGAAACTATTCTTTCAGTCCTATTGTGCTCCTCAAATTATTTTCCATACCTAATATGAAAACAATCATCCATATTTTTCCATTTGGAAACATTCTTCACTGTGCCATCTCTACGATTTTCTTTTCATATGTTTTTCCTACATGCTTCTCACTAATATCCAATTTAAGTTGCATTGTCTTGTCCCTTCCCAATTTCCAACTGCATATTATACATTTATGTTATTTGGGAGATTCAAATTTATTTTTATTTTCAATAGGTTTAATAAATAGATACTTTGAAACCCACTCTAACCTAAAACTCCTTCCCAAGTCCCATTTTCTTTCCTTTCTCTTTCTTCCATAAATAGGTATCCCATTAGCATTTTCCATTGTGTAATTTAAATTTAATTAATTACCAGAAGTTTCACCTTCAACATTCAATTGGGTAGGTGGTGCAGTGTTAAACTCAACTTCATTCAATGGAATGTCTTCAAGGATGCATTTCATTATCATCGATGAGACCCTTTAATTATTGTTTTAATTATCTCATCTGTTGTATTTTTCATATTTTGTAAACCCTTGCACTTATTTATCCCATTTATCCTATCAGACATTTCCACTTGAAATTGAACTCATGCCACTTATATTAATTAATATAACTATTACTAATTTACTCTATTGTGTGGATCTTGATGTGCATGTTACTTTCTTGGATATAATGAAATGATTAATATTGCTCTATCTGAATGCCATACTTGTTTCCAAGAAGTTATATGTAGCTAGTAAACATGCAACTAAAGAAACTCTCTGTCATAATGCAAAGGGACTTGTCCATAAAAATGGACATGCAACAACTGGGACTCGTCTATAGTAAAGCACCTACAGCCAAAGGAGAACATGCGCATATACAAGACCATGATTTTCAAAAGCTTGATCAACTTTGATACTTCACCTGAGTTTTCACATGTAAATAAAGAAGTAGTTATGACAACAAGAAGTATATCTCACACCAATACCTAATTATGCTTTGTAACTACAACTATGGAACTAGTTGATTTAACTTGATAACTAATTGTTAGACTGAATAGTTAGTTATGTTGTTGTATTAGAAAAGCTTTTCTCAACTTTGTTACATGCATAAGAATATACAGATTTATTGTTAATTATCTTTTACTTAATCAAAATGTAACTGTTAGTTTGATTCGGTATTTTCATGTCTCTACGATAAATATGAAGAGAATGTTAAGACTATTGAAGGGATCGATCCATAGTTAGGGAATTGTTGTAAGTTTCACTATGTAATATTCATGATAATGAATAAAATATGAGTTCTATCATTTTTCTATAGACATGATCCTTAGGAAGGGTTAGTACCTAAGGCAGGGCCCACTTGTGGTTTGCTAAATCCCCATTTCCTTTTTGTTTTCTTTTTTAGTTCCTTACATGAATAGATTAGAATTTTAGTAGTTTATTCCTTTACTTGTGTTATACTTATACCGATTTATTGAGTTGTAGCATCTACTTTCATTTGCAACTTAGTTTATTTCCAACATTGTATTTTCCAATTGTTGTGACAACAATCCTTTAGTTTATACCTCTTAAGCACATGTAACTGTGTATATAACATTGGCAGTGTTGAAAGTTTACGTCCCTAGGTCTGATGAATAAATGACTATGGATTAGTGAACAACATACTAATTGTTGCGAGTTAATTTGCACCATCATTTTTGGCATCATTTCTGGGAAATCTACCAAGTTATTAGGTTTATAATGAGGTTTTAGGAATTCATCTCAAACTAGAACCCCCCACTAATTACCGTCAAATGAGTTGAGTGATTACTACATGCACCATCCAAGGGATTCCCATGGTATATTTTTACCTAATCCACAAGTACCAAAAATATCTTCATTTACCTCACGAATATTCTGAATAAGAAACCTTCATACTAGGTTTTCTTTTCAAAGAAAACCATCCAAGTGATAGTTCCGTTGATGCTCTTGAGCATTTAGGGATTACATAAGAAGTAGACTAGAATTCTTGGAATGGGGAAACCACCTTCAAGTTACACATCACTGATAATAATGCAACTACTGGTATGAAGAAAATTTCTCCATTAGCCTTTCCAAATTTCCATGGAGTTATGTCAGAGGATCAAGACACCTTTCTCTTTGAGTTTGATGTTCTATATAGGAGAAGTTCCTAAATAAGTACTAAGACTATTGCAGACCAAACAACAGAGGAGGTGATGAAATATATAGGATGACACAAAAAGAGGATGAACCATTGGAAGACTATCGTAAAGGTTCCTATTTTGTGTTCAGAATTTAAAACACACCACTGACATACCACATGACTCCCTCAAATTACTCTTTTTGAAGGGACTTAGTGAGGAGGACATGGATGCTCTAGATCTGATAGGAGCAGGGGACATTTCAAAAGCTACTTTTGACCAAATCTGTGAGGCCTGTAAAAACTATTCAAGAGCTACTATGAAGAGAGTCGAAGTGTAAGATCAAGAGGTGGATCAACTACCAAAACAATTGGGGACATATCCAAGTCAGAGATTGTCAAAGCATGTTAAAAAAACATGAAGCAGGATATTGTCAATGATATGGCCAATCAACTAGATGATCTACACGTAAAAATATGAAATAAGCTACAAAAGAAACACTCACAAATTACTATATGCATGTAGAAGAAGAAAATTAGACTGTAGATGTAGAGAATTGGCCAACATTGCTCAAGAAAGGGAGGCTTCACTGATTTTAAGATGTTGGAGACAAAGGATGGGAAAGTTTTCTATGTTTCTCAAAGGAAACCATGGCCACTGAGGAAAGGAGGTATGACACAAGACCTTATGCATTCATTTCAAAATAGGTCTAATAATTCATATATATAGCCCCCACCTTGGCCTAACCCTTAAGGTTGGGCACAATATCCCAACCAATATCACTAGCAAAGTGGCAACCTCAATTCCATAGAAAACCAAAACAATAATGGAAATTACCTCCTCAATCATGGAAATATCCTTGTAGAGGAGGATAACAGTGGAATAACCCACCTCCTAACTACCAACAAGCCTACGTGCAACCTCTTTATCAATGATAACAGTAAAATCGATGCCAAAACCCTAAGTAGGATGCCAAACAAAAGCTACACAACTACCTACTCAACCAATGCCTAATCCTAACAATAAAGCTACTCAACCAGCCTATTCCATTGAACCAACTCAATACCCTACCTATTATATTAATATTAACAATATCCATATTTTCTCAGGAAGAACACTTCCTTCACCAACTGGACCCACAATTACTGAGATTGTTGAGGAGCCATAGATGCTAGAGGATGACCCATAGCAATAATAGAAGATGCTTTAGGTAGATCTGAAGCAACCTACGTAAATTTCTAGCAAGCGTAGAATGTAGGGTAATGAGCCACCATTTCTGAAAGATTACAAGAAAATATGACTAACCTTAAATTAGAGTTCGAATTTGATTTTTTCAACCAGTTAAAAGACATCTACGTTAAAATTCCATTGATTCAAGCTATCAAGGATGTGCCCATCTATAAAAAATTAGTGAAATATATATGCATAAAGAAACCATGAAGAAAAAGGAAAGATCCAACTACTGTGTAGGTCCTTAGACAACTAGTTGATATTATGCTTGGGAACTCAATTCTACCCAAATACATAGATCCAGGAATCCCTTTAGTGAATGTCACAATCAATGACACAATGATAAAAAACACACTAATTGACTTGGGGGCAGAAATAAATGTAATGAAAAAACAAATTATGGAAGATTTGAAGTTAGAGGGACTAAGACCAACAACCACAATCTTGCATACTACGACAGATTATTATGTTAAGCATGAAGGAGTTCTGGAGGATGTATTAGTAGTGGTGGAATCTTGGGAGTACCCTATTGAATTTATTGTGCTTTAGCCAAAAGAAAGCTTGGGATGGTATCCTATCATCCTAGGAAGACCATGGTTGGAAACTTATGATGCATTCATAGGATGTAAATCTGGTAATATGATCATCTCTAATGGAAGTGACACAAAAAATATCATGCTTTACCCACCTGCACAACCACTCAGTGAAGAAGACCAAACTATTTGGGTGGAAGAGCTAATGGAATACCAAAGTTCAAGTAGTTCACGATGCTAGAAAATTCATGCACAATCGAAGGATAAGAAGAAGATGTTGTTCTGTCTAACTTACTACTGAGAATAATTATGGTAAGAATGAAGAATTAGATGAAAAATTACGATGCATAAGCTCTCCTAAGAATCAAATTATAACATAGCAAAGTACTATGAATGTTCCAAGTAAGAACTACATCCTACACCAACTTCTTCTAGATGATTTTATATTAAATTTTATAAGTAACAACATATTCTCTATGAATGATCTTTCTAAGAAAGTGGAAATTACACCAAGCAAGCCACTCAATGTGAACAAAACATTGAGCATGCAACAAGAGCATTTGTTAGTTTCTCTTCTTAAAAAACACAAGATACCATTTGAATGGCACTATGGAGACATGCATAGAATCCATCCTAAGCTCTGTACCCATAAAATATACATCAAAGACAACTACAATCCAATAATAAAACCACATAGGAGAATGAACCAATCAGTAAGAGATATAGTGAAAGAAGAAGTAAAGAAACTATTGGATGCATGCTTCATATATCAAATTTGATATAGTCAATGGGTGTCACCCCTAGTCATTATACTTAAGAATAATGGAAAATAGAGAATCTGTGTGGACTATAGGGAACTAAATGCAATAACTAAGAAAGGTCATTTTCCACTTCCTTTTATTGATCAAGCACTTGACACTCTTACTGGTAAGAAATATTTTTCTTTCCTTGATGGTTACAGTGGTTTTAACCAAATTCAAATTACACCAGAGGATCAGGAAAAGATCACATTCACATGCCCATGAGGAACATTTACATACTTTTTTCTTCCCTTTGGTCTCTGTGTAAAGTACCGCCAAATTTGAGAGATCAGCTTAGCATCTTTTCTATCTAACCAATGATTGCATGGAGGTATATATGGATGATTTTACAGTCCATGACAATACTTTTGATGAAGCAATGAAGAACTTAGAAAAGGTTCTCAAGAGATGCAAGGAGTATAACTTGTCTTTGAGAAATGAAAATGTTATATGATGATGTCTGAGGGGATAGTGTTAGGTCATTATCTGTCATCTTCTGGAATCTAGGTAGATCCAATAAAATATTAGTGATTATAAACCTACCAACACCTAAAAAGTAGAAAGATGTAAGGATCTTCTTGGTTCATAATGAGTATTACTAAATATTCCTTCAAGATTTTAATAGAATTATATCACCATTGTTTTTTTGTTGGGAAAGGATGCTACATTTGTATGGACAGAGAAATGTGAAGCTGCATTCCAAACTTTGAAGCAAATGCTAACTTCTACACCTATTTTGAGAGGACCATATTAGATTTATCCATTTCATATATACACTGATTCCTTAGATCATGCCATTGGAGAGGTTTTAGGACATAAAGATGGGATACTCAATTATGTAATATATTATGTCAGTAGAGAATTTGCAACACACTGAGCTTAACTATACAGTCATTGAGAAAGAGATTTTAGTATTTGTTTATGCCATCAAAAAATTTATACACTACATCACGAGATACCTAGTGTTTATTCACATAGATAATTCTACAATTAAATACCTAATAAAAAAACCAATTGTAAGTAGTAGGATAATCAGATGGTTGCTTTCCTTACAAGAGTTCTATGTAACAATTATGGATAAGCCTGAGAAAGACAATGTTGTAGCATATTTTCTCTCAAGGATGGAGAGTTATAATGAAGAGATAGTGGTGGATGATTCTTTTTATATGAGCTCTTGTTTTCCATTTCCACCAAGACACCCTAGTATGCTAATATAGCCAACTATTTAGTCTTAGGTAAGACACCTCCACACTATTTATATTCTGAAAAGAAATATATTGTTGAGAAAAGTGTGAATTTTTCTTGGATAGTTGGTTTCCTATTCCACATAGGGCAGGATAATGTTATGAGAATATGTATATATGATGAGGAAATTTATGATGTCCTCAAATCCTTCCATAGTGAGCCATGTGAAGAACACTTTTCTGAAAAAAAAACAATGAAAATAGTATTAACAATCAGGTATTACTGGCCTACACTAGACAAGGATGCGAAATTGTATGCAAGAAGATGTGATAAGTGCCAAAGAATGGGAAAGCCTATCAAATCAGATGAAATGCCATTGTAGCCTCAGCTAGTATTGCAACCATTTGAAAAATGGGGATTAAACTTTATTGGTTGCATAGATCCCAATTCTTAGCAAAAATAATACATTATGGTGTACACAGACTACCTCACAAAATGGACATAAGTGAAAGTGTTGCCAAATCAGAAGAATGAAAAATTTGCAAAATTCCTATATGACCATATCTTTACAAGGTATGAAGTGCAAAGAGATATTGTTACAGATTACGGTACCCACTTTACTACTGAAATTATTGTTGATTTAGCTACAGAATATGAAATCATTCATAAGAATTCTATACAACTGAGAAATTGAAGCCATATTGACAAAGACCATTACGTTGCATAGAAGGGATTGGTCAGAAATAATTCCAGAGGCGTTTGGGAATTCAATACCACATGGAAGAAAATAATTGGATTCACACATTTTGAGCTTGTATGGTAATATTGTTGTTCTCCATATTGAGTTTGAGCAGAAGACATTAAGAACTACATTGGAATTGGGCATATATTTGTTTGAAGCTCGAGGCAAGGATTCTTCAACTCAATGAGTTGGATGAAATGAGGAGGTAGGTTGTTCATAATATAGAGGTGGTACAAAAGCAAATGATCAAGTGACATGACAGTTCATCAAAACAAGGAAATTTCAAGAAGGTGATTGGGCTCTTCTCTTTGAATCCAAATACAAGGACCACATGGGAAAACTTAGGACAAGGTGGCTAGGTCCATATGAGATTGAGAAGATCTTTCCCAATGGAGCTATGAAACTCACCACTATTGATCTTGTGAGATTCAAACTACTGCGGTAAATGGTTATAGATTAAAGTTGTATAAAAAGCAAACTAATAGGAGCACCTTCATCTAATAGTTCATAGGAGACCAAAGAAGGATGGAAATGAGAACATCAAAATTGAGGTTAGAAGTTGAACCTGTTGGTTCATCTTCTCGAAGTTGTAGAGTAATGAGATCTTGATTGCCTTGGTATATGCGCAAACTTGATAGATACCCTAAGGAGGAATCAAAGTGACGTGATCAGCCTTCATGGTGATCAACACCACTCACTAACATGTTTTATTTTCTTAGCATTTCTATTTTGTAGGATTTGGTGTATTTGTGGCAAGGAGTGCATAATCTCTTATTAAAGGAGATGGTGCAAAGACTAGAACATCCACTTGTAACAACATGTAACCAAAGCCCTATTTTTATTTCTTATTTGATAGAACTTGAGATTGTATGAAGAATCAAGGACCCAACTAAATGAGAAAAAAGAGATGAAGATAGTTGGCACCAGAAAATTCAATCTTCCCTCTCTAGGAATCAATTGAATTCATTATGGAGCTTATTCTATACAACAACTCCTGTAGCAACACTACTTACAACAACACAATACCTCAACATATAACCTCATACATGCATCCAAGGGTATGAAATCCAAAAAATAAAATGTCACAATCATTCGACATATATCTCGAGTTAAGTGCACTTAATTTCCTTTAATAAAGTAGCACTAGAATAATTATATGTGATTAATATATGTGCCAAGTCATCAATAAAATTTATTAACCATAATGTCCCGCCACCTTCTATAATGTGGCATGTCTCCCATGTCATTCCACGTTATCACTACACCACACTTCACACGGGGATATCCTTCAAATCCAATTAATGCTCACTTTTTCAAGCTGCGTGTAAAATCGGTTACAAATTTTGAAAAGGTAAGCACTTGAGTTCTTCCGCTCATTTAAATTTTGCATAATCAATTTGAAGTGAAATATCTCTTGCTTCATAGAGATTAAGGAAATGTAAAGCTCAATAATGGGGGGAGACTTGATTAGAAAAAAACCTATAGAACATGCACAGATTCAAAATCAACTAAAAATTCTACATTACTTTAGTGATAGTGGTTGGATGGAGTACATCAATAGATTCCAAGGTTTCAATGAGTCGATGGTCACAAAATTTACCACCACCTTTAGGGATGGGAAAACAATAGTAAAAGGTTTGAAAGTTAAAGTTGATGATGAAATATTGGCTACAATCACTAGACTACCGACAGAGGGCAAGATGTTTCCTACAAAAGCAAATCTAGATGAAGCTCGCACAGAGTTTGGAGATGAGGATGAAAAATTTGTGATAGGAAAAAAGTACTCTATGAACTTCTTTAAAACCCTTTTGGGAAGATGTGTCAAACTATATCATAAAATATTTTACCTATGATATTCAAGGTTAAATATTGTACATTTTAAACTACTCAATCATTTAAAGAATGGCAGACATGTGAATGTTCCTAATTTATTACATGAGAGTTTGAAGAAGATGAGTAAGGAATCAAAAAGGGGTAGGTCTTCCTTATCTCACCATTTTCTTTTCACTTTAATTGTGAAGCATGCATTAGAAATTGAACATCCTATAGTCAAATGGGAGGATTTTTCTAGGGCCAAACATTTGGATGATTTGTTAGGCAAGGGAAAGAAAAAGAGACAAAGCTCGGCTAGCTCTTTGAACCCTATACCTGAAAAAATAGCATCTACCCGTATCCCTACTAAAACCTATCTTCCGAAAAAAGCATCTATACCTTTCGAAAAGCCTCCATCTCAAGACACGGAGACTAGGCCTATTTCACATGATAAAATGCTCATTGCTGAAAATTTGCTTGAGATTTCCACCGGATTCTTCCTCATCAAAAGGAAAGAGAAAATATTCAAGTAAGGCCCTTGAAACATCTAGGATATCCCATAAGCTCCGAAATAAAAAATCCAAGACCTCAAAGTCTAAAGGAAATATTCAAATCTTCCTAGACAGTGATGTGGAAGAACTAGAAAGAACTTGAGGAACCCATACAAATGGATGTTGAACAAGGTGATGAAGAAATCAGAAGTGAGAATGTAGCCATTGATGATACTAAAGAGGTAGAAGAGAAGAGAGAGGAAGGGATAAATGAGCAACATGTTCATAAGAGCCCTAATGAAATAAAGGTTGTTCATGCACAACATGAAGAGGATGTAGTGACCAAGGAAATTGAGGAAGTAACTACTACAGCTACATATAATGAAGAACATCTTGAGGAAGTGACAACACAACTAGTACATGAAACAAAAACCAATGCAATGGATACTGTAGAAAGTTTTCCACTTGATATTGAAGAAACAATTGAAAACATTTTCCAAACCCTTGAGCAGAACCTGTTCATGAGTCTATTGATCCAATACACATAGACAATCCTCTAGTTTCCCCAAATATAGCTCATGTAATCTCAGAACCTGTGTCTCCACCAATGCCACCACCCAACCTGTAACCATAGGTTGTCATAAAATAAGTTTTTAGAGAGCCTCCTAGGCCAACATGTAAAAATATGGTAACCCAAACAACTTTTCTAGACTATTGGGTGCAACAATTTGAGAATTATGTTAACAAGATACAAAGAAGGTGGGAAAGAGAGAAAGAAGAATTCATTTTCCAACATCAACATGATTTAGAAGAAAAGGATAGAGAGTTTAGAGTGAAAGATAATGAGTTTTCTAGATTGAATAAAAAGTAGGAGGACACCATCAAAGTGAAAAATGAGATACTTTTATGCAGGCCACCCTCCGATGTATATGTTGTATTCCTAAAGGAAAAAATGCTGCAACTGAAACTCACTTACATCAAATCAAATTTTTGGTTTGGTATTAGTGGAGCAAGAATATTTTTTAGATTGTACTTAAAAACTCCCCATGAAATTCAATTGTTTCTATGTGAGTTATACATGTATAACTATGCTCTCGAATATGATAGGGATTGGATACCTACACTTTACATTGGGGATGTATAGATCAAAGCACTAAGTTCCCATTTCAATAATGAACCATATAGGGAAAACAAAATGGTGGATTATAGATAATTATGCAAAGAATAACCATTGATGATTAGAGAAGAGGAAGGAAATACCAAGGCAATGATAGAGGAATATACCAAGTACATGAAAGTTAAGGAAATAAGACAAAGAGTTTATCAGATGAGGGCATCAACACATAATGAGGGAAGGGATCATATTGCTAACAATGTTAGAGCCATAGTATAGGAATGCAAAACCAAATGGAATGAGTTGACCAAAAATATTCAAAGAAAGGAAGCACATTCGTATAATAACATCATACCAACCCTTCACATATTAAATGCCTACATTGAAGTTGTTAATGCATGTGGCCAAGCATGGTTCCCAATTGGTTTCCAACCTCCCATATTTTACTTTCCCATACCACACTGGTCAGGTGATATTGTAGTAAGAGAGGAAGTACATGATAGGGTCATGCTCAGGTACTAGAGGAATGTAGGTTATTTCTTCACAAAAATAGAAGGAATCTCAATTCTAGTAGATTTCAGGTGACTATGCGGTATAATACAAGATGATTCCAAGAAATAAGAGGATAGACCAGTGAATACTTGAATGGGGACATTCAAGAAAATAGGTTTGAGGGTGTGATGAGACCCTTTAATTACTATTTTAATTGTCTCATCTGTTGTATTTTTCATATTTTGTATACCCTTGCAATTTTTTATCCCAGTTATACTATCAAACATTTCCACCTGAACTTGAACTTATGACACTTATATTAATTAATATAACTATTACTAAGTTACTCTATTTTGTGGATCTTGATGTGCATGTTACTCTCTTGGATACAATGAAATGATTAATAGTGCTCTATTTGAATTCCATACTTGTTTGCAATAATATTTTATATGTAGCCACTAACATGAAATCAAAGAAACTATGTCACAATGAAAAGGGACTCGTCCACAACAACTAGGAATTGTCCATAATAAAGCACCTATAGCCAAAGGAGAACACATACATATACAAGAGTGTGATTTTGGAAAGCTTGATCAACATGGATACTTCACCTGAGTTTGCACATGTCAATAAATAAGTAGTTATGACAACAAAAAGCAGATCTCACACCAATACCTGATTATGCTCTACAACTACAATTGTGGAACTAGTTAATTTAACTTGATAACTAATTGTTGGACCGAATAGTTAGTTATGTTGTATTAGACTGCCTTTTCTCAGTTCTTTTGCATGCATGAGAATCTGTAGAATTCTTGGTAATAATCTTGTATGTAATCAAAATGTAATTGTTAGTTTGATTCGATCTCTTCACATCTCTACTGAATATAAAGAGAATGTCAAGACTGTTGAAGGGATCAATCTGTAGTTAGGGAATTGCTGTAAGTTTCATTCTGTAATCTTCATGATGATGAATAAAATATGAGTTCTATCATTTTTTTGTAGACACAAGCCTTATGAAGGGTTAGCACCCAAGAAAGGGCCCACTTGTGGTTTGCTAAATCCCTCTTTCCCTTTTCTTTTTGTTTTAGTTCCTTGCATGAATAGATTAGAATTGTAGTAGTTTATTCCTTTACTTGTGTTATGATTTTACCTACTTTATTGATTAGCTATATAACATACTTTCACCTGCAACTTATTTTATTAAAAATACTTTAGTTTATACCTTTTAAGCACCTGTAACTATGTATACAACACTGACAATGTTGAAATTTTACATCCCTAGGTCTGATGAATAAATGACTGTGGATAAGTGAACAACATACTAATTGTTATGAGTTAATTTGCACCACCATTTTTGTCATTGACAACATCATTCATCAAATCATAAATGAATTTTGAGTTTCATTTTGAATGTAATCATTATCCCTCGATTGTTTTGGTCATTCCAGAAGGATGAGATTCCTTAGATGGTTTCTCAAAATAAGATACTATTTTTCGAATGTTAGTACCAAGTGGGGTTGGATTTCTTTCTTTCATGAGGTTCCTTTTAGTTTATATTTTTTGAATCATTTAAGGACAATTTTTGAGTTGGAAAGGATGGGATGAAAATAAACTAAGGGATTGCGTTGTCATGAAATTTGTGATACCATAAAATAAAATATGACATAATTAAATTACAAAGTCATATATTTCAAAAGTAGATGAAACAATTTTACATGATATATTATAGAAATTAAGTTTTAAATAGACTTACCCACACTAAGTGATTGTAGGTTGTAAACTACAATGCAGTAGTTGGAAATAACTTGATTTATTTGATTTTTGTAATAAAATTACAATATGATGATTCATAGAATCCTTTTCTACTACTTCACAAATTCGTAAATTGGAAAAGATTAAACAAACCTTTGAACTTTGTTTAATGCTTAGTGATTATACAATCTACCTATATACATATATATATATATATATATATATATATATATATATATATATATATATATATATATATATATATATATATATATATATATATATATATATATATATGGTGAATTTAATCAAATTCCTAAAAACTCCCATACATGTCGGCAAATGACACCAAAGGACTAGAAAGGTTCCATAGATTTCTTGATGATCCAAGAATGTTTTAAAATCCCAGCCCATCAATCATGCAATGATTTAATAAAAAATATACATTGGGATTGGAGATTCATTAGCTATTCACATGGGACATATTATTATTTATGATATTTTTGGGTGAAACTTGGGCACTACCATGGCCATAAAAATAGCCAAATTCAAATTCTTGAATTCCTACTATTCACCAATTTATGAATATTCACCGCTAAAATTTTCCCTAATAATACAACAGAAAATAAAAAGGTAGGTCACATGTTTCCAATGTACAAAAGAAAAGTGGTCAATCTAAAAAGGAAAATAATAAGAGTGTGTACAAGATAAAAAAATGTAAGAGTAATACAAGTATTGTTAATTTATAGTTTTCTTACTTAGGAATCATGCATATAATGACATACTTAGAGGCGTGATGTACATATAAAGTGCATTATTTCATGAATATATTTGACCCCACTTTATGATAGTGAATGAATATTCGGTAGCATAAAGTAGATAAAAGCAAAGCATACCTTAGGGAGAGTGGAAGGAAGTTATAACCAATAACATGTCGAATGAGGATTGCATTTGATACCATGCTGAATGTAGATTATATAATGTGTATCATGGAATCTAGAAGAGGATAAGGATCTTACGGCTGAATTTTTTTGTGTAGTAGAAATGATACCTAATTTTTTTATTGAATATTTCATTTGTCGTGAGTGTCTTGAGCTTGATATTGTTCCTTGTTCCTTTTGTGTGTTTCCCATTTGTCAAAGTAAGATTGGACCTACAAAAAAAGATAAGTGTAATCAATGCTCATGATAAATGAAATTTAACTTTAACTTAGTAAATGTGAAAATGGAAATTCTTATTGAAAAGTAAAGGAATCAAGGATAGAATACACATGTATGTTGTGAGAGAAGAGATAAAATTATTCTTGTATGTTTTTTTCCTTGAAGATAGTTGGAATTATATTGAGGATTTAGGTGTCATGTCGCCAAACTAAGGATTTGAGTGGCTTGCCTATAAACTGAGGATTTAGGAATCATGTCACCAAACTTAGGATTTGAGCATCTTGTCACTAAACTGAGGATTTAGGTGTCCTTTTTCCAAGGGAAGAGTATTGGGAGAACTATAGGTTTTTCCCTCCAACCGTTAACACTTCCCCATAGATAAGTACCACTACAAATGGTCATAAACATAATAGAAAATGGTCACCGAGAAAGTAGAGTAATTTTTTCCCTTGCCCAAAATATGTAACTTACCAATAATTTTATTACCATTGTTCTTGATAGTAACCTAAACCTGAGTATGTGTTGTTGGAAATTGGAAAGTAATGTCACTGGAAACATGTATATCATGTAATTCTCATGTTTTTGCCCACATGAAAGAACCACCCAGGTGAGACACTAGCGCCCATCGCTCCTGTCTATGTTGGGTACTTCTCGTGCATGTTGTGATTTTAGCCCAATTTTGATTCTAGACCTATTTTTAGATCTTGTATATCTTTATTTTGTTGTGAACCATTTTGTATTTGGTTTCTGAACTACTGAGAGGGTGAAATAGTTACTTGATTATTCATTACATTTGTTTTGGGTGAGTGAGATGAACCAAGGAGATCGTGGCCCAAATGAGGAAAGTTGAAACTGATGTGAAAATATAGAAAAGAACTCATGTTGGAGAAATAGGTAGTACACATGGTAAAAACCATGACACATGAAAACAATTGGGGAAGGCTAGCCAAGAGTGTTAGTCACAAACAAATATGGTATGATGTAATAGAAACTAGTAAAACATGCATTAATATGGAAAAAGAAACAATGATTAGCTAGTTGAAGACATGAGATACCACTCAGGATATTACAAGAAAGACAAATCCCTCAAGGCTATAGAAATAAAGACACACAATCAAGCATAGGTCATAGTCCACAAAAAATGACAATCAAGACATAAGTAAAGACAAGATATAAGTAAATCAGATAACCATGGTTGGAAGTAGGTATGCAAGAAAAATGCTACACATGATGCATGCATTAGCATGTTATAAAAATTGAGTGTGCCATAATGTATCTATTTGAAAATGAGAATGAAAGTAGTAGATGTTGCAATGATAAAACCTGAATATAGAGAAATAGGAAAAGGTAGATGCCCCTAGGAGCCTTAGTGGGACTAGTTGGGTATAGTGTTAAGTATCATACATAATGTAAGAGCATATATATAATATACATTCACCTCAAGAGTACCATGTGAATGTGCATGTGTGTATGGAAAAAGATAAATCATACTATGAATCAAAGTAACAGGGTAAAGAAGGTTGAACATAGAATAGTATAACTAAGAAAAATTACATCTAATCAAGATATAAGCTAGTATTTTTGCTTTTTTGTAAATATGTGAACTTGAAATAGAATGGATATGAGAGGAAAACATTTCCCCCAGTGTATGTGTGAAAATTGAGGTCTGTCATCACCAATCCGGCACTATGATAATTTTTCACCGAGAACTCCTCGTGCTATGATTATTTACTAATGCATAGCCTTTAGTTTGGTGGATGTAATCTGGAAACAAAACAACAACATAACACAAGAATACCATCGACTATGATAAGACAGAATGATGACAAATCTGAAATATCAAAATAAATTATAATATTAACATGAAACTGTTACAATCTCACCCATGAGGTACTTCAAGTGTTATTGACTTCACTTGCCTTTCACCAAGACTATGGGAGAAACTTTACAATTACACCTCTTAATGGCTTCTTCAACACACTTTGGAACCGATGGCTTCCTTCACACACTTCCTACAATATTTCTCACTACTTCCTTCTATGCTAAATGAGGGGGTACCCTCTCTATTTATAGAACTTCCGTGCTTATCCATCTTATCTCTAAGATAGGATAAGAAATCCACTTTGACAAATCATATTCCATACCTTAACTCTTATCATGTACATGTAAGCTTATCTTCTAAGATAAGATAAACCTTATCATTTTACATGGGTTCCACATTTTTAGAATTTTTACAAATAAAATACACAAAATATTTATGACCTCACTCCTTGTCCTTATTACCAATATAATATTTCTAATTCCTAATCACGTAGACCCTAATTCTCTAATTACCCAAACTTTGACATTTTAACATTACCGGACCACTTACGACAAATATTTACTTTTACAACATTCCTATTGTACTTTGACTATTACCCTACTCCACATTATTGGCGGCATCGCATCGACGGCGTTATCTTCTATCGACGCTACTACTAATTCTACTTAACAACATCCTATTCCTAATACATACATTAATGAAATAGAAATTACGGAGGAAAATTTTAGTGTCGACATCTTCCCCTTCCTAGCTTCTACTCCATCCTCGGAGTAGACTATTCAGTGCTTGGAAAATCTTCAACTTGTCGTGGTTGACCCATTTCACAATGGGAGTGCCATCCAATTCCTCCGGTTAGTACGTACCATTTTCATGCACAACCTGCTTATTTTGTAGGGCCCCATCCATTTTGGAAGAAATTTTCTCGTCTTCTTTTTTTGTATCTGGAATCATATACTAGAACCAAATCATTCACATGAAATGGAGACCACCGGATCTTTTGATCAAAGTATTCCTTCGCTTCATTTTCTTCTTATGGCTTGTATCCTTTGCTATTTCTCTCATTTCCTCCAAAGAAATGAAGATGTACCAATCTTTCTTTTCTCGAATCACTTTCATCCATCCTTTCATTTTTCATAACTCTCACAAAGTGGGAATATCAAACTCAATAGGAAGAATCGGATCAATGCCATAGGCCAACCGAAATGGGGAGTATCATGTTGCTGACTTTGATGTTGCCCTATATGCCCACAATGCTTTGCATGAATCCTTTTATCGATTTATGTACTGCAAGGTGCATCTTTTGCTAGAATTTGACACAACACAAAATTTGTTCGTTCCACCCTGTCCATTTGTGCTTGGCTTGTATGTTGTTGCCTTCTGTGCTTAATAGAAAACTTATTGACTAGGGCTTCTACTACCTCATTAATGAAGTGGCTTCCTTGATCTGTTACAATTTCTAATGGGCAACCAAATCTGGTGACAATGTGTTCATACATGAACCTTGCCACTTCATCCATGGAAGCTGTTTTCAATGGCCTAGCTTCAACCCACTTGGTTAAATAATCTATGGCAACTACAATATACTTATTTTGGCATGATGTAGTTGGAAGTGGACCTACAATGTCTATTCCCCACTTTTCAAAGGGACCAAGGGGAAGAATAGGACATAATGGAGTTGATGAAGTCTTACGGTTACCATGTGTTTGACAAATATCACATGTCTTACAATAATTATAACAATCTTTAAAAAGAGTGGGCCAGTGATAACCTGCATCCAAGATCCTTCTTGCTGTAAGTTGTCCAGAGAAGTGCCCTCCACATGTACCATTGTGGAATTATTCTAGCAGTTCCTTCCTTGATCACGTCCAATCGCCCTCTCAGACTGTCCATCGTGTCCTATTCAAAATAATACTCCATGCAAAATAGAATATGGACGATCGGCTTGAGTAATCTTTCTCTTAGTCTTTGCATTGGCACCATCAGAAACTTGAATTCATTGAGATAATTCCAAATATCTATGTATTCACTAGAGATTGTGTCAAGGATAACAAGGCTGCATCGGGAAATCATCATCATCACAAGATGATCCTAAACCATCATAGGCTCGAGAGAGTGCATCTGCATTGACATGCTTCTTTCCTGGCCTATCTATAATATCAAATTCAAATTCTTGTAGCAAAATTATCCATCTTGCTATCCTCCCTGATGGGTTAGGCTTATTTACAATATATTTTAGAGCCTGATGATCTATTACAACTAGAAATTTTTGCCCTAGCAAGTAATTTCTAAACTTCTTTACAGCAAAAATGATAGCTAGAGCCTCTTTTTCAATTACAGTATAATTTACCTCAGCACTGCTCATTTGTCTGCTCCTAAAGTAAATTGGATGTTCATTCCCATTTTCATCCTTTTGGCTCAAAGTACTTCCTAGTGCTGCATCTGAGGCATCAGTGTACACAATGAATGGCTTGCTCCAATCTAGATTCTTCAAAACAAGTGAAGACACAGTAGGCTTCCTTTAATTGTCCAAAAGCTTCATGCGCCTTATTTCTTGGTTCATAAGTAACATCCTTCTTCAAGAACTGGGTTAGTGGCTGTGAAATCTTTGAGAAATTCTTGATGAACCTTCTATAGTAACCCACATGGCCTAAAAATGATCTCAACTTACTTCTATTAAGAGGAAATGGTAAATCTTTGATTTTGAAACTTTATCGGATCGTACCAATACCATCTCTGGATACAACATGCCCTAACAAAACACCTTTAGAACATCCAAAGACACACTTTGTAGGGTTTAGTGAGGCTTGTGCTTCATCTAACCTTTGAAATGTTGTCTCCATTTGGTGCAGGTGGTCCAACTTGCTCCCATAGATGTAAAAATCATCCAGAAATACTCGATGAAGGTCCCAATGTAGGGTTCAAACACTCTATTCATCAAATCTTGGAATGTTCTTTGGAGCATTACACAACCCAAAAGGCATAACTCTATAAGCAAACGTTCCCCAAGGAGTGGTGAACGTGGTCTTCAGCTGATCTTTCTCTGCTATACGAACTTGGTTGTAGCCGCTATATCCATCAGCAAAACTATAGCACTCTGCCGCCTACTTCGTCCAAGATCTGATCTGAAAATGGAAGAGGGTAATGATCCTTCTTTGTTGCCTTATTGAGCTTCCTGTAATCAACACAAATGCGTAGCTTCCCATTATTTTTATTGAGATCACAATGGGAGAAACCCATTCTGAATTCTCCACAGAAAATATGAATCCTGCATCAAGCAACTTATCTATTTCTTCTTTTACAGTCTTGGAAAAATTAGGATTCATTCTATATGGCATTTGCTTTATGGGCTTAGCACCATCTACTAGCTCAATACAATGTTCTACCCAACTTACTTGACGGAGTTCCTTGTAATCAAAAGTGAATAGGTGTATGTACCTTCGAAAGAGCTGGAGGTAGGATTCCTTCTCACTCTCCATCACAGCATCACCAATCTTTATTTGTTGGAGACGATCATCAACTTCTTCTTCAGATAATTTTATGGGGTCATGAGTTGGTGTGACTGGAAGGATATCCATGACTGAAACATCCACCTCGCTTTCTTCATCTTCAGTGTCCACTTCACTGGTACTAGAGTAATCAGAGGATGTCCAATCATCAATTTCATCACTTGAATCCACAGGTTCTGCTTTATGATGTCAAGGGATCACATTTATCTTCACCCTCTCTCTACCACGTCCAAGTGTCATGAAACCTTCATTCCAGTAGTTTCTTGCATGAACTCTCCTTAGCCATGGTCTTCCCAGCAGCATTGGGTATGCAACAGTACCATTTTTCATCACCTGAAAGTCTACCACACATACAACACCCATAACAAATATTGCCACATTTGAAACTACACCTTCTGGTTTAGTTTTTCCCTTATTTAATGACCTTAACATAAGTGTTGAAGGGCGATCAATTTTTAAACCCAACATATTCATTACAGACTCGGTCATTACATTAACTGCAGCACCTCCATCAACTAAGACATCATGAATTGAAATACCATTACATAATACCTCAGCTTGTGGAGCATAGGGATCCGCCTCTGCCTCCAAAACAGGGACCTCAACCTCCTTCCTTCTTCGAGCATTGAGTCCACCTCGCAACTCCCGCCTCTTCTCAAAAGACATAGCCAAGAGTTGACCATATGTAATATTTGCAGGCCTTTTAGACAGATCTTCCAAGATGGAGTATGGTCCTTGCCCCTGTGAAATCAGAAAATCCTGCACACCCAACTTTCTTCTCCTATGTTTCTTACTAGTTTCTTCTTTCATCTTCTTAGGATCATTTCCATCTTGATTATCTTTTTCTTTCTTTCTTTTTGTTACAAACACATCTACTTCATTATTTCTACTCTTATCTACTACATCAAAAGAATTCACGGGTGATTTTCCTTTATCATTATCTCCTTTACCAGATGTAGAAGCTCTATCTGGACAATTATACTTATAATGACCCTTTTTATAACAACCATAACAAACAACTTCAGAAATATTTCTTTTTGGACCTCTATCTCCTCCCTGAGAACTAAATTCCTTTCCTTGAAGAAGATTAATAGTTAACTGACCCATCTTTTTGAGCAGATCTTCATACTTAGTAGATGTACTAGGAGAAATATTTGTGCTCACCGGGAGTGGTTGGACTAAAGGTGCTGGTGTAGGCTCTACTTTAGCAACAATTTCTTTGGGCTCCTCTTCCATGCTTTCTTCTTGCCTTCTTGCAATCTCCTTTGCTTGTTCAATGGTAGCTGGGCGGTCATACTTCACTCGTTGTCTGATCTCTGGCTTCATCCCAAGAATGAAGTGCTTACAGAGGAGATTATCCATGCCATTCATCAACCCATCCGCTAGTCCTTCCTTAGGATCGGGCATCGAGCTTCCTCCTTAGCTCTAGAACACGAGCATGATAATCCCTTATCTTCTCCTTCTCTCCTTGGGTTAGCTTTGTGATATCGATCATGAGATCTCGCATATTTCGTTGTTCACCAAATTCTTCAAGAAAATTTTAGGTAATAAATCCCATGAATTTTCACATTATCACCTAGTGTTTCAAACCACCTAAGTCTTTGAACCATCCAAAAAGGTAGGAAAAATTCAGTCCATTGTTCCTTCTTATAAGGCCATTACAAATACAAGATCACTTAAACTCTTGAATGAAAGAAGAAGCATCTTCATTAGATTGAGCTGAAAAAACAGGAATCTTTCCCATTTTCAAAAGTAACCACCGTGAAATACCAACTCACAAGTACAATCAACAAGACTTATGTGTACAAATAATTGGAATCACTATACTAGAAAGTGACTTTACACCTTTCTACAGTAAAATAGAAATGACCAC
This sequence comes from Taxus wallichiana var. yunnanensis, assembly GCA_018340775.1. NCBI lineage: Eukaryota > Viridiplantae > Streptophyta > Pinopsida > Cupressales > Taxaceae > Taxus > Taxus wallichiana. Next base: position 342,062,591 of record CM031244.1, read on the forward strand.
GGTAAACTATGGTAAAACTTGACTTATCAGCGGTAAAACCGACTTTCTTGTGGTAAACACTATTCACAGTAAAAAGTGAAGTTACTGCGGTAAATACTATTCACGGTAAAAAGTGACTTTACTGCGGTAAATACTATTCCAGCAAAAATTACTTTACCATGGTAACTACTATTCATGGTAAAAATGACTTTACCATGGTAACTACTATGCACAGTAAAAACAAGGTTACCCTCTAATTGATTTTTGACTAAGTGGGAATATCTCTCCAGAAAATCCACCAATGAGGAATGGTCCGGCGACGGAACCAAAATGTCATCACCAATCCAACACTATGATAATTTTTCACCGGTAATTCCTCGTGCTATGATTATTTACTAATGCACAGCCTTTAGTTTGGTGGATGTAATTTGGAAACAAAACAACAACATAACACAAGAATACCATCGACTATGATAAGACAAAATGATGACAAATCTGAAATATCAAAATAAATTATAATATTAACATGAAACTGTTACAATCTCACCCATGAGGTACTTCAAGTGTTATTGACTTCATTTGCCTTTCACCAAGACTATGGGAGAAACTTTACAATTACACCTCTTAATGGCTTCTTCAACACACTTTCAATCGATGGCTTCGCTCGCACACTTCCTACAATATTTCTCACTACTTCCTTCTATGCTAAATGAGGGGGTACCCTCTCTATTTATAGAACTTCCGGCTTATCCATCTTATCTCTAAGATAGGATAAGAAATCCACTGACAAATCATATTCCATACCTTAACTCTTATCTCGTACATGTAAGCTTATCTTCTAAGATAAGATAAACCTTATCATTTTACATGGGTTCCACATTTTTAGACTTTTTACAAATAAAATACACAAAATATTTATGACCTCACTCCTTGTCCTTATTACCAATATAATATTTCTAATTCCTAATCACATAGACCCTACTTCTCTAATTACCCAAACTTTGACATTTTAACATTCTTGGACCACTTACGACAAATATTTACTTTTTACAACATTCCTATTGTACTTTGGTGTTACCCTACTCCACATTATGGAGGCATCAGATGACGGCACCGTTATCTTCTATCGACGCTACTACTAATTCTACTTAACAACATCCTATTCCTAATACTCACATTAATGAAATAAAAATTACGGAGGAAAATTTTAGTGTCAACATGTCCATGTAGGTAAGTGTTCCCTCAACATTCTTGTTTGAACCTAGAATAAGAGTGCATCATCGAGTGGTGAGGGGGCGAAGTAATATAGCCCCTATTTTTGAATACCATGGTGATCTAAGTCATATCATTGTGAGAGTCATCTAAATATAAAATATATCCAACATGATTTGGATTAAAGGCATAATATGAAAAATATTTTAGCCTTTGTCTTTTAAGAAGCCCATGAGTCATAAGTCATACATGCCCATGCCATATTCTTCATCATTAAAAGGTGAATTAGAGAGATTATGTGCATTCCATCATGACCTATTAATAGTGTAATCAAGTAACACATCATTACATATAACAATGGTCTTGGAGGTCATAGATAAGTGAGAATAGTAGTATGCATATAAATAGTTCCACCAATGTAATTCAACCAAGATTTCCCAAGTGTAAGCGGAAAATGTCAGGATCAAGTGCAACCAAAACATGCATGTAGAAGATCCATGTACCATAAGCTATTAGGAGAAATATATAACATTTATATTCATGATGTGGTTTGAGAAAAGGTAGGATATCGATAGAAGTGAGGCTAGAGTGGAGTAGAGCCTCATAGGTAAATATGGTTTCAGAACACTGAGGATCATAAGGTACATGTTTCCAATACTCGTGATTAATTTATAATGTGCAAGTAAATTGTTCAAATGAGGAGGGCGGCCTAGAATATATAAGAATGGAAAGAGGACTGTGGTCGAAGTAAGCATTGTATTTGGAATGGGTTCAAAGTTGTGCATGGTATTATGATAAGGAATCATAACAATAGTAGTAGCCATTGGGGTTGGATATTTAACCTAGTATTCACTAGGACATGTAGCAACACAGTGGCTATGAAATAAGGATTGATCAAATTCCATGGGGAAAATTCAAAAGAATGAAGACTCTCATTAGTAAGCTCAATAATATCAACAAAGCCACCTTCATAATCATTAGGCTCAACATGGAAGTATTGTTCAGAACTTTCTAAAGGTTTGGTAATAGACGTGGAAGGTGTGTGGGAGGATATGGTAGGAGATATGATGTTAGTAGGAATGGAGGAAGTGATGGGGGTGGTTATATAGGACTGATATTTCTAGATTACCCAAGATCGTATGTATCAATACAATGTTAGGGTATTGGCTAAGCTAGGGGAACAACCATGGAGGTGGAAGAAGCCTTGTGAAAATATTTAAATGGTTTGGGATCACCGATTACTGTATGTTCATATCCACAAAATACAAATTTGACACAATTATGGAATTTAGAAGGGATAAACCACATGTCTTGGATCCAAGGTTAGCCAAGGAGGATATTAAATTGTAATGAGCATCCATGACATAGAAAGGAGTAATGAGCTTGCAGGGTACCACTTGCAATTCTAATTTGATAGTACCCATGTATGTATGAATGATAGTGTCATAGCCACAAATAAAAAGAGTAGACTATTCAATTTCAATATAATGACTATTGAGTTCGGATATTAAGGATAAAGGACAAATATTCAATAGAACACCATTATCAATGAGTACATGTTGAATTGAAAACCTTGGATTTGAGCCATGATAAGGAGAGGAGGATAATAAACACATGACTCATGTGGGATATTATCATCAGTAAATGTGATAGAATTAATAATGTGTTTAAAACATTCCATGAGATTAGAAAAGGAAATGGGAGGGTCATCAATGTGTAGTTAATATCTCACAATGTGGTTTCAAGTGTGCGATGAAAATTAGGGGCCCTACATAAAAGATAAAAGATAGATATATTAGGGAGGGTATTATTTAATTACTCAATGATATCACACTCTTTGGATGAAAAGTAAGGTTGAGGGAGAAATTTACTAATATGATGAGGGAGATAAGTAGGTATCTGTAAAGGTTTCTTATTTTGACAAGTGATGACAACATTGATAGTTGGGTTTGCAGAGGTCATCGTGAAGTGAGGTGGATTTTGAGTAACGACATGGATATACTAATCTTTAATGGAATATTAGGAATATATATGAGTAGGGATGAAGGAGGAAGATTTATCCATGACCTCAGAAGAGGAAAAAGAAAGGAAATGGATCCAGTGATCATGGTTTGGGTTCACCAAATGATTTAAAAAAATTAAATCTTAATCGAGAAATGAAATCAAATAGATATATCAGCAATAAAAATATCTAGCATGTAAAGTATAAGTAAGTGTACAAGATATGATATAAGAGGGAATTATCTTGTATTGGTAGGCTTGGACTGATTTTGGGTTTGAAAATAAGCAAGAAAGGCTAGATATGATCTATATAAGAGATTTCTAATAAACTAGGATATGCAACATCTTCATATGAGAGTGCCTAGATGTGAACAGGACTGCCCAAGTGTTAATGTATGAATTGAGAGTTAGTGTCCCTGAAAGTTCTCTACTTCTAATCTTTTCCGCTTCATCCAATTTCATTCACTTCACTGTAGGGTTTCACTCTCACACCTAATCCTAAAAAATAAAAACCTATATACCTACACAAGGCTTAAGAAATCATTATATGGAATAAATAATGCATATTATTGAGTTGGAATCACCTCAGTGGTCACCCCAATGTGTTTTTCACCAAACGTTGCACTACATTTTAGACTCTGTGTAGTTCTAGTTTGTATGGGATTGAATTGTGTCCCTTGAAGCTATGTTTTCCTTATGCCATTCACACCAAGATAGCAGGATACACCTACTTTTCCCCCAAGATAAATGTGTGAGATGGAATTTAGAAATACCCCTCCTATGTAGTGAATAATGCAGCCCAAATGTAGTCTTTGAATGTTTCTCCTTTCCCAAGTAGTAGATAATAAGTATTAACCAAAAATTTTGCAACCCCTAACAATAATAAGTAAGTCACGTGTGTGTGTGTGTGTGTGTGTGTGTGTGTGTGTGTGTGTGTGTGTGTGTGTGTGTGTGTGTGTGTGTGTAAATATATATTCCCTTGTTTGAATTTAATCATTAACAATAAAAAGGCCAACCCAAAGTGATAAAAGAGACTTTAGAAAAGATATCAAATGATGTGGCAATCCAAATTTGAAAAAGAGAGGGAAGAGGACATAAGTACCTAAAGGGGACAATAACGATTGGGTGTTCTTGTCCCTAATGGGTGGTACTATCTGTAATGGTCATAGTATATAACATAAAATATAAATTCGGGTCACATGTTGTTCAATATCCAAAAGTAAAGTAGTCAATCTAGAAAGGTAAATAAGAAGAGTGTGTAAGAGATATAATAGTATAAGAGTAAAACACGTATTGTAAATGTCTAGTTTTCTTACTTAGGAATGATGCATATAATGAGATACTTAGAGGCATTATCTACATATAAAGTGCATTATTTTATGCCTACAAAGTAGTAGATAGTGGAAAACAAGATAAAAATGTGAGACAAACCACAACCATCGAAATAAGACTTGAAATTTGTGTTGACTAGGTTCATGCACATTGACTGGGAACGAGAGGATTTTGAAACTATAGGAAATTGGTATCCCTCTATTATTATCTGGGCCCTTGTGATATGAAAAATCACAATAAACACTTGATGAAAGTAAAAAATCCATCTGGTGTATGTAAATTTCTAATTCTTATGTAATCATGTTCACTCCTCTTTTATGCCCTTGTGTAATACACACACTTCTCAACTGGAATTGTCTTCTTGTATTATGCACCTCATAGCATGTGCATGCCCACAAGTATCAAAACAACTTTTTATAACACCACAATATTGTGCATCACTTTTTTTTCTGTGACAAACCTCATGAGCCTCACAAATCCTTTGCAATATGATATCCCATGTGTAGAGCTTTCTCTACTTCATGTCTATGCATCAAATTTATGACACAATCCTTAATAAGGATTGAATTGGATGCAAAAATATCACAATATCCATGTGGAAAATCCCTTCTTTCTTGTGCTTTTCAAGTGACACTTTCCATTTTTGTGGCATGTAAGAAAATCTCTCAAAGTAACCATTTTATGGGAAGATCAGTCACCATGGTCTTGGATTAATTTCAACCATCATGCAGCTGGAAGATGAAATGACTTGTAAGAATTATTCTTTATAATTATATTTTATTGTAAAAAACTTTTATATGCTTATTATAAATACTTGACATACTCAAATTACCAAGGGTGAACTTCCTTAAGAGAAAAACTAGATAGTAATGATTAGTGATATGCCCCGAGTATACAATATTTCTCCTACACATTTATACATACACGTTTAATCAAGGAAAATTAGAGGAAGTGTTTACATTTTCGATTGTAGGATATTTATTTCCTAGCCTTACTATAACATTTTACACTTTTTAACCTATTCCTATTCCTCTACATTTCACGTATATGTTCATTTTATAAAAAATAATCTTGTTCTTCTTAGTTTACTTATGCAAGTTACTATCAACATGCACACTTTATAACCTTCACCAATTATCTCTAGGTGCAGGTTTGGTCCCCATGTGATGCAAGAACATCCAAGGTTTAAGGAAATCCTACATAATTTTGGTGAAGGATGAGTTCATGAAAATTTGGAGAAGCATGTGGGTGAGAAGAGGAGTCCTAAATAATCAAGTAGTGATTGTGTGAAAGTGTTGGAATACTTTGCAGAGAAAAAGTATCAATAAGGAGTGTAGTGTATGGAGTGTGTAAAGGAAGGAGGTGTGCAATAGAGTGTGAAAAACCTATAGAAGAATAATGTGTGGTAGTGTATATAGGATTTTGATGGTAATCTAGTTTTCAATCAATCTAATATACTAGAGGTGTGTGGGAACTGTGAAGGAGTTATGTGTAGAAAAATACATTACACGTAAGGTATAAGGGATGAAAAAAAGGATTGTATGGTAATCAAACTACCAAGGAGAAACACAATAAAATTAGAGAAGGCCCAAAATACCTTAAGACACTACATGGAAGATGTCAACAAAAAAACTTGATTGTGTGATTACAAAGAAAAAGGATATAAAATCATGGTTGAAAAATGTAAGTGAGGAGTTACAAAAATGGGAAGTTGGTGAAAATGATGGAAAAGTTAGAATTGACTATTCTAAACATTTGAAAAAAATCTAAAGGTCAAAAAGGCCAATGACTAAGTACATGTGGAATCTGTAGGAAAACTAGGTGACATTGAAATGGATCAAACAATTAAAGAACTCAATTTAAAATTCAAATATGAGCCGAGAGAATGATGAAGGTTCAATTATATAACAAGGATTGTATCATTAGAAAGAGAGAGAGAGGTAAGAAGGAAGAGATATTCAAAAATAAGAAGAAAAGATTGAATATGCCCAGGTCGAGGTTGTTGAATGTTCTTGTGAGAAAACAATATAGTCTAGGATAGGTCTTAAAGGAGTGCCACCAAGTTTGAATATGATCCATTAGTGAGTTGTAAGATCCACTAGATTAGTTACATGTAGATGTCATTAAGGATAATAAGGAAATAAAATAAACCTTTTTTGTTTTATCATGTTACGTTAGACTCTCACAAATGACATCGATCATATTTTTCTTCCATGTTGTATCAATGTAGGAGGATATAAGGTTTAAGGAAATCCTTCTTAATTTTTTGAAGGATCTGTAGATTCAAGGTTGTAGATGTGATTAGGAAAGACGATAAGTAATGAAGAATGAAATAGCGATTGTGTGGAATTATTTTATGTAATAATGATAAAAAGAGTGCAGTGTATGGAGTGCACAAAGGAAGGGGGTGCACAATAGTGCATGAAAAATATGTGGAGTAATGCCAATGTGGAAGAATAATATATGTCAATGCACATAGGATTTTGATAGAAATTGAATTTAGATCAACTTTGATAGTTTGGAGGTATGTGGGAAATACAAAGAATTTAAACATAAAATAGTATAGTGAACATTAGGCATAGAAGGATGTAAAGAAGGATTACATAGTAAGCATACTACCAAGGAGACATGTAGAAGAATTAGATAAGGAAAAAACCATCCAAGATAGTGTGTGGAAGATGTTGAAAACAAATCCTGAGTGCATGATTGTGTAAGAGAAGGAGATAGAGGCATGACTTAAAAGTGAAAACAAGGAGTGTGTAATAGAATGGGTAGTTGGAATAAATTATCAACGAGTCATAATTGACTATTCAAGATAGTTGATCGATGGCTGATGGTCGAGAAGAATACACTAAAATGACTCAAAGAATTAATGGAATCAAGTAAAAATTAGAATCTAAGTAGGAGAATGAGTCAACGAAAAAATAAGAAGGAAGATGAAACTATATGATTAGGATGAGTTCATTAGAGAGAGATATTTGGAGGAAGGTAGAGAGATTCAACACAAAAAAAAATGCCAATCAAGCTCAAGCCAAAGCTATTGAATGTTCTTGTGAGAACATAATCCAATCTATGATAGGTCTTATGGGAACACCATAGAGTCTAAAGATGATCCATCGGTGATTTGTAAGCTACATGAGAGAAGTTACATGTAGATGTTGTTAAGGAAATTAAAGAAATAAAATAAACCTTTCTATTTCATTTTTGTTGTGTTGGAATTTGCAAATGGAACTAGATAATCTTATTCTACCATGTTGTATCATTAGTGGTATTAGAGTAGGCCAATTTCATGTGATAGGGAAGAAGAACAATTTTCATATCACCGAATATGAGGCAAATAACAAATACATTGTGTTCTCCACTATGAGAAAAGTGGGAAGAGAATACAATAAGAGATCCTAGAGTCTAATGACTAGAGGAGATCCAGATCTTACACACAAGGGAACAATACCTTTGAGAAGAAGGGAATTTTCAGATTTTTCATTTACAAATATGTTAGGAAAGGTATTGGAACATATTAATGTTGTGAATACCAGACTAAAGAATGTAGAGGAATACCATTGATGAAGAGGGGTCTCTAGGTGCGTGATTCCCAAAAAAGGAGATGAAGGAATCGATAGAGAGTCAATGATGTAGAATGAGTTATGTGAAGAAATTTCTAGTATAACTCTAGAGAGGTGAAAATGTATACAAAAAATGCACAACCATATATTACACAAGGAAAGCATAAGAGTTAAGAGAAGGCATACATGGGAATATTACTGAGGAATGTGTAAAATAAGGTCGGGATGGAGAATGCTCAAAAATTGAGAAAATTGTGTATAGAGAATTCATTAGAGAGATAATAGTGGGTAAGAGTATTATGTTGGAAAAGGAGGCTACTAAATGAGAGAGTATGGTTTTTGAAGACCATAAGTGCATGGAGGATTATACACACTTGTAGACAAAGGTGGAATCTATATTAGAGGGAAAAGAGATTACGTAATGGAAAGGAAAATAGTGCAGGGAGATAAATTTACCATTTAGGGGACATAAGGAGGAAGAAATGGTCACTAGAGGCCATGCACACGTAAGAGTTGACTTGATGTCATATTTGGGGGCCATAAAAAGGAATGGTAGGAAGTGTGTGGAGTCCTAGAAGAAAGACCAGAATGCACAAATAATTTTGCAAGAGGATAGAATCCCAAAAAAGGGGTTGAGTAGCAAGAAGGACAAACAAACCTAGTAATGGGAGTACCATTGTGGAAGACCTAGAGAGGAAGGATAAATTTTCGAAAAAGGAAACCAAATCTAGAAGATCTCATAGGAAATTGAGAGAGTGTGTATGAAAAAGAGAGTAATGAGGAAGATGGAGATCGATAGAGATATCATGGAAGAGCATGAATATAAGCATGTAGGAGAATAATATCACAAGTTTGTATTATGTGAAGGAGAAATTTACTTGAAGGTGATTCTGGTGAAGCGGTCTAAGGAAGAGATTGCAAGAATGCATAGTATGAGAGGTACAATAAAGAAGAAATGTGTATGACGGGCCAACAATGTGTCTTGATGGATTGCAATCCTAAGAATTCCATTCTATAATGGTATAAGGAAATGAAGAGGAGATATACATGGACCAACATACAATTTATTGATTTAAAGGAGCAACAACAAGAAATAAGGTTGCATATCTAGAGGAACATGATCCCTACACTCGGTTAACCTAGGTTTTCCAAGGCCTATAGTTAAGATAGAGGAGATTACGCTTCTAAGATATCGGTTAATGGGGGAGAGAGGTAGATCAATAGAAAGATAAGGATAGCACGCAAAATATACACTACTATAATATAACTAAAATGTAAATGAAGGAAATATAAGGAGCTTACCATATAAGATCAATATGCTAATTAGCACCAATGTGCATACAATACTAAGTTAACATAGAGCAATGGGAAAGGAGATCAACTAATCTATAAAAATGGCAAAGAAGGCTAGAGATATTACCTAAGGGGTGGTCATTGTTGCATTTATCTCTCTAGAGAAACAATATTCCCGAGAGATAATTTCTATGGGTGTAGAAGGGAAGACGAAGAACAAGAGAGAGTAAAAAAAGATGATGCAAAAGAGCAGAGAAGAGGGATTTCTCATGTCATTCATTCCTTTTAATGTCTAGGTGTGGTGTGCATATATAGCTGATGCCATCACCTACAGAGAGATGACATCGGCCAAAGGGAACCCAATATCAAGTGAAGTGAAAATATTTCACTAATCAAGGCTAAGGAAGTGAAAAAGGTGTCAATGATGAATTCAGATGCAAACAAGTGTCGGGAGTGCTAGTGTGTGCAACATAAATGGATTTATGGTGGCAAAGGTAACTAAATATAGGACCACATAGTGGTACGTATCTCTTTTTATTCTCTCTAACCCATAATAACCATGTGAATAGTCATACCCCATCCCGGAAGGCCCTTTAAGGCACCCACTCGAGAAATAGATGCATCAACAACCCTTATCTACAAAAAATAATTTTTAGTAACAAGTATAAAAAGTTAGGTGTATACATATGCCCCTACCATATTGATCACCACATGTTGCAATAGTAAAACATGAAGTTGTCAATGAAATGAAATAGTTTGTAACACCAAAATTGAAAGGAAATGCTGAAATTAAGAAAGGACTAGCTAAAATGAAATATACCCACTAATACGTACCTGATAGTGTGTGATCATCATACCATGTGTGGGAACAATCCATGCTATGAGAACCTTGAAGAAGAAAAACTGAAAAGAAACACTAAACTATCATCAATAAAATAATACATAAATCTCTATCTAGGGGCCCATGGGATGGCTTTCATCTCATAGTGTCATGAGGTCATAATGTCATATTATCATAGAAAGGTTTTGAAAATAGGTAAAAAAATTAAATTCATCATATTTATATGTGCAATAGTTCAAAATGAAAAACTCAAGGTTATGGTCAAAACAAAACAAATGATATATTTTTAGAGCTCAGGAGAAAAAATGGCAGTTGTTGGAAGTTTGAGGGTTATTGTAACTGATTTTGAATAGAAATGTCACTTTTATATAGTGATTTTGTTAGTTATTTATTCATTGCTATTTTTTGATTTGAGACAACTAAGTTTTAGTTTCCAAATTTGGAATTTTATTTGACTACATGGCATGAGTAAAAGGTGGTGATATGGGACAAAGAGGTGGTGCACATGACGGGAGTGCGACCATTCTTTATTTAATGTTGTTGAGTAGATTAGATGTAATTTGTTTTTTTACATTTTTGGGGTCATCAATGTGCCATTTTCATCCAAACTTGCATTATAGGGTAGGTTAGGATGAAATACGAGTGGGTTTGGTGTGGATTTGAATTTTGTTTTATCATTTTGTAGTTTTTAGGATTTATTCTTTGAAATGCCATGGCCTCTTTTGGGAAGATTCCATTAGACCCTATGAAGTAAGAGGGATGATGGTGTTAGGATTTATAAAAAAATTAACAAGAGTTGATGGTTTCAACAAAGAGGCCAATGGTGTTTGAGTAGTTGTGTTCTTCTATTTGATTTGTATTTTGTGAACTTAATTGATTTTTCAAGGTGTTAATTTTGGTTTTTCTATCATTTTGTGTGTGCATAGAGATCATATGATCCACCTATGGAGGAATGTTGATGTGGCATGGATTAGTGGTTTTATTTCCTGGTTGAATCAGGAAGAGGTGATCCAATTACAAGGTTAGGAATTTTAAGGCATCATGAAGATGCCCATGATACCTTTAGATTTGGATATGACCCATATGTTTTTGGTTGTGTGGGAGACAAGGTATAATACCTTTTGGTGGTGGATGAGGTAGGAGACCATGGAGATGGCCTTAACCTTACAGGATGTCCATGGGATTTTGGGGTTACTAATTTTAGGGACCCGTACATACTATGATTTGACTCAATATTATTCAGAGTGGAGGGCATTAGCCATATGGTTGACTAGGAGCAAGATATACGATGAGGGTATGTTGTATTTTCGACTCGGTGAAGTGTATGCCTCAAGGATTACGGTGATCTAAAAGGTGTTTATGGGTATTTTGTGGCAAAAATAGTGTATCACAAGGTAGATGGATCCATTATATTATTTTTTATAATAATATGTAGGAACATTGTGGATCATGGTGTGTCTTTTAGTTGGGGCACTGCCATATGGGTATAACTAGTGCATGATCTCTATCGGGTCAAACACATAGGAAAAACATTGCCCATCATTACTGACAACATGGATTTATGAGAGGTTCCTTATGTATCAAATGATAGGTATAACATTGGTGATAGTAGTAAATGACCGAGAGTACTCTAATGGGAACAAGGGCTGGTGGTGATAACATTTTGAGCATTTTGGCCACTAGCACAAGTGGGTTGGGATGATGTTTTATGATAGCCTTACATAGGGAATGTTGACCAGTGTCCTAGTTGGCCAAGGGAAGAGGACTTAGAGAACATTACTAAGGTGACATGGCATTACTTATATTGGGTGGAGACCTACTCAGTGAGTGGGGTCCTGAGATAGTTTAGACGGCCAATTCTTGTGGTGGTACCACCATTACCACCATACCGATATTGGCATGCTAGAGAGACTACAGGAGGAGAGGTGAGGGTGCTAGAACTATGGCCCCATAGGGTATGAGCAATATGAAAACATGGTCAGAAGAAACATATGTGTGGTGGGGATGCTTAGGGCCCACCATATATTATTAGATATGTAGAAAACGGTGGTCTAGAGGAAGGATCCAATAGAGGATCCGTTGACATGGGTCCATAACATGGAGGCACGGGTGGAGCTTGTCCTAGCACCGGTGGAGTAGTATTGGGAAAACTAGTAGGGTGATTTAGGGAGAGGAAAATGCGCTAGTTTGGAGGAGGTTTCATGACACCTATTAGAGCCCATATAGCCATGCACCTGATATAGAAGCCTAGACTAAAGAACATGGGGAACATGATAGTAGTGCCCCGAGGTTGGTGGGCACAATTTATGAGAGCTATACCTCATCATGATGACAAGGGGGAGGCATTAGATGATCGAGGAGATAGTGATACCATTTTAGAGAGGCTCTCACATCCATGTATGTGTGTCATTATTCTATTTATATGTTTTAAGAATATTTCTAGTGTTATATCTATATTTTCAATGACATGCATCATCATTCTTAGTTTTACTGAGAGCGCATGGTGGAGGAGTGGCATTCGTGATAGAGAAGTTCCCACCATGAGTACCTAGATTATATACTAAATGTCTAGGATACTTAAGTGATGAACAATATAGCAGCAACATTGGCAGAGACACGGTGGGTGCCTTCCATATGGTTAGAGAGGCATCCAAGACCTTGTAGAGATATGTGGATGTATAGGAAATAATAACCACATATAGCATAAATGTGATTCTATACAATTAATTGCAGGCATAAGATTTCTTGGTATAAGATCAGGTTTCATGATTATCAAATGCCCAAAGGGTGACCGAGAGGATTACTTAATTGGAGGAAAAGTTGTGAGCTCATAGGGAGAGGCCTTTGGAGCCCAATCTAGAGTGGATTCTTTAGCTCGCATAACCCAAGATACCAATTTAGACCCATCAACCCAAAGCACCTAGAGACTCCCAGGGGTGAGGATGCTTAAGAGTTATTGTAGATGGGCTAGAGCCATGTATTTGTTTTTTAGAACTTTTTCTATGTATAAAACTGATTTGACACACACACATACACATTATTATGGAATTTTTGTTTATTGGATGTTTATATGTTATTTTTCTTATCACTTTCCTCTTTTTTGCATGCATGTGATGATACCCATGGTGCGAGGAGAAATGATCATTCCATTAGATAGGTAAACTTGGTAGGAGGGGAATCGAGTAAGGTAGCCCAACCAACTTGATGTGAAGAAGCCAAGGGGACAAAAATGACCGTGATATCTAATGATACGATGTCGGAGTAAGCTGTTAGGTAAATAAATCTAACCAAGGCCATAAGACTAAGCGAGGATGCACATAATACCACATCAATCTAATGGAAAATTTTGAGGTGTGAAAAAGAAGAAATAGAAGGAATAAAGACCACGAAACTTCAACGGTAGGAGGAGCCATGACATAAGGAATGATAGATATAAGAACGGTGGTTATCCCAAGTGAGGAAGCGGTGGATACAAGAAAGTGCATGAGAACCCAAGTGGGGGTGAGATTTCCAACCGAAGGTGAGATATAAGGAAGTTTTAAAAAATCAAGTTTGGGTGAGATCCCAAGAAAAGGTGAGAGATTGAGAAAAGACAGAAAAGAAAATGTAGTCAAGGTACTATAGATAGATAACCACGAGGGGAAAAATATCGTAAGGTGTCGATGATTATATCATCAACCTAGTGTAAGATGTGACTTGTAGCTCGAGACATAAGGTCTTCATTGGTTTTTTTCCTAATAGAGAATTGTCAATGAACTTCAAATCTTGTGGAAAATAGGGTGTCATTGATCGATCCACCATCCAGTGATAATGTTATGCCAAATATCATCCATAGTGGGACGAGGATCTAGATGAGGTGGCAGCTCATAAGTAGGTTGTGGTCTATTTGATCAAGGGGAAGGTGCTTGATTCCATGAGGAGTTGGCTCCATGCTCCTTCATGTGAAGATGAATCAAGAACATGATGATTTCTATGCATAACCTGAAAACCAATGTCAATATGTGCAATACCCAATGAAATTCAGATATTATGGAAGATAGGATGTCATCAATCCAATCCACCACCTAGATGATAATGTTATGCCAAATATCATCCATAGTGGGATGAGGATCAGGATGAGGTGGAATTCCATATGTAGGTTGTGGTATTTTCAGTTAAGGGGAAGGTGGTTAGTTCCATGAGGAGTTGGCTCTATGCTTCCTTCCGTGTGAAGATAAATCGAGATCACGACGATTTCTATGCATAACTCGGTAACCAACATCAATATGTGCATAATACCCATGGTGAGAATAAAATAAGGGAACTAAAGAAGAAGGTATTACATCCTTCCTATTTTGGTCATGTTTTACCTTTCCTTTGAGTTTCTTCATCTATCATCGATAAGTTATAGATTCGAAACATTGTGCTCCAGGGCCTTGTTCCATATCCAATATGGCTCGGTCGTAGGTGAACTGGGTTCCCTAATAGAAAAATGTAGGGAGCGAAGTAGCATAAGATTTGGAGGGATGATGAAACTAGGTGGGGAAGGCATCGATGCAATGGATGAAGATGTTCCGATGGAGAAATGTTTATCTCGATCATAAAAGTACAATATATGGGGTCATCACCCATGAGGCCACCGGCCGAGTCAAAACTAACGACTTGATAATGCACTTATGTAAGGGAAAACATGTCGAATAAATGAATGGTAGAGTATGAATGGGTAATATTAGGTAAAGAGGCCAGTGGAGTGACCTGAGGCTCGAATAATGGATAGTTGAGAGAAGCATCATCCATAGTCAAGGAGTCCACTTGTATGAGGATGAAGTTTATGTCATGAGCATTTTGGGTGTGAAGGATATCTTGGTAACACACGACTTCCCTATCACAAATTTTGGTATAAGTATCTAGGTGGGGATCATATTTAGCATAACCATCATTGTAGTTTGATGTGGAGGTATCCATCACGTCATAGTCAACTATAGTCTCTCATTACACCATATGTTATAATGGATGTTTTGGTGTACGTGATATGACAATGGGAAATGAGGGATCCTTCTTGTGAGAATGGGGCCAAAAGAAAGGATGCAACTAGGATATGATAATCTCAAGAAGATTGTAAGTATTAATCCTAAGTGTGATCTCATCGGGTGCATCGTCATTAGAATCTAAGATATTGGGAAGTGTACACCCAATCAATTTGGGATGACCGATATTTCCATAGAGAGAATCTATAGGATAGTTGAAGTTTGATACTCCCAGAAGGGATGAAAAATAACTCGTCTATTGTTGGGATTTTTTGTCTCCTTTTTTGGATTTTTTCATAGTTCCAAGGATTATGATCTTCTATACTTATAGATAACTCCATTTTGTGTAAATTTTACACATTTTAAAGTGGAAGAAGTGATTGTGCATATGTGATGAGTACAAGGCCACCCTAGGAGGATATTATAAGATAAGGGAAATTTGAAAAGCACAATTTTAACAAGGAAAATTCTAGGAGGAATGGTGATGGGTAGCCAAATACATCCCATGGGAGGCATCTGCTAGTGGTCATACCCTTGAAAATTGGTTCGTATAGATTTCAAGTTGTCTAGGAAGTATCCCAGAGACTTATGAGGTCTAATGAGGTAACACATGTGTCAGATCCTTTGTCAATGATATCAATTTAAACCATAGTGTGAATAATCCAAATTGAGATGAAAATAGGTGGATCATCTGCAAAAAATAAGATCTCATTAGGGATCATGGAGGCTATAGGGAAATGAATTCAAGATGGACCATTTGTGGCAAGGTTGTTATGAATGAATAGCTCCTCACATTAATGACTAATGCTTTCCTTTGAGACATGTAATGTGGGATTCCACCCTAAAGTGGGAGGAAAGGGGATGTTCATGTCGAATAATATTGTCATTAGATGTTTGTGGTGGTGAGGAGATGTATGCATGAGCTCTAGAAAAGGGATTTGGCTAAGAATTTTGGCAAGTGCTTAAAGAGGATCCCACTCATCATGAATGAGCTATGTAGTGAGATGATAATAGTGTGAGTCCTCAGGAATAGGGCAGGAAGAAGTAGGTGTATCATGGAGACTTATAAATATATATTTTTCTCATCTTCTATGATGTTGACCCTATAAGTTTTAATTTGACAGGTGCTGATGTTGTCTGTAGAAGTAGTTTTAGACACCATTGGCCTGTAGGAGATTTTACATAGGGGATGATGGATTTTGTAGTTAGGGAAGAAGTCTCAGGAACCATTTTCCCTATAGGATATTTTCCATAGGGGCTGATGGAATTTGGAAGAGGGAGATTTCAGCCTTGGGAGGCTTTGTTTTAAGATACAAAATGATACATAACCCCGTGAGATTGAGGTTAGAATTACGTAGGATATTTCAGTTCTATATAAGATATGACATGTCTAACATCATTCACTGAAGCATTCTTTTAAGTGTAACATTCCCATTTTAAGACTTTAGTAACAAGGAATTTTTATTTATTTTTATCAATGTTCTCTGTTCTAAATACATAATTTAGAACTCACATCACATAACAATCATTCTTATAACAGATTACCATATGCAGCTGTAATGACTCAGTTTACCACCGATCTATTCATTTCATGACTCGGTGAACTACCGATCTATTCATGCGTAACATTGAGTTTGAAGTGTTCTATTGAATACTTCATATTCTTGGTTCTCTTACCCTATTCGGGTTCTGAGTGATCTGTCCAAGGAACCTAACTGAGTAATTATTACCAATACTCATCGGCATCACGATCCTTAGACTAGGTGTTAGAGGACAACACAATCAGCAACTTGCGATACTTTGGCAAAATATTTACAACATATTTTTCGTATTACTTATTCCTTGATGGCATACTCATCAATATGGAATACGTCCTTCACCCCACTCTATTGTTATATAGAATGTCTTACACTGACTTCCATCAGTCCCCTTACCCAAGGTCTCACTCTAGTTCAGATTAACATCTTAAGTCATGATATGAATTGGACTAAGGGTAAATTGGCATACTGGGTCAACTTGAGTTAACCCCGCGTGCCAAGGTACCTTGAATCTCAAAGGGCTACATCATATCTTGATTAAGGTCCTAACCAGTCCTGGAGAGTAATGTTGATCAAGTTCAAAGTGTGTAAATCTCAGCGATCAATGCAGAAGGGTGTTACCACATGTCATCTGCATTTTTGTATCCTCGAGAAGATCCTAATCTTCTCGAAGGTACAACCTTGCAGTTGATGTGTGTCAACATCCTACGGAACAACCTTGAAAAGATGTACATACCTCCAAGAATTTACTTACGTTAAGTTATGTTTGGGTTAAAAGACTACATACTATGACAACCCACCCAAACCCCGGGTCCAACATTCTTTTAAGTTCCCTTTTGAATTAGGATTCGGTTATTCAAAAAGATCTTAATTAACTTAAGGTTGCTTCTAGGTTGTTAGTTGGGACCTAACAACCCATTATCGAAAATAGGACAGCAACTATTTATGTTCAATTATTTTAAATAACTTATCCAATGAAGGAAATGTAACAACCTGTTAGGTTGACATATATATCAGACTTAGTACCATTAAGTCTTAGGGATTTATTATCATATATTCTTTTTATATTTATTTCATTATAAGAGAGGAAGGTCCTCTTCCTCTTCATAGATACATTTTAGGGATTAACCCACCCTCAATGTTCCTTGTAATTGCAGTGATTTGTATTACAATTTTAAATCACATCATAAGTTATAATGATTCACTTAATCAAGAATGTAGTATTCAGCCACTTAATTAGCTATGGCTTACTTAGGAAATTCATCTAAGTTCCATTGTATAATATCAATAAGAATACACATTCAATCATAAAGATAATAAAAAGATCATCCCAAACAAGATAATTTACAAAATTAACTTAAGTAATTTCTCACTTTTCCATTCATTTCCAAACCCATACAATTACAACTTATGCATTTTAAGCATACTTTAGGATAATATCCTTCAAACAAAAAAAGATAAATTTTCTTTTCACAATACAATTTAGAAATCAAATCAGAATTCTTCATAAGAATCAACTTAGAGTAGTCTATGCATCATATAAGATTTTTCCTTCCTTTACCACTTACGAAGTCCATCTGCAAAAATTACTAGCACGGGTCAGTTCAATGAACTGAGCATGATAGTCACTAATCCTTAAAATAATTGCATTCCACTAATTGTTTCAATTAAACAACCCTGTTATAATGCCAACAATTACTTCATACTCTCTAAGCTTTAAGTAATGTCAAAATAAGAAAAGTCTTAGTACACTGTTTAAAACAAAAGTGGACAGGATGTATATTCTATACTACCTGCCCTAAATTAAAAGTGTAATTGATTCCAGTAATTCATAACGTAATCTACTCTAGTTTTTCTTTCCTTACATTTATAATACAGCTCATATCATAACTTAAGTTTCATAAATAATTTCAACTTAATCTATTTCGGATGAATCATCTCATTTCATGCAAGAAAGTAAGAAGGAACATTTTGTTTATTAAGTACCTAACCATCTCGAAAAAGCTGAAACAGTGTATATCATGATTTGATCAACTTCTATTTAAAAACTAAACCATTTAAAGTATTCATCCAAACAGGTTCATACAAAAGCAATTCAAACAGAAGGGATGGATTAACTGCCACCTGCAATTTCTCCTACCAATCTATCCTCCATCTCATTCTACTTGATTTTCAATCAATGAAAAGTATGCAAGACATTAACTACTGAATTCCCTTTTTGCAAAAAGAATAGCAAACAGTAAGTCTAAAACAAGATCTTAACACTGCTATAAAATGAAAGGAGTCTTCCAGGTTAGGATCCCACCTCCTACTATTTCTTTCAACTTAATATAATAGTCAAGTCATCTCATAACCTTACTATTTGAGTTCCTTATAGAATTCTAAGGAAGAGCACACTAACATTCAAAAAGAGAGTATTAAAACTTTCTTATTTTTAAAACCCTTTCACAATTTTCCTTTTCAGCTCAGAGAGAGAAAATAGAGAAGATCAAAACACTATTGTAATCGAGTTTAGAATGACATCAAACTTCCAAGGAGTAATAAACATTCATTAGTCCAATAAGGAAGGAGAAGACGAGTAGTTCTAACACTTAAGTTCACCCATTAGCTCAGGTCAGGTAGAGCCATCTTATTGGTTTGCCAATAGATCCCTACAGGATCTACAACTATACATCCAATAAAAGCCAATAACAACTTTTAACATAAAATGTTACAAACCAATCAAAACTCAGACTATAATCCCGATCCAAATGAAACAGTCTACATTTCTTCAAAAACTCGAACCATTCAAGTTTAAAATCAAGTTAGGGTAACTTCACATTACCCTCATTTACCAAATAATCAAAGACTGAATCATTTGAACCATTGCACTGTTTGGTTGCTATTTTATTACAAGACACTAAACAAAAATGCATATATAGTATTAATAATCGTATTCGAAATATAGATTCAACAATACCCAAAAGCCGATACTATTCATATCATAGTAATGAATTATGCATTATTAGTCCAGAATAAAATAGATCTTTTAGTTGCATTCAAAACATTACAACCCTAATTCCAACTTCAAAAGGGCATGTAATAACTAGACATTGATAAAACTTGTCAAATTTTAAGTCGGATTCGAAAAGAGTTTTCCACCATCGTTTAATACGGCCTTAAGAACTAGATTTCACAATCATGTCAAAGGTAAACATTAAACACAGTCTTATCTATCCAAAAATATTAAACATAATTTCCTATTAATGCTTTTCCAAGATCAACCAAGAATTCACCAGAAAAACACAACTCATCCAAGTACTTTTCCTCCTGTGCATAACCGTATTACTAATACTCATGGTTATTCACAAAAACAAGCAACTAAACCATATACTGCCTTACTCGCAGTACCTGCGAACTTAAAAACATTCAAACCCCTTCGCATGAGGAGGTACAGACTTAAACCAAATACAATGTTTCCAAATCACGCAACTTATAACAGTCAAGTTTCACTAGGGTAATACCAGCAAACCGTTCACAATTCATTCACAAACCAAATAACTATAAAGTAAAAACGTGAATGTAATAAGCAAGTATACATAAACAACACTGTTCCATTTGCCGAACAAGTTTCGATTCAAATAGACTCAACCCAGCTCATATGATTCTAGAAATTTAAAAGGAACAATTGTTCGAACTCCAAACTTAACGAGAACAGGTAGATCTATTTCCATGATAGAGACTTCTAAAGAAATCAAAATCAATAACCAATTTCAACCATTTAAAACCCTGTGAAGTTTCCATATTTTCTCAAATGTTCACAAATCCACCACGAATGGAATGTAATGCAAACAAGTTCCCACAGACTTCAAGTAAAACTCTAGATTTAACCCAAAAATCCAAGTTCACACAAACCCACAAAAATCATTTTTACCAGGCAAGCAAAAATGCACATAAATCATCAGAACAGAGTTTTTTTAATAAAAACATTTAATGGAAAGCAAGGTTTTAACAGTTAGGGCCTATCATGCCTGATAGTGTCGCTAAAAAAATCAAAGAAGACCTCTAGCTGAGCCTGCCTCTTCCCTCCTTTTCCAAAATATCAAAAACAAAATACTGCTTCCTCCATGCCTTATATATTCCCCACGAACCAGAAATAGATTTGAAACTTTCAAAATTGCCATGCAACAAAGCAAAAATCACCTGTTCAAAAACCAGTGTACATGCAGAGCGAAAAATGAAATGCATGAAAAATGAAACAACCAAGCAAAATTCCATTTGCATGCCTCCCAAAGTAATCCGAGCTTGAGAACCCATGCAAATTAATTGCATTAACTCCATTTCTCCCGCCTATTCTCCATTGCCACCACCCGCCAAAGTTGGCAAGCCCCAAATTAAAATAAACAAGAGTTTCCATTTTTAGAGGTGCTGCCACGTATACCCCCACTAACCAAATTAACCTCCAGTAAAGTTGGCAGTACTCCCTGTCCTCTCAACCTTATCCCCATCTTAAATGCCATAGAAACCACTGCCCAACACTTGCGACCCCTTAGGTTCCCATTCATAGCAATAGTTTAGGATAGGTTAATGACTTAGGTTAGATCATAGGAAATTAAAATTTAACACCTTAGGATATAACATTAGTCAATTACCTTAGCATTAGGTTTAGATAAACCCTTAGGTAGTATCCAAAATACATAGTTTAGGAACTAGGTTAGATTGACCAACCTTGCAATAACAGGTTCTAGTTTAAATTAATAACTAGTAACCTTTCCAGATTCATGTTTACGCCAAACTTAGATTAGGTTGAAATCACCTTTCAGAATTTCAACAGAATATTACGTTCCAGATTAGATTCTAGATTTTGCATCAAGTAAGATAGCTTTAGATCAGAACAACAATATCACTTACCTGGCTTAAGTCCAGGTTCTCTCCTTAGCCATAAATGGCTTAAACCAAAATTCGATTGCAATGACCTGCCAGGGTCAATTTCCAGAATCCAACAAAACTTTCCACAACTGGAAATATTTTCATATGAAGGAGAATAAAAAGAACTTATATATTCTAAGTTCAGTCTAGACTTATTAATTCATGAAATGTCAATACATAATTGTTCATTCTGAATATATTTAAAACATCCCTTGGATCAATGTAATTGATCCAAGGACGAGTCATAGAGATAGATAAGTTTACAATCTTCCAGAAGTCAGATTGCACTCACATGTGAGAAATGAAAGAAAATGAATCCAAGCATATTCCAGTTCAATCAAAGATCTCAAGAGTAGAAAAGACATAACCAAATCAAGCATGACTTCCTATAATCGAAAGAACATATCCTCATAAGGGAAAATCACATATCAACGCTTGAATGCAAAGGAGGAAATAACAATAGTTCAGGGTGTTACATGCTTCCCTCCTAATAGAATCATCGTCCGATGATTACAACCTTTAAATTCCTTATGGGCAGTCAATTCTTTTACTTATCAAAATCAACTATTTCAAACTTTATAGTTCCAGAAATCAGTATCATATTACTATTTACTCAAATTGAATAAGTGTTTTCCCAAAACTGGCTTATTTAATGTCATGTAAAAGATAAAATCTCTTCTTTTTTTATTAGTCAACAGATTTAGTTCTGTTCCAAAACAAAAGGAAAAGCAGTTTTCATATCTTCTAGATTTTCCCAAGTTGCACTTTCTTTGTTAAACTAGTCCCACTGGACCTTACATTGTCTTATTTCATGATTTCTCAAATGCAGGTGGTGAGTTTCTAGCACTCGAGTGGGTTTAACCACGATTATTCTTGGGTCTTGGACCTGCAAGGAATTCCAATTTAACACATGTGATAAATCTGAAACATATTTCTTAAGCAAAGAAATATGGAAAACATTATGCATTCGTGACAAATCAAGTGGTAATGCTAATCAATAAGTTACCAGGTTGATTACATCAATGATTTCAAAAGGTCCCACAAAACGTGGTGATAACTTGGTAGCCTTGCCAAAAGTTATAGAACTCTTTCTTGGTTTGACATGAAGAAAAACCATTTCACCAAGTTCAAAATTTTGATCAACCCGCTTTAAATTAGCATAACTCTTCTCGCTCTATCTACCGCTTTCTTTCAAGCATTCACGAATCATTTTAACTTGTTATTCCATTTTGTAAGGATTTTAGGTCCAATTACTTATCTATTCTCAATATTGTCCCAACTAACAGGGGTTCTGAATTTTCTTCCATAAAGTGCCTCAAAAGGTGCCATCTTAAGAGAAGCATGATACATATTGTTGTATTCAAATTCAACTAATGGGAGATACTCTTCCCACTTATACTGCTGATCCATGCAATACATCCGTAACATATCTTCTAACACTTGATTTACTCTTTCAGTGTGTCCATCCATTTCTCGGATGATACGTAGAATCAAGTTTAGTTTAGTTCCAAGAGCTGCATTAAGCATTTGCCAAAAATATGACGTCATTTTAGGATTTCTATCTCGATATAATCAATTCGTACTCCATGTAATCTGAAATTTTAGTGTACAAATCTTTTAGCTAAAACAGGAGAATCATCCTTCAGATTTCTAGCAATAAAATGAGATACTTTCGTTAGTTTATCAACAACTACTAAAATAACATCATGTTTATTTCTTGACATAGACAACTCTTGTATGAAATCCATGCTTATTACTTGCCATTTGTATTGCGGTATGCTATGGAGATATAACAAACCAGCCAGGTGCATATGTTTCGATTTCACACGCTGACATTCAAGGCAATGAGTCACAAAATTAACAACATCCTTTTTCATTCCCTTCCAAAAATATTGCTATTTTATATCAGCAAGCATTTTAGTGATGCCTGGGTGTCCAGAAAACGGTGAGTTGTGAAATTGAGCTAACAATTTCTTTTTCAAACCATTAAGCAAAGGAATGTATACTCTGTTTTCATAACGTAAGATTCCTTCATTATCGAAATGAAAACCTTTATGCCTTTCATCTTTTGGATCTACAGCAAGCGCTGTTTTTACTTCCTGAAAGTACAAATCAAATACCATTGCACTTTTTACTTCATCTTTAAACTGAGTTCTTAATTTTATAAGAGCATAAATGTGCTTCCTACAACTTAGAGCATCGTGTAATCTATTATCTTTTCCTTTGATGTAACTTATATCATAATCATATTGAGACAAAAACTCTAACCACCTTCACCTGTCTTTGCATTCAGTTGCATTTGGTCGGGTGAAAATGTACTTCAGCCCAAGATGATCAGTTTTCAACTCAAATGGTTTACCAAGTAAATAATGACTCCAAACTTGAAGTGCATGAACTATGGCAACAAACTCTAAATCATTTTGAGCATATTTTAACTCATGTAACTTAATTTTCCTACTTTCATAAGCTATAACATGATCATTTTGTAACAAAATACCTCCAAGGCCTTCCCCAGATGCATCCGTCACAACAGTAAAGTCTCCATTAGGATCAGGTACAGCCAAAATAGGTGGTGAAGTGAACTGAATTTTTATATTTATAAAATTAGATTCACATTTATCATTCCAAACAAATTTATTATCCTTTTTCTGTAATGAAGTTATCGGTGCAGCCACCTTACAAAAATCTTTAACAAATTTTCTATAATAACCAGCAAGGCCCATGAAGCTTCTTACTTCATGTACATTCTTTGGTGTAGGCCACTCGGTTATAGCCACTATTTTAGATGGATCTACAACAATCCCATTCTTACTTATAACATGACCCAAATAATGAACTTCGGTATCAAAGAAAGAACATTTGGACAACTTACCATATAACCTTCTCTTTCTCAAAATTTCCAAAACTATTTTCAAGTGCTCCTGATGCTCCTCAATGCTTTTAGAATATATAAGAATGTCGTCCAAGAATACAAGCACAAACTTGTCCAAGTATTCTTGAAAGATATTGTTCATTAAGTTCATAAAATTTGCAGGTGCATTATTTAATCCAAAGGGTAAAACCGTGAACTCATAATGCCCATACCTTGTCCTGAAAGTTGTTTTATGAATATCTTCATCCTTAATTCTTAATTGATGATATCCAGATTGAAGATCTATCTTGGAATATATCGATGCTCCACGCATCTGATCAAATAAATCATCAATTCTAGGAAGTGGGTATCTATTTTTGACTGTTGCTTTGTTTAACATCCTATAATTCAATACACAATCTAAGTGTTCCATCTTTCTTTTTTATAAATATCAGTGGTGCTCCCCAAGGTGAAACATTTGGTCTAATCAAGCCTTTAGACAAAATTTCTTGCAACTGAGCCTTAAGCTCAATTAATTCTGTGGTAGTCATTCGATAAGGTGCTTTAGAAATAGGTTCTGTACCTGGTTTGATTTCAATGGTGAAGTCAAACTCCCTTTTGGGTGGTAAACCCGGTAATTCTTCTAGAAATATGTAACTGAAATTCTGTAACAACGGGTAACGTTCCATGAAATTACTATTTTATTCTACAGATTCAAATATTTTTACCGCATACAAGGTACAACCTTTATTTTTGGCCTTTTTAAGTCGTGATAGCTGACAATTTCCTAACTGAAATTTCTCGTTTTACACCTTGAATCTCTACTATTTTCTATAGATCATCCAAACATCTTATATGTTTTTCAAAGCAGTCCACTTTTGCTTTATGCTCAGCTAACCAATTAACACCAATGACAATGTCATAGGATCCCAAAGGTGCAACATAGAGATCAACTTCAGTGGAAAAGCTAGGTAAGTCAAGGACTACCCCAAAAAGACACATACTAACTGTATGAACATAATTATTACCATAATGTACAGTCCATGATTTATCCATTTCTCTAGATTTTCTTTTAAGTTTTGAAGTGAGTTTACTAGAAATAAAACATTCAAGATAGCTCGTATCAAAAGAACAAGCTAATGTGTATGCCAAACAACTTACCAGGAACTTCAATAGGTGTAGCTTGTCAGTCACCATCAGTAGCATGTATCTGTGCCTTTGCTGATTATGGTCATCATTCTTCAAAGGACATTGATTTGCGTAATGATCTTTGCCACAATTATAGTAGCCTCCTACAGTCCCTTTTAGGCTCAGAATTATTTCCAGCCTTAAAATTGTCATGTTGACCTCCATAGGACTTCTACCCATTATTATTATTCTTGGAAAAATTATTCCTTGCATTTCTAGTAGGCTTGTTTGTTGTTGTTTTCTTATTATTATCAGCTGAAAACTTATTTTTGTTACCAAACTTTTTCCATGGTCCCTTCTTGGGTGCAAGAGAAGCTGAAGAAGAGTTTGGAATTTTCTTCCACACTTCCTCTTTATGAGCGAAATAGCTTTTAATTTTTGTTCCTGCCTTATGGCTTTTTCAACAACCCCTTCCATAGTGGTTGGGCTGTGAACATCAACCTCTCCCCCAATAACGGGATTCAACCCCATGATAAATTTTCGTATTCTGAACTTCTCATCAGTTTGATACTAAGGTACATACTTGAGGAGTTTCATAAATCGCTCCCAATACTCAGTTACAGTTAGCTTTCCTTGGGATAAGTTCTAAAATTCTGTCATTTTTTTATCATAATAAATTTGTGGCAGCCAACATTGCCAAAATTAACCTTTAAATTGATCCCAATTGATGTTAGTTTCATCAATATTTAACTCAGCCTTACGGCTGTCCCACCATGAAGATGCTTCATGGGAAAGCCTGATATGCTCCCAAATAGCTTTGGTTTCCTTTGAGAAGTTTCTTATTACAAAGTACTTCTCCGTTTCACCGAGAAGATTCTCTCATTGAATCTCCTAATGTGGTGCCATCAAATTTGGGTGGACTTATTTTTTATATCAATAGTGAGTTCACGCCAACCAAGCCTTTTTTTTTCTAGTTGGACATGCACATTACCATTATTGTCATCAACATCCAATTCAAGGTTGTCCTCTAGACGTGGTTGATTTTTATTACTAGCTTCTTCTTCCTCCTCATTTCCCATAGCTTGATTTTCAAGTACAGCCAAACGATCTCTTGTGTCCAAAAGAGCAAAGCAAGGATCTCATCAAGTTTTGGGTCATGTTATTGCTCCTTCAATAGGTGGAGAATTATTCACAACATCCCCCCTTGTTCTAACCATTTATGTTACAAGAAAATCCAAGTTTTTATCAGATTATGTACACAATAGGTCCAAGAGCTGCAACCTTCAGCTTTGATACCAAGATGTAACATTCCCATTTTAAGACTTTAGAAACAAGGAATTTTTATTTATTTTTTATAAATGTTCTTTGTTCTAAATACATAATTTAGAAATCACATCACATAACAATCATTCTTATAACAAATTACCATATGCAGCTGTAATGACTCAGTTTACCACCGATCTATTCATTTCATGACTCGGTGAGCTACCGATCTATTCATGCATAACATTGAGTTTGAAGTGTTCTACTGAATACTTCATATTCTTGGTTCTCTTACCCTATTCTAGGTTTTGAGTGATCTGTCCAAGGAACCTAACTGAATAATTGTTACCAATACTCATCGGCATCATGATCCTTAGACTAGGTGACATAGGACAACGCAATCAACAACTTGCGATACTTTGGCCAAAGATTTAGAACATATTGTTCATATTACTTATTCCTTGACAACATACTTGTCAATATGGAATACATCCTTCACCCCACTCTATTGTTATATAGAATGTCTTACACTAACTTCCGTTAGTCCCCTTACCCAAGGTCTCACTCTAGTTCGGATTAACATCTTAAGTCATGATATGAAGAAGCTCTCAAAGACTAAGGGTAAATTGGCATACTGGGTCAACCTGAGTTAACCCCGTGTGCCAAGGTACCCTAAATCTCAAAGGGCTACCTCATATCCTGATTATGGTCCTAACCAGTCCTAGAGAGAAATCTTGATCAAGTTCAAAGTGTGTAAATCTCAACGATCAATGCAGAAGGGTGTTACCACATGTCATTTACATTGTTGTATCCTCGAGAAGATCCTAATCTTCTCAAATGTACAACCTTGCAGTTGACATGTGTCAACATCCTACGGAACAACCTCCAAAATATGTACATACCTCCATGAATTTACTTACGTTAAGTTATGTTAGGATTAAAAGACTACATACTATGACAAACCACCCAAACCCCGGGTCCAACATTCTTTTAAGTTCCCTTTTGAATTAGGATTCGGTTATTCAAAAATATCTTAATTAACTTAAGGTTGCTTCCAGGTTGTTAGTTGGGACCTAACAACCCATTATCTGAAAATAGGACAACAACTATTTATGTTCAATTATTTTAAATAACTTATCCAATGAAGGAAATGTAACAAGTCAAGTTAGGTTGACATATATATGACACTTAGTACCATTAAGTCTTAGGGATTTATTATCATATATTCTTTTATATTTATTTCATTATAAGAGAGGAAGGTCAGCTTCATCTTCATAGATACATTTTAGGGATTAACCCACCCTCAATGTTCCTCAGTAATCAGTGATTTGTGTTACGCTTTAAATCACACCATAAGTTATAATGATTCACTAATCAAGAATGTAGTATTCAGCCACTTAATTAGCTATGGCTTACTTAGGAAATTCATCTAAGTTCCATGTATAATATCAATAAGAAAATACATTCAATCATAAAGATAATAAAAAGATCATCCCAAACAAGATAATTTACAAAATTAACTTAAGTAATTTCTCACTTTTCCATTCATTTCCAAACCCATACAATTACAACTTATGCACTTTAAGCATACTTAAGGATAATATCCTTCAAACAAAAAGATAACTTTTCTTTTCACAATACAATTTAGAAATCAAATAAGAATTCTTCATAAGAATCAACTTAGAGTAGTCTATGCATCATATAAGATTTTGCCTTCCTTTACCACTTACGAAGTCCATATGCAAAAATTACTAGCACGGTCAGTTCAATGAACTGAGCATGATAGTCACTAATCCTTAAAATAATTGCATTCCACTAATTGTTTCAATTAAACAACCCTATTTTAATGCCAGCAATTACTTCATACCTGCCTAAGATTTACGTAATGTCAAAATAAGAAAAGTCTTAGTACACTGTTTAAAACAAAAGTGGATAGGATGTATATTCTATACTACCTGCCCTAAATTAAAAGTGTAATTGATTCTAGTAATTCATAACATAATCTACTCTGGTTTTTCTTTCCTTACATTTATAATACAACTCATATCATAACTTAAGTTTCATAAATAATTTCAACTTAATCTATTTTGGATGAATCATCTCATTTCATGCAAGAAAGTAAGAAGGAACATTCTGTTTATTAAGTACCTAACCATCCAAAAAGCTGAAATAGTGTATATCATGATTTGATCAACTTCTATTTAAAAACTAAACCATTTAAAGTATTCATCCAAACAGGTTCATACAAAAGCAATTCAAACAGAAGGGATGGATTAACTGCCACCTGCAATTTCTCCTACCAATCTATCCTCCATCTCATTCTACTTGATTTTCAATCAATGAAAAGTATGTAAGACAAA